>VZSR01003022.1:3032143-3048522 GCA_013398615.1 Brachypodius melanocephalos
TTTTTTCTGGTACCAGAGTCTCAGCAATGAAGAGGGGTTAAATTCTCACAGATGAGGGAAAACAAACAAATCTTGGGCACATTGTGGTGCTCCTCTTTTTTGAACATCTCCAGTTGCTGAACTGGGAGCAGGAATTAAACCACAGACACCTGGTGATGTCCAAAATCTCCTGCAGAAGGGGCTCCTGCCATGGAAGAGTGACAAAGCTCTTGTGCTTTTGCCTCTCTTATTAATTGGAGTTCATTAAAGCTGGGACCAGCACAGAGCTGCCTCCTGGGCCAGGCAGTGACTGGAAATCTCTTGACTTGGAAGGTGCTCTCAGCCTTTCAAGAGATGGGTGAGAAAATAAAGCTCAGGAGATGTGACTGAACGTGTAAAATCATGGCACTGTCCTTTCATCTTGCTGACCTTCAGCTGTCTTCAAGGTGGGGCTGAACCTGTGAGGCTGCTTCTAAAACCTGCTGGAGGAGCAGGATGTTGGCAGCACAAGATTAAATAATAAAAAAGTGATAAATAAAAGGAGGTGGATGTGTCCTACAAACAGAACCACAGCATCCCCCGCTAGTGCCTGTTCCTCCCCCTGGACTGTGACAGATAAACACCAGTTCAGGTGTCAATGTCCACCCTGCACAGACCAGTTTGGACTGGTGGATCCCAACCCTTGTGCTGGAGCCTCTTTTCAAAGCACTGGAGGCAGAGCTGGGAGCATCCCAGCAAGGCTGGCACGTGGAGAGAGGGGGGAAAATATTCCAGCAGCTTCCAGAGCTCTCATTCCTGTCAGGGCTTTCATGGCAGGGCTGCAGAATGGCTTACACTGAGCTTGTTAATTAAATAATTAGCTGTTTAAAATGTATTTATTAGGGCTTAACTGCCAGGCCACAGATATGCATCAATTACAGAGCCACAATATCTGCAATAAATGTTTTTCACCCCATAATCAAATGTGGCTTAATTAGGCAATGCTGAGAGAACAGTCATAATAAATAGAGTGGGTAAGGCTTGCTTTTATAATTGAGATTTAATCAGCCAGCTCTTGTATGTTCATTGAATAATTGATTATTCTACACATTTATCAAGGACTAAAAACTCAGTGGCAGATATGCAAATCCTCTCGTATTAAACACATCTGAAACTCTCAAATAACACTGAATGCCTATTAACATTTTGATTAAATCTAAATGACAAACACATTGTGGATCTCACGCCTGCAGTTGGCTATTTTATTGCTATTTATCTTTTTTTTTTTTTCCCTCCCCAAGCTAAATTGCTTGTGGCTTTTTAAGAGGATGTAGGAGATGGACAGAAACCTGCAGGGGGAGTGGAATGGGAGATGGCACCTTGTGCACCCTGGAATGAGCAAATTGAGCCTGCATGGGACAGTGGGAAATATTTTTTTTTACCTTGGATGCAAGTGAGCAAACCAGACCAAATGAGGTGAGCAAAACCTTTGGTAATCCTCTGTGAAGGGTTGCTGTCATAATTAGTGCTGTGTGAGAGATGCTAAAATGGTCATGGACAAAAGAAAAAAAAACAACCTAACCCTAACAAAAAAAAACCCCAACACCCTGCCCGCCAAAAAAAAAAATCCCAAAAAACAAATCAAAACAACAACAACAAAAAAAACCAAAACAAAAATCAAATCAAAAGAAAAAAAACAAAAACCACCTAACCAAAACAGAAACAAAAAACTCAGCAAAAATTTTACAAATATAAAAAACCCTCAAAAAAATCAAAACAAACAGAATACCAAAAACCCCAAATCAAACCAAAAAGAAACCCCTAAAAAAAACCCCAAAAACAAAACCACAAAATAAAACCCCCAAACAATAAAAAAAAGCCAACAACAACAACAAAAAAGACAGTAAAATACCCCCCAACCCCCCAAAAAACCCACCAAAAAACTCCAAATACCCAAACAAATGAAAAAAGCCCCCCAAAATCAACCCCACATGCAGAAGTGATGGTGTGAGCTGGGGATGGGCAGTGCCAGGGTTACTGAGGGACCAGCTCAGCGTCCCCAGTTGTTGCTGCAGAGATGCCACCTCTCCTCATCCTTGGGAGAAAGGAGAACAGAAAAAAACCCTTTCACTACGAAAAACAGATTTGCCTCACTCAAGTCATGTTTGCAGAATTTTTTTTTAACCTTTTTTTTTTTTTTTTTTTTTTTTTTTTGGCCAAGGATGAAGTCAGCATGAGAAAGAACATGAAATTGTGGCTGGCGGTGCCAGCTCGTGTCTGAAGCGGGATCTGAGTGGCAGATTAACATCTCAATTAAAAGGGAAAGCCCAATTTCGCTCACAGAACTGCACCTTGGCAAATCCCCCCTTCTCAGCTCCCACCCCACCCCACAGCTCTGGGGAGCACAGGGTGCCTCAGGTTCCTGCAGGCAAAGCCCAGAATTGTCCCAGGTAGGTAGATTTTGGTAAAAGTTCAACTGTAGCAGAGCACTGGCTCTGAATATTTATTGGATTTGATAACTAAACCATCATTTATTTTGCATTTTTGTTGTTTTCAACTCATCTGTGAGTGCTGGAAGTTTTTCCCATGGACTAAGGTCAAAGGCAATGCTTTCTTGGGGTCCCAGCCAGGGTCTCAGAACCCTCCAGGGCAGCAGGAAGGGTTTTCCCAGTGCCCTGGGCTCCAACAATTGATGAATGTTGGATTGTTGTGCACTGATCCCTCCCTGATTCCTGGTTCCAGCTGGGCAGGAGCTGATGGCAGGAGCTGGTGAGAGCCATGAAGGTCTCTCAGAGCTAAGCTAGGGCACTGAGATAAAGAAATAAGGTTATTTAACATCCGTCTTATCTACCTCGTGCACGGAATCTGCTTTTCACCTTTCACAGCTCGCAGAATCCTGAGCGAGGTGGGCTTGAGACCCCTGATTATTGCATTTAAACCAGCACAAAACCCTTTCTGCAGCAGCTCCGGAGGGCAGCTCCCCCATCAGCTCACCCTCAGCCTGCTGACCCTTGTCTAAACCCAAGAATTATCCCCCCAAAGGCCACCGTGCAGCTGGGGTGATGTGGGTGCCTTTATTTTCCACTTTCGGAGCGTTTCTTCTTCGGACACAAGAGGGTGATATGTCCTCAGGAATTTCTGTGTGCTGGAGAAGGAGCAGGATGGTAGGGGAACGCTCTAGAGAGAAGATTACCATGTTAATTTTCCCTCCCATGGCAAGGTTATCCTTGCTCCTCCTCGGCATCACGGCCTGGGACTGGAGCTGGGTGGGGGATGCTGTGACAGGTAGAAGGATTATAAAAGAATTCCTCATAAAATCAAGGCTGCTCTATTGAATTAAGAGCCAGCCTGTCATTTCTTTCTAAGTGCAGCTAACGAGCAATTTGTGAGTTCCCATATTTTGAGAGTGAGAAGTTCCTTTAACACAACAATCTATTCTGAGGGTGAAAAATAAGAGTACCTGTAATAACAAGGGATGTGTCCCATGAGAATCAGTAAAGAATTATTCTATTTGCTAACCAATAGAATAATTAACAAGAACGCTATTAACCAGTTAGAAGTTGCCCTCGAGGTTTGTAAAAGCTGTATAAAAGACAGCATGAGGCCATAATAACGAGCTTTCTGAAGAGATTCTATCATGTCACTCTGTCGTGTCTGCCCTAACAATGACAGGGCACCAGGACACGCCGCCTCTGGGCAGACACAAAACCATTCCACCACCAGCAGTTGTCACAGCGCTTCCCAACATCGCCAACACCCTTTGCTGACTTGTTTTCAGGGATCCAGGCAGGTGCTGTGTCTGTGGTGGGTTCCAATAATTCCTCCAGCTCGCTTTCCCCCTGTGGGGCACAAACACCTTGGTGTTGGTGGTGCCACCATCAAATGGTTGATGCAAACAGAGTAAAAGCAGCTGTTTTCTACCCCAGGCAGGGATTAGGATCCCAGGCTGTGCACAGAGCAGTGTTGAGAGGGGGATCTCTCTCCAGGATGAATATTCTGTTCATTCTCTTCCTGCATCCTTCTCACCTGCAGGGTGCTGCTTCAGGGGTGTAAATCTTAGGGGTGGGGGCAGTGATGGTTCTGCTTCTCTCTCCCACCCAATTTGTGCCTCCAGCTTGGAATGAGGACACAGGGCAGCCTGACAGCCCCTGAATCACCATGTTTTAGGAAGTGATTTGTGCTCAGCTCTGGAGGTGTTGGTCTGGAGCCTCAGTGCAGCCCTGTGCTCTGCTGGGTCACTGAGGTGCTTTGGTGTGACAGATCTAGCTCCAGGCTTAGATTGCTGACACTGCTTGGCCCAGATGTTCAGTCACAGATGAGCTTTGTCTCCTTTAAAGGCAGACAAACGAGAAGCTTTGGGTTCTTTAGGAGAAGGTGTCTCACAGCCATTGGCCTCCAAGTGTTTTCTATCCAACCAAGTTCCCCTACCCAACCTTTCCTTATGAACAAAGTGAAGGAGCCTGAGTTGGAAATGGGATTTTTTGCCAGTTGGAATTTTATTGGCATTTTAAGGATACTGTGGTGGCTCTTGTGCCTCAACTTCTCTACCCAGGACTGCCAAGGACCCTCACCCACTGCCCACAGCACTGATCCATTCCCTGATTCACTTTAATGGCAGCTCCCACCCTGCTCCACACAGGCATTTGGGATTTGGGATTGTCTCCCTGAGCTGCCATTCAGCTCCTCTGAGTCTCTGTGGTGACCACGAGCTCTCTCAGCCTCTGGCAGCAGCACGAGGAGTTGAGTCTCCAGAACTCCAGGGTTTCCCAGAGTGCTGGATGCCTCACTGGATATGTAATTCCTGCTCTTGGACCCCGCACAAGACGATGCAAAGCAAATTACTGCAGACTAAATATATGGCCAGGATGTGCTGGGAGCTGGCAGGAGGGCTGGAAGGGGTGGCCAGGGAGGGAGGAGAGACATGGTCAGCTTTCTTCCTTTGTGTTCAGCTGGATAACGCTTGGGATCCCTTAAAAGACTTTAACACGGGTTTGGAAGGGAAGAGCTGGAGGAGATTCAGCTGTAAAAAGCTGGATGGAGACTGGAGGGTGCAGTGTGCCTGGCAATTGAGAAGGGATCAGCAGCCAGCTCGCAGAGAGGATGAATTTGGGAGCAGGTAATCTTTCAGAGCAGTCCAGAGCATGGCTGAGGCAAATTCTTGGACTTCTGCTCTGATTCCTGCCGTGACCCACAGCTCTGTTCTGATCCTTTGAGTTCTGCCGTGTGTTGGCAGCATTTTCTCCATTTTTATCCTCCTTAAAGACCAAACTCAAGATCAGTGTCTTGCCTGTTTCTCTGTAATTCCTAATCTTGTTACAGGGGAAAAAAACCTGAAATTCAGGAAACTGAATTAGAGCTTTGTGCTTTAATGGACTTTTTTCTTTTTTTTCTTTTTTTTTTTTTTTTTTTGTATTTCACCTGGTTTGCTCAGTGATATTAGAGTAGACTTTGCTTACTTCTTCTGTTCAGTGTCACTCTCTGGCCCTTTGCCCAGACCAGAAGAGCCCCAAGCTCTTCAGTACTGAATGCTGATTAGAAGTGAGGCCAAACTCTTCTCTGAAGTGCTCTGCTTTGAATAAGAAGACAGCTGTAATGATCACTGTGACCTTTACTTTTCCTCTCCTACAAACTGGAAAATCCAATTTGATGGTACTTGAAAACCTTAACATTTCTTGTCACTGGGCAGCGCTTGTCAATGCAAGCAGTGATAGAAAAGGGGAATTAAGAATTCTTATCGTCATTCTGAGGGCAAAAAGCCACCTGGACACCTTGGTTCTGTAGAATTTAAGAGCAGCATGACATGTTGGATGGGGTCTGATGGTTGAAATGGCCTCATCAGCTGAGCATCCTGCCCGTGGGCAGCACATCACCCACACAGCTCTGCCATGAGTCACACTCATCGTACTCTCTGCCCTGTTAAACGGAGAGAGCCTTGGCTCAGAGCTTATCCACCAAAGAACCCCGTGTTTGATCACCTTTGTCCTCTCCCTGCAGGTAGAGTGATCTGTCAATAGATTTTTATTTCAGGGCTTCAAAGGTAACATGCGGCTTCTGGAGTGCTGCTCGGGCTGCCTAATAAATTCCCTGCAAAGATCCCTTTTCTTGCTAGGCATTCATCCAGCCTGGGGAAAGGCACGGGGGACTCCCCACACTCTAATCCAGACCATCCACAGGCACAGCAGCTCCTGTGATAAGCACTTCATGCAGGGAGCAGGTGAATCATCTCCTCTCCCTGTGCAGGGAAGGTGGGAATGGCTCTGCGTTCAACAGAAAAACCTTTGTGACAGACTTAAAAAAACAGGATAAATCTCCTCTTCTAATGCCACTGGAGCTGGGCACGTTTCCATCCCCTGAGGTTTGACTCCTGTGTGTGTGTTTGAAACGTTCCCCAAGGTGACCCTGTGCTGGCTCTGCTGCCAGGGGACCCAGATCTGCTCCCCAGGACAGCAGCTCCAAAGCAATGGGCACACAAAGCCCCTGCAGCTGGAGCCTGAGGGTCTCTGCAGCCCTGCCAGCAGCTCTTCCCTGGGGGGAGACACAGGTGGGAGCTGGAGCATGGAAGGGTTTGTGTCAGCTGCTGAGGACATGGGGTTTGTGCCCTGCTGGAACTCAGGAAGGGTTTGTGCCCTGCTGGAGGCTCAGAAAGGATTTGTTTCTGCTGCTGAGGAGATGGGGTTTGTGCCTTGCTGGAGCATGGAAGGGTTTATTTCATCTGCAGAGGACATGGGGTTTGTGCTATTCTGGAGGCTCAGAAGGGATTTGTTTCAGCTGCTGAGGAGATGGGGTTTGTGCCCTGCTGGAGGCTCAGGAGATGGGGTTTGTGCCCTGCTGGAGGCTCAGATGGGGTTTGTGCCCTGCTGGAGGCTCAGGGCTCAGCTCTGGGTGCTGGAGGAGGGCTGACAGCAGCACAGAGCTCTTGCTGCTCCTTGTGCTCCATCTTTCACCAGGCTGGCTTTATCTCCAGCTCTGCGTACCTGCCTGCTGGAACACATTGAGTAATAACTTATAAACGATAGAATGATAGTCTCTGCTGCTGTTGAAACCTCCTGCTAGCACTCTTACTTTGCACATGTTGGTGCATGTCTGTGTGTACGTGGCTTGGTTTCCCTCATGCACATTGAGTTAAGCTGGTGAAGGAGGGACCCTTCCCGTGTGTAAATACACACTGTGCTTAAAATGAATGTGTTTTTACAAGGTTATTTCCTTTTCATGAGAGAGCAGGACCATACTTGCAGCCATAAAAAAAACATTAGATCTTACTTTATTGTTTGCAATCTGCCCATGTAGTGCTGGAAGAGTAAATAGATATCAGGTGTTCTCTCCCTCGATGGCCAAGGGGGCAACAGGAAAGCTTCAGAACCATTAAAATTATCATGTTCTGGTATTCTGACTTTCAAAATGTGATTCTGCTGAGGAGAAAGGGCATGGTTGTGGGACTGACTACCCAGAGGACAACTGAAAGCTGGAAAAATCCTGGGAGTATCAGAGGATAAAGGACACAATTGCTTCCAGCAGTTCTTACCTGGCCATAAAAAGCTGCTAAATAACAGGAGCTCCCCTTGTCCAAGGTGGAGCAATAAAGCAATTCCAGCTTCAGCCAACAGCCTGGCATATCTAACAGACAGTTTATTAATTTCTTCACTGATTCAGCTGGCAGTGAGAGATCAAATCAGGAAACCGAGGAGGGCAGGAGGAAGGGGATTAAGAGCTCAGGCTCACCAGCCCCCATTTGGGTTTTGTCCCCATGGGCAAGTGCTGATGAGCATTGCCCACTTTGTTTCTTCACTGATTAAACTAAGAAACCAAACCAAAGGACGCAGGAGAGAAGGGTTAAAGGATTAGGAGCTGGTCTTTGAACTGCCATGTGGCAAGGTAATGAGGCATGAATTATTAAAATGATTTCAATTATAACTGGCAGCCACATGCTCCGCTTTTGCATTGGCTTTCTTCCTTGCTGTAAAAAAAGACAGCTTTGTGAGTGCTCATGGTTTCTTGGAAGAGATATGCTCATCCAGGGCTGTTAATTGTACAAACAGTGTAATTTGTCATTGGCCAAGCTGCCAATTGTGGTTAGATAAGTTGAAGTGCCAATGAAATGGGCACGGCTCGGCAGCAGGACAGATTTTCTCCTTGAAAACCTCCGGGTTGGAACCACATTGCTGAGGGGCTGTGGGTATCAACAACCTCTAATTCTTCAATCAGAACAGGGGGGGCTGCAAGGCGCTGGTCGTGTGCCGCTAGTAGGAATTATTATAAAAACGCTTTTGGAAGGGAAAAAAAAATGCCTTAATGGGAGGAGAAATCTGTTTATAGTTGTGTGTTCTTCTCCTTGTGCACGGCTTGGAAGCAGAGGCTGGGGAATGGCTCTGCTCAGACCGTGATCACACTGATTGATGCTCGGCCTCTCCAAAGGCAGGCACGCACTGCTGGCTGTCTCCTCCACAGTTCTGCACGATAGAAAAGCCTCTAGGAAAGGAAATACAATCGGACACAGCTCCGCCTGGTGACTGCTCAGATTTCTGCACAAAACCCCGTGTTTTCCGTCAAAACGAACAACCTCAGGTCTGACTCCTTGGGAAAACTGTGGCCGCAAAGACCAAGCAGCACAAGAAAGACTTGCAGGGTTTGGTCCTGCAGATGGCTGTGGAGATGTCCTGGGAGATCAGATCCTGCTGAATGCTTCGGGAAGGATTATTTACCTGAGGCATCCTTTTTTTTTTTTTCCCCTACTCATGAGCTGCCTGAAGGGGGAAGTAGGAGAACTGAATCCACCAGTGCTCAGATCGGTGAGCAAATATTGAAATGTGAGGAATTTTTCCAGTAACGCTATCCCGAAGCTGCATCTTGGAGCAGTTTAGTTAAAATGTTACTTTCCACTGCTTTTCTCCTCTCCAAGACAGTGTTTACAGGCAGTGTTTATCCTCAGAATTTTGGTGTATTCTGCTCAGAGATGGTGGCTAAAAGCCATGGCCAGGTGGATCCACCTCGAGTTACTTTCTGTAGTTTCAATTTTAGAGGGAAAGAAAAGGCAAAAAGATGATGTTTGTAGCTGACTTCAGTACACACAAGGATCTCCCTGGAAAAGGAGCTGCCTGTGATGTTGGGGGCAGACTTTAACGGGTTAAAACTCTTGGATAACCACTAGAGCACCGAGCAGGGGCTGTGGCAGTGGGACAGCACCCGAGCCAGGGGAGGGCAGGGCAGGAACAACCACCTGAGCGAAAATTAATCCAATCAGGAAAATTAATCCATCAGACAGGGCCACGGCGGGGGTGAGGGCAGCAGCTGTGCCAGGCTGGGAGCTGGCAGGGGATGGGAACCCTCCATGGGATCTGACTGCCCTCAGTCCCTGCTCCTCTTGGGAGTATGAGTTGTTAAACACAGCAACAGCAGGAAGGCTTTTGCACTGGGGCTTGTAACACCCCTTTTATAGTTCCTGTTCTCCTCGTTCCTCAGAGCAGAGCTGTTTGCCTTTGGCCACGGGTGAGGTGAGGGGTTTTTTGGGGTCTCGACCCTCCCGGCAGGTGCCTCTTTCTGCAGCTACTCCGTGGAGCTCCCTCCGCAGCCCGTGTGGAGATGGAGGCCAGCTCCCC
Source organism: Brachypodius melanocephalos (assembly GCA_013398615.1). Taxonomy (NCBI): domain Eukaryota; kingdom Metazoa; phylum Chordata; class Aves; order Passeriformes; family Pycnonotidae; genus Brachypodius; species Brachypodius melanocephalos. Next base: position 3,041,695 of record VZSR01003022.1, read on the forward strand.
CCGGGGGGTTCTGGATCCAAACCCACTTTTCCTGAGTGGTTCTGCACAGCCTGGTCCCGGGAGCAGCCGGGGGCCGGGGGATGAGGAGGGAGGAAGCATTCCTTGCTGCTACATTCACAAAGCTCCTGGCACCAGCCAGCTCCTCCTGAAACCGCTCCAGACTCTGAATCATTCCTGTTGGGAAACCATTCATGCCCCAGCCTGAGCCCCAGCTGACTCCTCAAAGCCCCCCAAAACACTGCCAGCAGCCTCTGATGCTGCTTGGCTTGTCTTGGCAGGGCTGAGGGGCTGGGCTGACACCACGGTCCTCTGTTGTTCTTGGGCAGTCGTTTCCCTGCATCATCTTGCAGTCCCTGCCAGTTTGTGCAGAACTGCGCTCAATCCCCAGCTCTGTTTGCTCAGTTTTCCTTAAAGCTGTGCTTGTTCCTCCCTCAGCGAGGAGAGAGGCAGCTTTGCTTTTTTTTGTGTGGCTGTATTTTCTGTCTTCAACTCTGGTGCTGCCTTACAGGGCCTGTCTGCACCATGTGAGTGTCAGCACAAAAAAAAAAAAAACAACCCAAAAAAGCAAAAAGAGCCCCAAAGAAACAAACAAACAAATAAATCCACAGTTTGTAAAGCTGAGGATATTTTAAAGAAACACACCAGATGAAAATACATATTCAGGTTCCAAGGTGCTTCCCCAGGGATTGTCCCCTGTGGGGGCTCACAGGGTGTGGGCAGAACACGGATTTGAGGTGTGCTCCTGCAGCCTCCCTCGCTGCCTCCCCAGCCTGTTTGAAGTCCCTCCGAGGTGGGTATGTCAGCCCAGTCGTGCAGGTACCTGCTGAACATGTTTCAGTGTTTAAATCACCTCCCTGCTCCTCTCTCAAGGGATGATTCACGGTGATTGATCACTCTGAGCTGGGTGTGAAGGCAGCCCTGGCTGCTTCCTCACTGGCACAGCAGAGCTTCAGATGAAGCTGATTTTTACCCTCAAAGCCACTGCCTGTTGAAACTCCTCTGTCTTTTAGATTTGCTCCTTTCACTGTCAGTGGGAGAATCCCCTGGAGCTTTCTGGAGCTTTCCAAAGGAATTTGTACCCAACTGATCTGGAAGTCTTGGACTTTTCAGCTTGGGGTTTGTTGCTCATGTGTGAGTTGATTGGAGATCAGTTTGATTTTGTTTCTCCACTCCCCTAGATCAGGTATTTTAGCTGCTGCTGGTTGGTGGCAAAATCGTCCTTCGAAATTCTGGAGCACATGACATAGATGGGAGATAAAGAGCAATGAGAAATGAAGCTGTGCCAATGCAAGAAAAGAGAAAATAACAGTGGAATAATGTCATTAGCAAGCAAGGCAGAGACAGGGGTGAAGGCTGATGCTGGGTGACAGCATATCACAGATCAACCTGCCCCAGTTTCCAGGAATATTCAGAGTTTTATGTATAATAAAAGTCTAGGACCACAACTCTAAAGCTGGACTAAACCAAGCTGCTTTCTGCAGCCCTTTTGTGTCTCAGTTTCCCCACCTGTAAATTTGGACAATGGTAATTTCCTCCCAAAAGAGCTGCCAGTGCTGGCTGGAAGCTGCTCTGCGTTACAGCACTGAGGAAACGGTGGCTATTATTAATCATCCCTCATATTTTTTCAACCTTCTGCATAACTAAATTTTGTTTGTTTTGATTGTTAAAACTTGGAATCGATGGCTGGACCAAATTATAGCTGGAAGCTGAGAGCTATAGGAAAAGACATCCAAATGCTGCTCAGTTTGCTCAGTAAAGGACAGAACTGCTGAGGCTGCATCACTTGTGGCTCCTGAGCCTGGTGCCAGCATACAGAATTCCCTTCTTACAGCTTTTCCATAGCACATGCCAAGTATCCAGCTCTTCAGTCTGTTATAAATCATCCCTAATTCTGTAATTGCTTTGCTAGTGATTATAGGCAGACTCTGGTTGATCCCTCAGTGGTTTCCCTTCATCCGTGTTTCAGTGGGCTCTTTAATTGTTGATTCTGTTTTCCAGTTCCTTGCTCCCCTTTCCCAGTTCTAGCAGGCCTCATGGCTCCAGTCCAGAGAGAAAAGGCAGAGCCCCCTCTGCACTTGGGGCTGCTTTTCCATCAAGAGCTGTCAGGGGCACTTCATGCCTCTGGCTTGCAGACAGGGGAGGCAAACATGTAAGGTCATGCAGGTAGGAATATGCTCTGAATCACCCTCATAGGGTATCCTGTGCTGAATGCAAGATATATTCTATATATTCTGTGCAATGCAAAATATATTCTCATCTGTTGAAACTGGTTGAAGAAGTGTTTTTCCTTATCTCATAACTCTGGGGGGAAGGGGGCAGGTGCCTTCTGTCAATGGGCAGCTGTTAAAGCAGCTGGGGCAGGGTTTGTTCTTTATCCCTTCCAGGACCCATCCTCCCTGCAGGGATCTCTGCTGTTCATGGGCCATCGAGGCTCACTGCAGGGCTGAGACAATTCCATCATCCATGGGGAGATGCTGCACCCAGGGGAGGAGAACAGCATTCCTACCTGGATAAACCTGGGATTGGGAACAGCAGCACAGCCTGTGTGCACTGGATTATTGACCTGGATAAACCTGGGATTGGGAACACCAGCACAGCCTGTTTGGATTCCTAGAGAAACACTGAGCCCATCTCACCACCACTGGACCTTCAGAGGAAGAGTACAGCCTTGTACAGGATCATCTTTGCTCTAACAGAGACACATCTGTCACTCCAGGAGGACTTAATTGGGCTGCTACCAACACCCTGACCAAGAGGGTGTCAGCTTGTGTTCTGACTCTGTCAGGTTTTCTTCTTTTTTTTTTTTTTTTGTTTATTTGCTTTTGTGTACTACTACATTTTTAATTTTCCTAGTAAAAAACTGTTATTCCTATTCCCGTACCTTTACCTGAAAGCCTCTTAATTTCAAAATCATAATAATTCAGAGGGAGGAGGTTTACATTCTCCATTCCAAGGGAAGCTCTGGCTTTTCCCTGGCAGACACCAGACCCAGGACTGCATTCAGACCTGGATTTGGAAATCTTGGCAGGCACAGCTAAGCAGAGGCACAGGATGACTGTGCCATTCCCTGCCTACCCAGGGATGTCTCTACACAGGCACAGGAGCAGCCAAACAGCTGTTCCTGGCTTGTTGGCACGTGCTCAGCCTGCATCCAGACTGGTTGGTGCTGCTGAGGAGGTCAGGAGAGCTGCTGTGTGGTCCCTCTACCCCACACATCCTGCACCAGCAAATCTGGCTTTTCAGACCTCCAGCACTGTGCCTCTGCTCCCCTTTCCCCCTTTCCTGGGGGTGCATATTCACTCCTCTGAATTGCACTTGTGAAAATGCACCTGGGGATTCAGGCACTGGGGGAAGGCCCTGCCCTGGGTTAGGAATGATGCTGGATGAAAATTAGGGATCCTCTCACTTGGTGGCAAGTGAGATCCAGATCCCTTCTGTATCACTTTGGAAGGACACGAGTGACACAAAGCTGAGGTTGTTGCTTAATTCCTGCAGTTTCAACTCAAACTCAGACCATAAAAGCCATAAAGCAGGGTTCTTTATTTGTGAAAAATGGATTAAGCTGTGAGGGGGTTTGAGAGTTTGACTTTGACCTGCTTTTGTTTTTCAAACTTGCAGTTAGATCCTGGAGTGCTTAGCTGGCAGTTCTGAAAGCAGCTCAGGGATTTTACAATGATTCTTGGAGGGGGGTGGGGGATGTATGCATGTGGGTCAGCTCATGAGCCACCTTGAAGAGTTTTGTTTTCAGAGACTGGAGCTATTGAAAATGGAAAACACTTATGACCTTTCATTCAGACTTCCCTTACATTCAGGGATTTTCCTTCTATTGAATGGGCATTGACTAGTGCCTTTAATTTTTTATTTTGTTGTCTGTTAATGCCCTCTTCAACTTTAATTTCAGGCTGAAGTATTCTCTTCCCTAACCGTTCTCTGAAAGTGGCCATCTGATGTACCTTGTGGTTGAGCAGATGTTATCTCGTTTGGTAATGAAATTCTGCCCTGAGTAATTGGACATTCTTCCTGGTTCCTCGTAATTACGGCAGAAGAAAAGAACAAAACCTGCTGATTTGATAGGAGTAATTGCTTCATTAAGTTATTTTCTTCCTTACCATAACCATCACCCCAATGAGAGCAGCCTGACCATCAGATCATACACGATGATCCTTTAGTGCTGTGGGGTTTTGGAGCTTTGTTGTCAGAAGGAATCACAGGGAAAAAAGTTAGGAAACACACAGCTGAATTATTTACCTCTTAACCATAGGCAGTTAAGACCACAAAGGGCCGTGCTGTGTCCTGAGCAAATGAATCAACCTCTGGAAAAAGCAGAGAGGGAGTGATGAGGCTTTAGGTCAGCACAGCTGCCTGGCCTCCTGCATCTGAGCATTGTGGATAGACGCTGACAGCCCGAACATCTGTGTTTTCCTACTGTGGAGCAAGGAGGGGAGAGAGCTGCATGAAATCCTGGCCAGTGGCAAGAAAATGTGCCTCAGGACTGGACTATGGCAAGTTTCAGCAGTGGTGGTGGCTTGTGCCACTGCTGTTGTTTGTGTTTAGCCAATCCTGGGTTTGGCAGCTGGGTTTGCACAGACATTTGGGGACACAGGGACTTAGAGGTGGCCACAGTGTCCCCAGTGACCCTGAGGACAGGGAAACAGGTCTGTTATGTGTTAAATTACACAGATTTAGCTGAGATCTCAGCCATGATTTCCAGTAGGAGATTATTCCCCTTCCATGTGGAGCTCTCACACACATGTCCTACCACCCCATCACCACGGTTCAGGGGTTTGGTGCTCATGAATTTGGTCACCCCAAATGCACTCCATAAACCTACCCCTGATTTCCTAACCGCAAGCTTGAGGGTCAGGCTGCTGCCTCACAGCAGCCACATGATTCATATGTGCCTACAGATGAAGTCAGGGCTTGGAGGGGTTTTTGGACGTGAATTCCACTGAATCATCCCCAAGTGCTGCGGGAGGCAGTTCCAGGTCACTGCCAATCAGTGCTGCAGACCTCTGCATGAACAGCCTGTATGATCCAGGAATGCTATCAGGGGCTTTGATCATCGAGCTGATTCCTATCTCCCTCTCCAAGATCTGGGCAGGTATGTTTTCATAAGGCTCCACTGAGCTTGGAGCAGCCAACATTCCTGCAGCTGAAAAGTTAGGCAGTAACGAGTCAGACAGCCCAGAGTCTTAATCCCAGTTTGGATAACCCTTCCTCAGAGCTGTTAAAAATGAAAATATGTGTTTGCTTTTTTTTTTTTTTTTTTAATAACTAAATGAGGATAATGAATGTAAGTAAGCAGTGCACTCTATGGATTAACTGACTGGCACAAGAGGTGCATTGTGTGAGTGAATGCTCTGCTAGGGCTGCAGGGCAAAGGGAGAGCCATCAGATGTGCCACAAAAATTTAATTTCCTTTAGAAGGTGGCAGAGAGAAGGGCAGATTCTCCCAGTGTGCAGTGCTGGTTGCCAGGTTTTTGTCCTTCCTCAGAAGCATCTTGCTGTCCTGCAATTCCAACAACGGGAATTGGGCAGACACAATGGGAATGGTGCATGGGCTGAGCTGTGCCACCAGCAGCCAGTCTGCTGGCACCGAGCTCCTCCAGTGGCAGTGAGCAGATCCAGTGGGATGACTGAACTCCTGACCCTTTCTGCTGGCTTAATAAATCCCAGGTTTTGCATTCTGGAGTGAGTCAGGTCCCACTGCACATGTAGCAGTGCCCAAAGCCCTCCCTGGTACCTGCCAGGGCAGCCCTGTCTCAGCCAAACCCCACAAGCTCTCCTGTGTGCTGCTCCCCTGCTTCCTTTCCCTTGGATCCAGGGGCTCTCCATGCTGGGATTAATTAATTAATTAATTAATTAATTTTGCAGGGATGGCCAGGCCAGAGTGCAGTGTCACCATGCCCCTCCTGCTCGGCTCCCTGCCAGCACTGAGCCCTGGGCTGCTGGGGCAGAGCAAGGTGGAAAAGTCCTCTGCATCTCCTCTCCAGCATCACAGCCACAGCAAAAGAGTGATTGGTCAGGAAAGGAGCTTGGAGGATCATTTGTAAACCAAACAGAGCTGGAGAGGGAGATGGGGGGGATTTATAGTCCTGACACCTGAGATTATACCCCTGTATCAGTTGGAGATGCTGTTCCCCAAGCTCAGGTCTGCTCTGCTGCACATGGACAGGGCTTTGCAGGGTAAATTCCTGCTTCTCCTTGTTGCTGGACACCCAGGGAATTCTGTTCTGTCCATGACAGCCACTTCTGCCCACCAGTCAATGCCTTTCCCTTTCTCCCTGGGAAAACTCCATCCTCCTCTTTTGCAAGAGAAGCTCAGTCAGAGAGATTGAATGGGACAGTCAGAGAGGCAGGGACACAGCCCAGCATTCCCAAATGTCTGGGGACACTTGTGTGAATCCTTGTAATCAGGTTTGGGTGTTTTTTTGTTTTGTTTTTTTTTTTGTTTGTTTGTTTGTTTGTTTTTTTGTTGTTTTTTTTTTTTTTTTTCCATGGGGCTCATCCTTTTCTTACTTGTGCCCTTTCCTCCCCACTCCAATGTGCATTTCTGGGTGCTGCTGCCTCTGCTGTTCTCTTTCTCCCTCTGACCCCTCCCTGGGCCTCTGGCTGCTGGCCTCAGCCCACGGTGTGGAGCTGGCAGTGCTTGTCTCTGCCTCCTCTGATCACTGCTGTGTTTAGTTTGGGAGATTGTGTTTCCTGCAAGCAGGACCCCCACATGCTGGGGAACGTGGCTCCCTGGAGGAGGATGCTGAGGGAGAGACAGCACAGGCCCCTTGCAGCTGATGCCTTAAGATTTTAGCTTTTATATTTTTCAGATCCTGT
>VZSR01003022.1:3057834-3072163 GCA_013398615.1 Brachypodius melanocephalos
GACAATACCAAACATCCATGGCTCCTCAAACTTGCTTTAAGCCCCATAACAAACAAAATGCTGCTGCTGCATGGCAAACCCTCGCTCTTTTTTGGACAACCACATCTCCAACTTGTCCATACCCATCTCTCTCATTTTTGATCCAGTGAGGAGTGGCCATGGTGCCTGCTTACATTCACAACATTCACACATTTTTCTGGTGGGTTTTCATTCCACACTCCCTTCATTTATTTACTGTTTTAACACACTTGATCCCTCGCATCCTGCTGTTCCTTGCTCTGCCACTTCCCCATTGCTTCACACACGTGGTACAGTGACTTTAAATGTTCCCACTGGCTGGTGCCCTGGGATTGTTGTGTGAGCTATAACAACATTCAAAGATGCTCACAGCGAGCAGCTACCTGTGTGCTGAGGGGTCCAGGGAAAAGCAGGCATGTCCTTCCCACCCCACATCCCTGAATTTCTCGATGACTGGTGTGTGGTAGGTGGCAGAGGAAAAAGCAGAATAACAGGGCAGTGTTGCTCCCAACCCAGCACTGACTGAGAGGCAGCATTGCCCACGTCTGCTCTGTGTAGTTAATACCTAAAACAATGATCTCCTCTCCTCTCCTCTCTTAAAAAGTCCTGTTCTTCAGAGGGTTGGATTTCTAACACGCCTTGTCCTCTCTCGTGGTAGTAACGCCTGCAATTTTCTTGAGTGTTACAGATTGTTGTATCCTCTGTTGGATGAAAGCACCTTGATCCCTGGACAGACTGTTCTCAGCTGCCTCCAGGGCCTCACAGTTGGTTTCTGTGGCTCAGCAGATATCAAGAGCTGTTGATGGCTCTTGGCAGCAGTCCTGGCAAACTTTCCCCAGCGCTTCCCTGCTGCAAAACCCGAGGTGGGACCGTGAGAAGTCCAATCCGAATGCACAATTGTTTTATTTTGCTCCTGTGCTGACAGAACAGATTGCTACAGATGTAAAATGCAATGTGCCATCACATGTTTCTGATGGCTGGTGATGACTGAAGGAGACTTGTTATGGAAAACCCTCCTGTGCTGTGCTGGGGTGGCCAGCTGGGGAGTGTGCTGGGTTTGGTTGGGTGTTCTGCCCTTTCCAGGCTTGCTGGCATGTGTGGGCAGGGGTAGAGCTTTGCTCCAGGTAGGAAAAACATCCCAACATCTGTTAGAAAACAGTTTGGGGAAGCGAGGAAATCCCGCCTGTGGAGAAAGACAAATAGCAAACCACAACACGCAGAACAAAATAAGAGGCCCCGTGGGGTGAATCCTGATTCCCCAAAACACCCATCCTCTTCCTGGACCACCTGGGCTGAGCAGGGAGAAGTGGTGGCACATGGAACAGGGGGATGCTACAGGGACATCCCAAAAAGCAGCGAGCAGGGTGCTCTGTGTGAGGCCAGCCTGTTCATCTTGGACACCCTCTTAAAGGGGTTTCTTGGGGTCTGCTGCACAAGGTTTGACCCAAACCCAAGGAAAGGAAGAGGAGAGGGCTTTGCATTGCAGCGATTTGTGAGGATTTTACCTGTGGGACAGATGTGTGAGCTCACACAAAGCAGGCAGAGGTGACCTGCAGGGGACAGCTGTCCCTTGGGGTGACACAGCCAGTGTGTTTAACACCTCACCAGGGAGTTCCCCCTGCTGCCAGGTCCTGGCATCCTCAGGAGAAGCAGCTGTGCTCCCTGTGGAGTCACACAGGCAGTGGTGCGGTGGGAGAGGCAGCACAGCCACTGGTGACTCAGCCTGTTCCCACAGTGGTCTCGGTGACTAATTGGTGACAAGGACAGCCCAAGGCAGCCTTTCAAGGCTACTGTTCCAGAGGGGGGCTCACAGCTGCCTGGGAAGCTGTTCCCTGCTGAGGCATTGCTCAGGTGAACCTCTCAGGGGGCTCAGAGGGATGAAGTCACCTCCAGAGCAGGACTGGCATCCATGGGGGATGGCACCAGAGCCTGGCAGAGGGAAGTTTGTGCCCAGCGCTGTGACACTTGTGAGAACAGCTGGCTGTGCTGGGCAGGAAGGGGAGTTCTTGCCTGAGTTTCGACACTGATCACTGCACCGCACACTCTGAAGGACAATATCAGTCATTTCCATGACCTGAGCTTCTCATTTCAGGTTCAAATCTGATGGCCAGGGCATGTCACTGTCCCCTCCATTCCCCTCAAACACTGTGCTGCCTTTGTTGCTCCCCGGTCAAGCAGATGGAAGTTAAACTGGAGGGATGATTGCAAGTTGGAACTAGCAGCCAAAGGGGTTTTTTTTCCTTCCCTTTGTCCATGCCAGATGAGTATTATTTACAGGAAACACTTTGTACAGCTTGGAGATTTGTTTAGAGAAGGAGCGTAGGGGAGGAGACAGCTAAAGGCAGAATGGAAATTAAAAAGGTCACAGCAATGCTGAAGAAAATCCATAATTTCCTGGAGTGGGAGTATTGCTATTCTGGGGACTGAGGGAATGGTGGAGCTTGGGGAGAGCGTGCTGAGGGATGAACTGGCTCCCTTTGGGACCAGCTTGGCCTCCTGGGGCTGAGCCCAGAGCAGCTGCTGGGGACAGAGGGTCCCTGACCCAGCCTTGTTCCCTCAGCTCCTCCAGAGTCACGTCCCGTGGTGGCCATGCCAGGGAATCTCTGGGGAGCAGCCCCCAAGGGCACGTTTGCTTTGGCCTGATGTTACCCAGGGAGGTGGGGATCGCCTCCAGCTTTGTGTCGTGGAGAGAATAAACAAAGGAAGCCGGGATGAGATGCCCCTAGCCTCTGTGGGGTGAGTCAGTGCCGAGCTGTGAGTGCCTGGGCACGTCCAGGGAAATGTTCCTGAGGAGAACAGCGGAGCTTGGAGCAGGACAAGTCAGGACAAGGACAGCCCAGAGAGGTGGCAGGGGGTTGTTGCAGGGAGTTGGAGAGGCTGGAGGCTCTGTTTTGCCTGCAGAAGAGCAAGTGTTACCCACCCTGGCTGTCACCCACCCCAGCTTGCTCAGCTCTGTGATGGGAGACAGCCACCAGCACCCTAGAAAGCTTTCCTCTCTGTATTTTCAACTTCCATCATTCTCCCAAGATGAATTTTAATCTTAAAAGCAAAATCTAGGTGCATTTTACTCAGCAGGAATGAGGATGGAACATAATCCTTTGCCAGGGTGGATTTTAATTTGAAGCATTGAGGATGATGATGTCCCCAGTCCAAGCCTAATTCTCCTCGTTCTCTTTGCTTTGGGGGAGGTTTTCAAGCTCACTGATTTTCAGTGTTCTGGTGATAGAAGTCACATGTGCTGCAGTGTCCTTATCTGAGGTCAGCTGCTGGAAACACTGTGAAATCCTGAAATCCAGACCTTTGTCATGTGTTTTTGCAGCCCACTCTGCCACATGAAGGGCTTTTTCCCCTCTGGTGTCCTGCCTTCACGTGTTTCAGAGCGTGTTTTATAAAATCGGTTATAATGCTGAGAAACGTGAGTTTGAGTTTTGCCCAAACTGTCCCAGAACCATCACACCATGGGATTTCAAGTGCTTTTTAAAAAAAAAAAAAATTATTTTTTAAAAAGCAGGTTAGCTATGACTCTCAGAGCTGCTGAGTATCTACTGAACAGCTCAGACACAACCTGAAGGACTGCCATCGCTGCAGCTAATTACCCTTTGACATTAATTTCCATTCAGCCCCATCTGCATCTGTGAACGCTTTCCCAAATTGCTGTTCTGACAAGTGAGATGCCCCAGTTGTGGAGCCTCACATCTGAGAGCTCAGGAAGGCTCTCAGTGCTGTGGCTTCTCGGGGATGTCATGGCTTGGGTGGTCTCCTCATCCTGCTTGGCAGCTGGAGCAGGAGGCTCTGAGTTATTTCCCGTGGTGGGTTTTTGTCAGATAAACCTCCCAGCAGTGATGTGAAATGCTCTGACAGCTGATTCCTGCAGTCAGGGTTGGGAGCAATGAGTTAATCCAGGCAAGGATGAGCTCAGCCCTTGAGAGCTTGGTGCATCTGTGGAGGTTTCAGACCTTCCTCTGCTGTGCGTGGTCCTCCATGGACCTGCCACTCTCCAGGAAACCATCATCATCATCATCATCATCATCATCATCATCATCATGCATCAGTGTTTTAAAATACATCTCTTTTCAAATACGTCTCTTTTAAAGCACATGTGGAGGGGAGAGGGGAGGAGGGTGTCTGTGGCTGCATTTTGTGTGTTTGGCTTTGTTTTTAGAGATCATTGTGGGAAAAGCAAGAGCCCTGTGCTTGAGCCATGTTGGAGAGGGAACAGTAAAAAAGATGTTTCATAAAGTGTGTGGATTAATGTTCAGAACTTACTGAGCCTTTCATCTCTTTTGGGCCCTGAATACGAGCATGGGGATGGATATGAGGCAGAAAAGGCTCCCATGGCAATGTGCTGGGTGCTGATTATTGAAGAGTTTTGCATTAAACCCTTTTACAGACTGTGCCTCTTCCTTGGTGGATGATTTTTGGGCTGCTGCTGGCAGAGGTTGCCACACAGGAGAAGGATCTGGAAGATTGGTACAGGGAGGAGTCACACGGCTCCTGCTGAGCCAGGAGCAAACCCTCACCTTAATCCTGGGTAAAAATAAGCAGTGTCCTCATTGCCAGCCCTGTGGCAGGATTTCTGTGTCCAGAGACCCTCCAAGTGATGGGCAGGCTGCTCCTGGGAGGCACACAGGGCTCAGGACTGCTCCCCACAGCTCAGGTGTACACAGGGTCAGTGGGTGGGAAAGGAGAGAGGACTGGCACAGGGAGATGGCAGGGGGTGGTTGCAGGGAGTTAAGGAGGCTGGGGGCTCTGTTTTGCCTGCAGGAAAGGCTGCAGAAGAGCAAATGTCACCCACCCTGGCTGATGGAGAGCCCCTGACCTGCCCAGGTGTGTGCTGGCAGAGATGTCCCCAGGTATCCATGAGTGGTGGCTTCTGTCCTCCCTCCTCTGTGCTGTCTGGGGGCTGCCCAAACAGACCCTGCTTTCCCCAGGGCTGTTCACACCCTCCTGCTCCCCATCTGCAGGTGACCTTTGTTATAAATACACGTTACAATGTTGGCTTTTCACAAATATTAAGATGAATGCTGTATGTATAATGTTAAAATAACTTTAATTTTATTTTATTATTAACAAAAACTTAGACAGTAGTAGCTGATATAGTTATGAGTAAACTGTTTAGTCAAGATAACATCCAAAAACATGTAATGAAGACCCTGCTGTTGATATGCCAACTATCAGCATGTGCTGTCTGAAGGAAGTATGCACCAAAACCCAACCTAAAAGCAATAAAAGAACAGACCAAAAGCACAGCCAAGAAACATGCGTGCTCTAAAAAAGGCAGACCCAAGGAGAGCCCACGCAAAATAATTCCTAGAATATGTAAAGTAGCTTATAGAAAGGTATACATATACATAATACTCTATAAATATGCAACAAACTAATGTAATAATAATTATAAAAAATACTTAAAGAATTTCTCCAAGATAGTAAGGGTGCTCTTGGCTGAATGCCAATCACCCAGCCTTTTTAATTGTTTAATTTTATTTCTGTCTGCTGTTGCCTTTTTTATGAAACTCTTTAAATTGTACTGAAGAAGCCAACCTGGTTTTCCACAGCCTGTTTGGATTTCCAGGGGAGCACGGGGCCTGCCGGGCTGGGTTTGTTTGCTCTCCCCTCCGAGCAAACACCCGCCCATCACCAGGGCTGGCAGGTGGCAGGTGGCACCTTGTCCCCTCCCAGGGGCTCAGAGCTCCAGGGGAAAGCCCTGGTTTGTGCACGCAGCCTGCAGGAGCTGCAGCCCTGCTCAGGGTGTTTCCAGGAGGCTGGAATGATTTCAGAGCAGAGAGAGGAGCTGGTGCAGTGCAAACAAACCCTTGGACTGGGACTGCCCTGCCTGGCACCCATTGCAGCTCCTGCTCAAAACAGAGCAGGGGGTGACACCTGTGAAACCAGAGTGCTCACACAGCTGCTGCCACAGCTGAAAGAGGTGTGTTCTGCACCTTGCTTTGTGTGCAGCTACACAGAACATCAAATTAAATGTCTGCTGGACTCAGAGCCTCTCTGTCCCTGCTGGGCACAGCAGCAGGGGTTTGCAAAGGGAACAGCTCTGATGGAAAGCATCTCCTGGTTTCCTTTACAGCCTGACTCCACCCCTCACTCTGCAGTCAGCTCCATCCCACCTCTACAGGCACCTGCCTGGGGTCCCTCAGCTGCTCCTCCAGTGGATGATGGCACAGCCTGGCAATTTGGCCCATGTGGGATATGGATCTTTTATAGGAACCTCCCACATCCACTGGCTTGAGTCTGGTGTGTAAATGAGACCTTTGTGCTGGTCCTTGCCTGGTCACAGTGTGTCCTGTTTGAGTTTTTTCACAGATTTATAGAATATTCACAGTTGGAAGGGACCCACCAGGATCATTGAGTCGAACTCCTGGCCCTGTACAGGACACTCCAGGAATCCCACCATGTGAGAGCATTGTCCAAATGCTCCTTGAGCTCAAACGGGCTCGGTGCTGTGCCCACCTCCCTGAGGAGCCTGTTCAGTGCCTCAGCACCCTCTGGGTGGAAAAACTGTTCCTCATATCCAACCCAAACCTCCCCTGACTCAGCTCTAGCCATTTCCTTGTGTCCTGTCGCTTGTCACCAGAGTATAGAGATCAGTACCTGCCTCTGTGATGCCCCTCAGGAGAATGTTAAACACCACAGTGAGGTCTCCCCTCAGCCTCCTGTGGTTTTGTTTGGTTATTGTCCTTTTCCAGAATACTTGGATGAATTTGAATTCTTATCATCTCTAACATTTCATCCTCACTTGGGATTGCCATCGCCTTTAATAACCTCTCTTCCCATTCCTGGTGGTTAATGGATGGTGTATCCTTAGGTTAAAACACAGCTGGGAGGTCAGATTTTGGATCAAAATCTGCCTTGGCATAGCCCCTAAGAACACCCTGGAAGCATTCAAGCCCTGTTGCCTATAGATTATGGGCAAAATAAGACTACAAACCAAGTAGAAGCCTCTGCTTTGGGGGCTTCACAGCCTCCTCTGCTTTTCAAATCGTGTCATCATAATCTCTGCAAGATTAAGCACTGTTCCAGCTGCAGGGGGTTTTTTAAATTTAATTTTCTCATGGAATAAACTGATGGTGACAGATGCCCAGGAGCCCTGGAGGTCAGTGCTTTGTTTATACACAGGGAACTCAGGGAGTGAAGGGTGACAGCTGTCCCTGGAGAGGGACATGGATGTCACCTTCTCATGGAGCTGTGTGACCTTCTCTGTGCTTGTATCACCTGGGCAGAGCCCACAGAGGGGCTTTGGGCTCCTCCAGGGGATCCACTCTGTGGATAAATGTGGCCTGGGCTGCCTCATTTGGGTTGTGTGGCCAACCTGGGGGCACCATTGGGTGCCTTGAGCCTTGCTCCCTGTCAGGTGCCTGCAGATAACCCAAGGGCTTCCTATTCTGGCAACTCATCCAGACACTGATCTTAAAGCTGAGGGAGATAATATCCTGTATTACCGAGCACTGAGGCCTGGAAAAAAAAACGAGGTGGAATTTAATTTTGCCTGTGCTGAGCCATCTCAGAGCATCTCTGAATCAGAGCTGGTCCCTGCAGCCTCTCTCCAGCAGAAGGTTCACCCCATCTTCCCCCTCCATCTGGGACTGGAGGTGACTCAGTGCTGCAGAGCCCAGCTCCTGCTGGCTGTGGCTCCCAGGTGCTGGTGGGGTGAGGAGTGAAACCCTCTGGAGATCTCAGGTCATGATCCCATCCTTCCTTCAGGCACCAGAGCAGGTGGCTGCCGGCTTTCAGCCAGGGACAAGGCTGTGGTGACTGCTTGGTGTGGCAGCAGGTTCCAAAAGCAGTGGCAGAGCATCCCCCCTGCAGCTGGGGCTGCTGGCTCAGCCTCACAGCTGGCTGAGGAGCAGCTGGGTCCTGCTAAGGACAGGCCCTGTCACCAATCTGATGTCCCAGACGTGGCAAACACATTCAATCTGTACCAGTGAATGTTCTCCTCTGGCTCAGAAACTGCTCACAGAGAGGTGCTTCAGTGCAGGAGGAGGGGTGCCAACAGGGAGCTGGCTGAGACAACACAGAAGCATTTTCTACTGGTGATCTCAGCCTCTGGAGATAAGGCTGGAATTCTGACACCCCCCAGAGCATCCTGCCTTGGCCTCATGTCAGTCCTGCAGCTCTGGACAGGGGAGGGAGGTTCCTGCCAGGGCTGCAGAAGGTGAGGGTGGGTTTGGGCTGGAGGGATGTGGCAGTGCCATGGATCCCCTCTGGGCAGGAGGTGTTGGAGTGCCCAGGCTGCAGCAGATGCTGATTGTGAAAGGTCAGCTCATGTCATGAACTCTGACCGTGGCGTGGAGGGCATCAGAGGTGACCTGAGCCTCCAGACAGGGAAATACCTGCCAGGTGTGGCTGGCAGCAGGCTGTGCATGTCCCAGGGCAGGTTCTGCCTGTGTGGGTCATTCCTGATGGCACAAGGGCCCTGTTCAAGGGCTCCACCCTGTTGGGATCCCCTGCTGGCACAGCACGGGGGCTCTGCAGTGCCAGGGTCAGTGCAGGGGTTTGGGTCACTCAGGAGGAGCAAAAGCTGCCGTTTTTGTGGCAGGGATTTGCACAGTGGAGACTGAACATCTGGATTGTTGGGGTGAGTGACCCGGGGGGGCTCTGGATGGGACCCAGGGCTCCGTTACCCCGAGAGTGCCATGTTCCATGGACAATGCTGCCTTTCACCACACCCACAGAACAGCCTTTGTGCCTCCTTGTGTGAGCCCTTTCTCTCTGTAAAGGCTTCCTCAGAGGCTGCAGGCACTGCTCCATGACTTGGAATGGTTTTCACCTGTGCCAGGAGTGATTTCACTCTGCATTTGGCCAGGGCTGGGCTGTTGGGTGGTGCCTGGTGCTTTGCTTTGCCCTTGCTGGCAGCTGGAGAAGCCCAAGGAGTTGAGTTGGGACCATTTGGTACCTGGAGAGGGGTGTGTGTAATCATGGAGTGGTTTCTATATCTGGGCTTTATTTAAATGAACCCATTCCTCGTTTTCCTGCTGCTCTGCTCTAGAGCTGCTGTTGGAGACAATGGCTGGGCAGAAAGGGAGGTGCTGGGTCTAGAATTATTTCATTCATGGCATCAAAAAATATTCTGAGATAGGACACACAAGGTTCATCAAGTCCAGCTCCTGGCCCTGCACAGGACAGCCCCAAAATCCCACCCTGTGCCTGAGGGCATTTCCAAACACTTCTTGAAGTCTGACTGGGTTGAGGCCATGCCCTGGGGAGCCTGTTCAGTGCCCCACCACCCTCTGGATGAAAAACCTTTTCCTAATATCCAACCTAAGCCTCTCCTGGCACAGCTTTTTGCTGTTTCCTTGAGTCCTCTCGCTGGTCACCAGAGATAAAAGATCAGTGCCTGCCCCTTGCCTCTCACAAAGATTTTAAAGGATGGCCCAATAGGATATCGGCACTTATATATTGATTCTACAGATTTATTGATTTAAATGAACTTACTGCTTCTGTGCTGGGTATCTCTGATGGATTCCAGGCCATAGCATGGGCCATGGGGACTTGTGACAACCTGGCCCTTCATTAAATGCCTTTAAATGGTTTATAGAGAGAGTCTTGGGAGGGCAGAAGGGGAGCACACAAGAAATTTAATCTTGGAGTTGACTGGCTCCTCTCTCTTCCATCTCCGAGTCAGACACCCACAGAAAGACCAACCATGGTCCCCAAACCAGCTCCATGAGTGGCTTGAGGGTCATCCTGTAAGATCCAGATGGAATTGTACTGGAGTTTGTAAAGGCACTTCTGCAAACTCCAGTGAAAGCTGATCTGCAGCATTAGGCACTCAAACACGTCCCAAGTTTGGCTGAAGTTCCCTTCCAACTTCCCTGCTGCGGCCACTATTAAATATAATTGTAAGATACAAGGAGAAACACCAAAGAATGTTATTAGTTTATGAAACTGGGTTGCCTTGGCTACTTCTGAGGTAGAATTAATAGGAGAAAACCCTCAATTGTATGAGGCCAGGGCTTCATTGTAGTCTCAAACTGTAATTTCCCTTCTCTCCTGTTTAAGGACAGCGGACATTATCTCAGGAATCTATAGATAGTGTCTGAGTCATTCTTTAAAGTACAGCTAAAATGTAAAAACATTAAATAATATATCCCTGCAGCTCCTCTGACCAGGGGAAGTGTTTGACACCTCATTTTGCAGGCAGGGAAGAGTATGTGGAGGAGGAGAATTACGTGCAGAGAGTCATGTTGGAGTCCTGATGGTGGCTGAGCAGTTCTGACTCCTCTGCTTGCAGCTGGCTTTGCCCCGTGGCTGAGCTGTCCTGCCTGCCTGCCCACCTCAGCATCTGCCCAGGGCAGCATCAGCCTCACAGGAGCAGAGAATCAAGATGTGACCGGGCTTGGGCTGAGAGATAAATGTGCATGTGTGATGTCCCAAGGGAGAAATTGCCATTCTGAGCTCAGGTTTTTTGTGTAGGGCCATGCGGGGAGCTGGTTGCTGAACCACAGCTCAGAGCTGGGGCTTGCTGACTTTCAGGCAATTCTGTGCAGTAGCAGGGTGCCCCATGGGGTCTGCCCAAGCAGTGCAGGCTCATCATTGTGTGAGCTGTGTGTGGGTGGTGCTGGGTGTGTGTGTTCAGGCTGCTGCTGCACTGGGGCTGCTCAGGTGGGAGGACTCTGGTAGTGTTTGCAGCCTGAAGCATGTTTAGAATACATATCTATCTATATTCTATATATATATATATATATTCTATAGATATATATATTTAGAATATAGACTATCTATATAGAATATAGAATATATATGTTTTTATACATATATATATGTGTGTATATATATCTGTGTGGAGAGATAAGTGGCCATTATCTGCTTGATCTTGATGCTCTTCCAAGATTGCCTGTCTTCCTTTGAGTGGCTCTATCCACAGTTTGTGGATCTTGAGCCTGAATATTCGTCTGAGTTTCTGGCTAGGAAGGGATTTAGTGACCGTGGGCCCTTTGCTGTTCCTTTGCCTGGTGCTGGTTCCTCCACCCAGATGTTACCTGGCTGCAGTGGAGCATCTCTCACAGGGCAGGAAGGAAGAGGACACTTTGTCCAAGTCTGAGTGAGATTGGGACTTGCACCTAAGGAAAATCCCTGGCTGAGCTTTTTTCTTTGCAGCATCTGCAGAGTCAGACATTGCTCTCAAACCCAAAGGCTGCCCTGTTCCTCCTGCAGCTCTGATGGGGAGCTGCTCCTGGGGTTGGGTGTTCCAAAGTGTCTGGGTGATGCCTGGGGAAGGCTGAGCTGGAACAGACACTGGACAGAGCTGGAGAAGAAAGCAGATATTTACTGAAAGGCCTTTAGGATACACCTTGGGCAGGACAAGAGCCTGGCCAGGGCTGCACCCAAGGTGGACCCAAAATGGACACAAAATGCACAAATGGTCACCAGGTCTCACACTTTGATCAGTTTTGGTCTGTTTGCATATTGAGGTTGAATTGTCCCATTCCAGCTCCAGGCTGTCAGGTCCCATCCTTCTCGTTCCTCCCTTCAGCCACCCTTGGTTGTGCTTTTGGGCTGAAAGTTGTCCTTGGTGTGCAGCAGGAAAAGGATTTGTTTTGTGTCCGTGCTGTGTGCAGAGCTGAGTGACCCTGACTGTGAGCTCAGAGCTGCACCCCTGGGTGCACAGAACGTGAAACACAGGAAAGATAAAACTTCAGGGTCTGCTTTGAGTGTCCTGTTTGCTCCAGGTCCTGGCAGCCCTCTGACAAGGACCTTGCTGTGTCACCTCATGGGTCACCCAGGCTCAGGAGAGCCCTTGACCTCTGCCCTTTGTCATCTGCTGCCTCTTTGTTCTGGGCTTTCCTCCTTTGTACATCCCCACTCCTCTCTGGGAAAAATCAACATTTGCCTTGCAGGGCCTGGCAAACAGAAGGGGTCTGTATTCCATCCCGATGGCAGCCCCAGGCTTGCAGGGCTCCCGTGATAAATCCAGTGGTGTTTGTTGCCAGGGGGATCCTCTGAAACACGAGTTTGGGAGTTCTGTGTGTGTGTGAAAGGAGCAGGGAAGCTGTGAGTGCTCACTGAGCAAATGCTGGGGATGAGAAAAAAAAAAATGTGATTGCATCGAGGTTGTAAGAAGGTGGCAAGAAATTGATTTAAAATCTAAGCAGGGATGACTTTTTAATTTTATTTTGTTTTTAATCTGAAGTACCACATTGCTGCTGTGTGTGCTAGAGCTGCACACAGTGCTGGAGCAGAGCAGAGAGGCAGATGCTGGGCTGGGGAATTTGCACCAGGATTTGGTCACTCCTGTGGGAGTGGGGAGCAGAGCTGAGGGGTAGCTCAGGAGTATTTGATCCATATGGAAATACCACACTGGAGTTTTAAAATTCCTTTCCCCTCCTTCAAATGTGCCCGTGGTTTTCTCCAGCTAACCCATGGCCATTGCCGGATGAACCCGAGGAGGTGAGGTGCACTCATGGGGCTGGAAGCTGTAGATGTTGGGGGGTTTTGGAAGGCAAAGGATGAGCAGGGATTATTTGCTTTTCCTTTGTTTCCATAGTGCTCTGAGTGCTGAGCCTTATCCCTTGTCCACTCAGGCTCCTGGGGACGCTTGTGTTATTAATGTTAATTAACTAACACGTTTCTAGCTTGCTGGAGCTCTTGTGGCAGCTGGTTAATGTAAGAGTTTGATTATTAATGGAAGAGTTTTTCCTTCTTTGAGCAAGGCTGCAGCTTGGATGGGTTCAGATGCCTTCCCTCCCTCCCACCTCTGCTGGGATGCTGCAGGTTCTCCAGGAACAAATGGGACCAGATCCAAGCTGCTCTTGCCATGACTTTACAAGCTCAAAACCCCCTCATGCAGTGAAAGTGCCACGAGGCATCTGTTCATTGAATTCCAGTTCTTGTGTCCTGCTTCTCTGTCTTGGATTTTGGCAGATAAGGACTGTGAGCAAGTGAGGAGCGTGGTGAGGACAGGGAAAACGTAGAGGGACAAGACCTCTCTGGAAATCTGGTCAGCATCAACAGTGAACCAAGAGAGATTTTAGACCTGACAGTGTCTACCAGATCCATCCCCAACCAGCAGAACTCCACGAGAGCCGTTCTCTATTCCCACATAAACCCTTTCCCCTCGCCTCCTGCTGCTAAGTGAAGAACCCCCTAAGCCAGCAGATCTGACAGGATGTACAAAAGGCCCGTCTTTGCAGTCCTTTCCAGTTTTGTGTGGACACTGGTGGTGTGAATATCCGCACAAGTCATCGCTGTGGTGACGTGGCACCGCCGCCGCTGCCCGGCCGGACTTCTGGAACTCTCCAGCCAGAAGGATCACAGATGATGACTAACACACTTGCTTTTCATGAGGAAAAACTGCTTGTGCTAATTCTTTTTTTTTTTCAGTGCTTTCATGGTTGTCCAGCGTATCTCTGAATGAGTATCAGCTGCGAGGAATTTGTGGTCAGTAAGGAACAGATGATCACGAGGGGTGGTGAAATGATCTCGTTGTTTCTGTGAAGTGAGTAACTGAGGACTGGGCTTACTCACCTCAGGATAAACTCATGGGGAAAAGGGAGAGTCTCTGAATTGTTTGAAAGCCATTTTAGTTCTTGAACAACTTGCCAAAGCACTTGAGATCACTCCAAGGTTTTAGCCTTGAGATTGAATGTCTCCAAAAAGCCAAGACTTAGCTCAAGCATGAGCTTGAATCCACGTTGACCAGACAGAAGTGTGTGCTGTGGGTTTTGTGGGTCAGCCAAGGCAATTTTCTGGCCTTAAGCCTCATGGATGCAGCAATTGATTTGCTGAGAATTACCGCAGTTCGAGTTAACAATTTGCATCAAAGCCCAAATTTGAGCCAAGGTTAAAGGGCTGTGTCCCCTGTCACCCTCTACCACCATGTGCAGGACTGGTCCTACCTGACACAGCCACCTTGTGCAGGCCACTGCTGGCCTTGGGGAAGACTTTCTAATGTTGCAAAATTTGATGCTTGAGTCTTGCTGCCTCTTATCATCAGCACAAGCTTCTGGAACATTTTTTTAGTGTTAGAATGCTTTTGGCACCTGCTAAAGTGCAGTGCTGTGGTGGGAATAGATGCATCTTGCAAATGCCAATTTTCCTGTGGTTTCCTTGAGGGTGTTTTGAGCTCCAGGCTCGGGCTGGGCTCTCTCTAAGTGTGAATTCATGGCTCCATATGCTGGTGAGCAGTGTTGTGTGGCTCCAGCTCCCATGGGAGGGAAATTGGTGATGGTTTAGGCTGTCTGTGCTCAGCCTTTGACCTGGACACAGCTTGTTGGTGTATCTAGGCTGTGTTGGAGAAGGTGTTGAGGCACTCCTGAGTGTGCAGTCAGTGTCCCTTGGCCACAGCATCCCTCCATCCCTC
>VZSR01003022.1:3112612-3137587 GCA_013398615.1 Brachypodius melanocephalos
TGAGAAAAGGGTATCTAAAAGGGTATCTCAGGCCACTAGGCTTCCATAGAGAGAAGAGCTGTGACTCACCATTCCTTCACCTTTCAAATCTGCCTGGTCTGGGTGGTTACAAATCTGTCTCTCCCTGTGACCCTTGGTGCTGCTGAGGGGATGGTGCAGCCAGAGCTGCCCGGTGCTGAGCTGGAAGTGATGCCCTGAGCACACTGGAGTTGGTGTCGCACACTGCAAGTGACTCCACCCATCCCCTGCACCTTCCCATAAAGGCTGGGAAGGAGGTGTCACCTGTGAGGAGCAGCAAGGAAAGGTATTTGGGCTTTCAAAGAAACCCTGAGTGGTTCATAATAATGGTATTTAGCTGCTCCTACATAGTAATTTTGGTCTGTAAGCCTCAAAGCATTTGATGAAGAGGCCATGATCAATAAAGAGCTTTGTTTTCTAATTAAAATAAGAGGAGGAAAGGGAAGATCCTGTGGATGAATTGCCCACTTTTGTGTAGGTGATACCTTAAGGCTTAGGCAGCCACAATGACTCACGGCTAACCCAGCCTGGTGCTCATGACTGCAGCAGATTGAGAGCCCGATAAGAGCTGCCGGCTTCAGAAAAACCTTGACTTGTGGGAGGAGGAGGAGGAAAATCTGCCTGAAAAACTGCATTCTAAGCAGTCTGCAAGGGAAGCGCACAGTGCTGTTTGAAACGGGTTTGGATAGGAAAGCCCCTTTTCTGCCCTAGCCTGTCAAAGAAACTTCTAAAGCTGTCTACCTGCCGTCTCCTTGTTTGCTTGGATTTTTTTTTTTTTCTGTTATGTTTTTTTTTTCTTCTTGAAGTGACTTTCTAAGTCCCATGCCAGGACAGAGGCTGTGCCCAGCACTGGCTGCTTCTGGAGGAGTTTGAGCTGAGATCTGGAGAAGCCCTCCAGGCACATCCCTGCTGCAGGGCAGGAGAGCCCAGGGGTGAAGCACCCAGAGAAAAAGGGTTAAAGTTTCTTGCATCTGCCAGCTCTTGTGGCACCAATCCATTTTTAGCTTGGTACCTGTAACTGAGTGATCAGCAGATTTTGCAGACTGCCTTTCTGGGGGCAGGAAATCACTTCTAGGGCAATAAAACCACTTTGCAGGAAGTCTCTTGCTCATCTCAAGAGCAGAGTGATGGTGAAGGAGAAAAGGTTGGGCAGTCAGTGGTGGCCTGGCAGAGTAAGGAAACAAGAAATATTTCTACTGTAATGTAACACAGCAAGGAAAATATTTACCTAAAATTCTCCTGCAGCCAGTGCTTTGGAGAACAGGAATTTTATCTTGGGCTGCACTTGCTGTGTAGAGGATCCCAAAGGTCTCATCAAAGCAGGAGCTTGAGGTGAGGCTTCTGGTACAGTAAAAACAGTGAGAGACCCTCAGTTGTGTGAGCAAGGAGAGCAGCGAGTGACAGAAGAGATGTGATCTGCTCTTGAAAGAGAGTTCTTTCTCTTTTAAGATAAGAATGAAAATGTAATTACAAACACCTGTGATATGTCCAGAGATAGGCTCAGGAAAGCAGAATAAGTGACTGAAGAGAATCCCTGCCACAAGGACAGAAGGAGCAGAACCTGATTACTTTATCAAAGGCAGTGCAGGTGATGTGATCACTGTGGGAGATCTTTCATCAGGAGAAGTCTCAGGGTCCTCATCCTCCTCGATCTACCTGGAAAGGGCAAAGCAGGGGCTGTGCCAAAGCTGCATTTGGCTGAGCAGTACAACACACACTGTGCTGACAGGAAACCCCAAAAACCAGTTCCAGGGGAGGAGGCAGGTTCTCCATCCCTCTGGGATGCAGGCTCAGCTTCCCAGGGTTGCCTGCCTTTCTAGAAGAAAGATTTACCTAAACATGAGCTTTTGGGTTGAGGATGCAGGTAGAAAACCAGATGGAGTTTGATTATGTGCAGCTTGGTCAAGGGGATGATTTTTCTGGTCTGATGCTCTTGTAAAGCTGTTCTTCTGACATGGCTCAGTGAGATAAAATGGTGAGAAAGTCTCCAAGAGAGAGAAGGATGGGCTTATCTCCCTGGAGGAAAGCTTGCTGCTCTTCTACAAGCAGGCACTTGGGGTATGTGCTATGGGGTGAGCTGTTTACATACCTTGCTGCTTAAAATATTTACTCTTAGAGCTCTGCATATTCTTGCTATTCTTTAGTTGCTGTAATTTTCCATCTTTCTCTCCCCCTCTCAGTGCCTTAGGTGCACATGGGTGCAATATGACCCAGCTGGTTTTAATGAAAAGGAACTCCTACTTCTAGCCCGGATATTTTATTTCACACTTCTCGGGGCTCTCCTCTTGGCTGCTCGATTTGCTAAACTTTTATTAGATCCAGGATGATAACATTGCCTTTGCTTGGGAAAGGCAGAGTGACCCAGGGAGCTGGGACTGACCCAAACTGCCTCAGCCTCTTCTGCTGGAGTGCTTTGAGCTCCTTCACCAGCTCCACGAGGGCAGCAGACATCATTGTGACACTCCCTACCACAGTCTATCAAGAACGTTTTGCAGTTTTTTCTAGTGGTTCACTTCTTCTTGCCTCCTGTTGACCTCAAAAACAGGGTGACCATCACAGCCTCACACCAACCCCTGTGTGACCTAGTTCAGAAAGTGCCACCAAACTCCAAGCAGGGGCTCTCATGTTGAATCTTATGGGATTTGCAAGGGGATAGACTCTCAGCGTCAAAAAATGTGCTTGGTCCTTCCTCAGATTGCTTGTATTGCTCCTTAAAAATCTTCTTTACAATAAGGATTTTTAGTTTGTCTTGCTTAGTTCATTTTTTTCCGTGCTTTAAACCCATCCTACAGCTTTGTGATGAGGGTGTTGTCAGGATGTTTAACAGATTTTGTGAAAGTCTAATCCAGGTTCTGTTCTCTCAGTGAGCGAGTCACCCATGATTTTTAACAAAGTGGGACTCTTTTCTCGCTCAGTAACAAGTTAATTATTGACAGCTACACTTTTACCTGCTGGAAATGGATTGTGGATGTGCCCTGCAGGAGAGCTCTTGGGAGGAGAAAAATAAAGACGCTTTCTTTCAAAAATCAGTGCCAGTGATGCGGATCAGCTCTCTGTGGTGCTGTGCAGTGTGGCAGCTGCCATCACTCCCTGCTGTGGGGACAGCAGGGACCCGGCACCCGGATGCTGAGCTCACAGGAGCCACAGGTCCATGGTCATTCCTGTTCTCCTCCAAGCCATCGGGAACAGCTGATGGTGTACAGCCAGGATGACACCAAGGAGCTTTTCGGGCAGTGTTTTGCATGGAAAGGTGTTTTTGTTTCCAGTTGTGATGCAGAGAGATGCAGAGCTGTTCCTCCCTGCGCTGCTCTGGTACTGTGGTTTCTGACACAACGAGGAGAGCAAAAAAGGAAAGAGATGAGCACTGCCGCCTGCCAGAGAGAGGAAACCCACTGTACCCAACTTAAAATAACATACTTTTGTTGTGAAGGTGTGTTCTCAGGATTATTTGAACAGTTCTCATGTTTGCAAGTAATGTTTTTCCTTGGACAGTATGGAAAACCCGGAGCTTGTTGAGTCTGGGAAGTTGGTACTGTTGGTTTCCTTTCTGGTTCATGCACGCTCTGGGGGAGTCTGTGGTGTTTGCAGATTTTAAATGTGTGAAATTAAAAGGGTGACATCTGTGGTGAAGCTCATACTTTCTGCAGTAGCAGACGCTAGCTGTACTTACTGTTTTGCATAATTTTTCTTTATGGTTCACCCACTGAAAGCCCAACCCATTCATTTTTTCTTTCCTGTTGATGTGCCTGGACACATTTCAGGGGGTATCATCACTTTAAAATGATGCTATTAAAACACAGGGCGGGGAGGATAAAAAAGAGGGTCAAGAGGGCAGGATCTGAATCAACAGCGGAAGGGAGAACCATCAGATAGCGAGATGCTCAACCTGGGAGGGTGTGAGAGGTGGGGAAGGGGCAGCAGTGTCATGGAAGGGGTGTGGATGGTGTGGATGCCGGAGCTGGCGTTTTCCTCGCTGCCTCGGGCTGGAGCGGAGGGAGTTGTGGCAGCATTGAGTGCTCAGCATCGGGGCAGGTTTTGCATCCCCTGCCGCTCCTGCAGTGATGGTTTTCCAGAGCAGGCTGCTCGGGTTTGGCAGCGGTGGGTCAGCGCAGCGCTGGCTTGGTTTTGAGGCATTATAAAAACGGAGCGTGGCCGAGTCGTCCCTTTCCAAACAAGGGTAAACCGAGAAGCGAAAGGCTGATCAGCGCCGGGGAACATCGGGGGAGTGACCCATCCGTGTGGGGCCGGTCCCACCCTCCGTGGGGCAGCGCTGCAGGCTGTCCCCCCCTCACCGCGGTGTGGGGCACGGCGGGGTCGGGCCATGCGGGACGCGCAGCTCCAGGGAGTGCCCCCGGCACCCCGCACACCCATCGGGGCGGGGCGGGGGTCGCGGCCACCGCCCCGCAGAGGGGCCGGCGCGGCGGAGGGGGCGGCGTGACGGGCGTGGGGAGCAGCCAGTGCGCGGCGAGGGGCCGTGCCGGGCCGGGCCGCGCTGGGCCGGGCCGGGGGCATGGCTCGCTGCCCGGCGGGGCGGGGGGCGGCCGCAGCCGCTCGCCCTCCGCCATTCGCGCGGCCGCAGCGCGCACCGCGGAGCCGGGGGGCAGCGCCCCGCGCCCCGCCATGGCCGACCCGGCCGTCAGCGCGCACCTGGAGGGCATCATCTCCGACTTCGAAGGTGAGTGGACCCCCCGGGTGGAGAGCAGCGGGGGTGGGAAGGGGCACCCCAGCGGGGGAGAGCGGGAGGGAGCGGCCGCTTGTGGGGCTCAGCCGGGAGGAGCTGGAGCCGCGGTGGAGGGGTGATCAGCTCGGCTCGGCTTCCCCCGGGCTCGGCTGCCGCAGTCTCCCCGCGCCGCTGGTGCCCCGGTGGTACCCGGGGGGTTGTCCTGGCCGAGGATGGGCTCGCATCCCAAGGGTAGAAGGGCTGGAAGGAGCGGGATGGCCCCAGGGCTGTCGGTGGCTTTTGTCCGGAGCGGTTGCCCCCGGTGGGATCTGCCGAGGCAGCGTCTTACGGGATGTTTCTCCTTTCCTGCCCTTCCCGAGTTCGTTCATGTAGTTTTTTTCAGCTGAACACACCCGCCTGACCAGACTGAAAGTCTGAAACAAAAAAGCCAGGCAGAGGCCCTTCTGTTGCCTCCCAGCTTTGGGGTGAGAGCACAGCCCTGGGGTGGCTGGGATGTGGATAACGATGCCAAGTTTCCCGTGTCCCCGGAGCGGGAGCTGCCTGCCCTGGAGAGCTCTGCAGTTGTCCCGTGGCAGAGCTCCAGCAGCCGCAGCTCTGACTGCTCGCTGATCCACTATCTCCGTGCAGCCCCCTGGGCGTGCGGACCGGGATGGGCTTCTCCCCGCGTCCCTGCCTCTTCTTGCCTGGTATTCTGGCTTTTTCAGGCAAGAGAACAAGCTAGCGGGCATCGTGCTGCTGCCAGATGGGTCCGGGAGTGAGAGACAGGCAGCGGAGGGCCAGGGGGTTGTGCCTGGAGCAGGCGGTGAGAGATCGGCTCGAGGGAGTTCATCTTCCCCAGCAGAGTTTTGGAAGAGCAGCTCCATCCCTGCGCGTCCTGGCAGCGACCCAAGCGGAGCTTTGTGCAGCGGTTTCTAGAAAAAAAAAAAAAAAAAAAAAAAAAAAAAAAAAAAAAAGAAAAAAAAAAAAAAAAAGAAAAGGCAAGAAAACCAACAAAAAACCCACAAGAAATAGCGGAGATGTTGGGGCCGCGGTGAAAGCTTATCCAGGGGCTGCGTGTGCACCGCTATAGGCTGAGCCTCCACCGCCTCCTGGACAGCCCAGCCCGGCCTTGGGGAAGCAGAGCTCTGCTGTTTTTCCTGCTGGGGAGCCGAGGAAGCTCAGGGCACAGGGGTTCCTCTTCCAGGTCAGGCAGGAAACGGGTGGCAAAGCTGGGGTCTCTTGTCGTGGGGTTTAGGTGACACGGTCACCTCCTCTATTTCCAGCCCGTGGCTTTCTCCGGCTGCAGCTGGCAGTGGAGGGCATAGCAGGAGGCTGAGGGAAGTCACGTCCCTCAGGAAGATTGGAGCTAACAAGTGTTGGGACACAGAGAGTGACCCGAGTCCAGCACCCCTCTGGTGCTGGGGGTTCAAGGGCGCCTTTGTGACTGTCCTTGAGGGACGCCTGTGCTTCCCCACCGCAGGGCTGATGTAATTACAGCTTCCCTCTCGCTGCCCCGATTGCATTTCAATCTCTGAAGGATGAGTAATTCCCTCCTCGGATGCGATGAAGGCTCTGCTGTGGGCCCCGGGGCTGCCTGTTGGGGCTCTGTGTGTTCCTTCGTGGCACCGAGCAGCTCTGTATCTTTATTTTCAGTCTATGGGGCACTTAACAGTTCCTGCCTGTGCAGAGGGAGAGGCTGGGGAAAGCTCCGTGCGTCTGAAGCCAAAAGGTCTGGCCTTGCCCTTGAGCAGGGATCTGGGCTACTGTTTCATAAGTTAATTAGCTCTCAGGGTTGCACAGCAGCTTCCCAAAAAAGCAGGCAATTAATCTCCAGCCCGAAGGGCAGGAGATGCAGTGTTCCTCTCTGCTGGGTGGGTACCTCAACCCCACGCAGCCCCTGGCCAAGCAGGATCTGCCAAAAATACCGCGGAGCAGAAACACCAGGCCATCCAGAGCTGCCTTTGTTCCCCCCAGTCACACTCTGCCTGCCCTCCTCAGTCACCCTGGCTGTTCCTGCCTGTTTTTCTCACAGCATCCATGCCAGTTTTCCTCGCAGCATCCCTGCCTGGTTTCTTGTCCCTGCTGTGTTGCAGCAGGCAGGGAGCTGCTGCCTTGGCTGTGGAGCTGCTGGCCTCGGTGAGCCTGAGGAGGATGCAGGGGCCCTTGGGGAGAGGGAAGCAGTACCAGGTACTGGATTCCAGTTTAGGCGGCATTTGAGAAGAAAACAGAGCACAGCAGGGTGTGTTCTTCCTTGTGCCCCATGCTGTGATGGGGATGCTCACGGTGCCCATCTTGCACTCACCAGCAGGTCCTGCAGGAGGGTGCCAGAAAAGTCCAGGGGTTTCTGTCCCAGAGAAACTGTGGATGTCCCATCCCTGGGAGTGCTCAGGGTCAGGTTGGATGGGACCATGAGCAGCCTTGTTCAGTGGAAGGTGTTCTCTACCCATGGCAGTGGGGTTGAAAATGGATGATTTGTAAGGTCTCTTCCAACCAAACCCATTCTGTGATTCTAATCCCCCTTATTTGACTGACAAAAACTTCCTCGTCTCTAATGGGGCAGGGCATCATTAGGTCTGTGGTTTGCCAGGATTTACCGAGCATAATAGCTCTGCCCCTGGGTTTATAGATTCTGGCAGGTTTTCAGGAGTGTGTGTGGCTGGTTCAGCTGTGGTTGCAGCAGTGTTTCCCAAGCTCACCTCTGCCTCAGAGGGGGCTGAGGATCCCTCAGCTCCCCGGGGTCTCAGGCACAGACCCTGAGCTGCAGGGAGGGGAGGCTGCAGTGCTAAATCAGCCTGGTTATGCCTGTGCAGTGTGTTAACAATCTGTGCACCCCAGATCTCCAGGCTGGGTGGTGTGGGGGTGCTGGTGTCCATAGTGCTCCACTGAGGAGGGGCTGGATGTTTCTGCTCACAGCTTTGGTTGGTTGTGATGCTGCACAGAGATCATTCCACAGCGTGGTACTCATCCTCCTGTTAGAGGTGTAAAGCACTGAGCACTCAGTATCTGCTGGTAGTGAGGCAGGAGAGATCTGCTGCAGTCCCTCCTCCTGGTGGGATGCTGCTGAGCAGAGCACCAGGGTAACTGGGGGGTGTTTTTGCTGGTGGTGAGTTGGCAGCACTGATGCCAGACACTCCTTGCCTTTGCCAGTGCTGTCATTTAGCACCGGGTTAGTTTCCCTGTAATGTTGCAACACAAATTGACACAGTGGGTGTAAACTGTGCCTGGTGGAAATGCTGAGCAGGGCTGTCAGTGTGTGGAGAGGCTGGAGGGTGCCCGGGGTTCTCTGTGGTATCTGGGGGCACAGGCTGGCAGCTTTGCTCTGGCAGAAACCATGAGACAGCACTTGCTGATGGATCTTAATCCCTGATTTTCCCGTTGCTCAGAGCCCAGCTCTCTTGGGGAGTGTGTGCTGCCTGGTGGATGAGCCTTGGCAGTGCTGTGGAGCTGGGTGGGGATTCTCCAGCCCTGCCAGAACATGACACTGCTGATCAGAAGGTTTCTCTGGCTATTTTATTTATTTACTCTTCTTTACTATTGCACACTTTCCAGACACTTCCCTCACCACCCAGTGCAGGATATTTTTAGTATTTCACCAGCAGACTTTGTCTCAATAAAGTACAAACTTGTGCTAAAGCTGTATCCCAGTTTTAGGTGCCACCAAAAAACCATCCCTCAGCTCATTTTTAAGAGGGCACAGCATTACAAATAAGCTTTTCTACATGCACAAAACTCAGGGGCTCGTCCTTAAAATTTCCTTGGGCAGATGCCCGGGATGTCTGTGGGACACGTGGCCCTGGTGCATCCCAGGGCTGTGCAGAGCCAGCGTTCCTGCTGCCCCGGGGAGCAGCTGCAGCTGCGTGCTGCGACTCAGCCCCGGGCTAATATTAGCAAAAACGTGCCAGCGGGGGTGATGTGCCTTGAACGCAGCACACTGGAAGGCCCTGGAGGTGGGCTGTGCCTCGTGTTTGTGTGAGTGTCACCTCAGGTCTGAGGTGTGTCCCCTAAGCCCGGCCCAAGGGTTTGCAGGATGAGCGCCGGGCTGGCTCGCACGCAGGGCTGGGAGCTGAGCGTGTGACTGACGGTCCCTCGTGTGCCAGGGCTCAATGCCTGGAAAAGGAAACGCAAGAAAGACCTTTCCGATTCACATCTTGGATCATCCCAGCTCTAGGAGTGAAGCAGAGCTCCTCAATTGTTGGATTTCCTGGGCTGTCCACAGAAAGACTGGTTTCTTCTGGAGCTCTTTGTCGCCAGCTCGGTGTGGGCAGAGCCACAGCTGGTGCTCCAAAGCAGCAAAGTCACCTCTGATATCCTCAAAGCTGGGCTTTACAGCCTCTTCAGAGTGTTCTCTCTCTTATTCCACATCTACATTTCTCTATCCCAGACAAAAGGATGGGCTGGATGGGAGTTTTCTGCCAAATCCTCACGTGGTGGCAGAGGAAGGAGCCAGAGGAAGATGCCTGTGGGAAGGGAAGTTTTGTGTCTTCCCCAGCAGAAGCTGTGTCTTCCTCTGCAGGACCTGCCTTCGAGCCACAAAGTCAAAAAGCTGCATCTGCCTGGTCACAGCAGTGGGTACCTGCTGCTGTGGGCTGGGATTTTCCCTGTGTAAGTCTAATTATTTGGGAATAAAAAGGCTGTGAGGGAGTGGGAAAGGGAAGAAGAGGTGATCTCTCTGTCCACATGACCTGGGCTCTGGGGATCACCTCTAGCCCTGGTTGGGATGTAGGATCCTGCAGAGGTTGTTGTTTACAGTCATGTTGTGCAGGGTGGGCTGGGCACCTGCTGTGGCACCGAGCAGTGTCCCTGTCCCTGTGACAGCAGGGAGGGCTCCCACTGCTGGCTCAGGTGAGCTCCTGTGGGACCAGCCTTGGGCAAGGTGAGCCCAGCACTGTGCTGACCATAAAGAGACCTTCCAGAGGAACCTGGGTGGGGAGGGACAAGGAGGAGATGGGTCTTTACACTAGAGCCAGGGCAGCTGCTTGGGTTTTGCAAGCGTGGTGCTGGTGCCTGGAGGTGAGTTGGGGCTGGAGCACGTACCCATGCTGGCTCTTCCCAGTCTCTGGGATCTTGGAAGCACCTTTCCCTCAGTAAGGGACCCACCTGAAAGGCTGCACCCTTTGCTCATTGCCTCTTGGTGGATTAGGGCAGTGCAGTGAGTAGGAAGCACCTCTGGAACATGTTGGGTCAGGTCTGATGGCTCTGAGAGACCACAGCTCTTGGCCAATACACACCAGCAAACCTAGGGCTAAATTACCGCCAGGCATTAATTAACCTGGCACCTCTGGGTGCCCCATGGCCTCACTGGGAGCTGGTTTAATTTCTGGTTAGCTGCCCTTCCTTGCAGGGAGCTGCTCAGCCCTTTTTCCCAGGAGGCAGGACTGAGACAGCAGCCACGAAAACCTGGATGGGACCGTGTCATAAATCCAAAGACAATAGTGGAGACTTCAGAGCCCATAATCACTCCAGACATTCACAATTCTGACTTTGATATTTCTGCAAGAATATCATGTGGGCTCTTTCCATCTCCCAACCTCCTGTCCCCTCCTGCTGCAGTGACCTCTGGCACCTCTTTGGTCTTTAGAGATGGGATGAGGAGGCAAGAAGCCAAGTGACCCTAAATCCTGGTTAAGCTTGTTTGGAGCCTGTAAAACGAGTCAATGGGTCTGGGCTCAGCTGCTGAGGGGGCTGTGCCTGGTTTGTGGGGGTCAGGGTCCATCAGGGGAGCTCTTTGGGGGCTGTCATGCCCTTCACAGGGATGGGGTTGTGTCCTGGCCACTTCCCATTTCACACCTGGGTCTTGTTTGGCGCTGGCACCCCTCTGGTGGCACCAACAGTTTGTACCCAGCTGCTGTGCTGGTGCCACCGTGGGGAGGGCCCTCCTGGGTGCAGGAGACCCCTCCTCCCTCCCTTCCCTCCCACAAACAGTGCAGGTGAGGAGTAGCCCTTGGGCAAGACGGGGTTTGTTGCTGGCTCCAGCTCTGTTCTGAGCAGCTCTCATCTCCTGATGGCTGTGACTCAGGCTTTTACCCTGATTGCTTTTGTCAGGCTGCAGGATGGAGCTCAGCCCTTGGGTCTCCTGGGGACACCTCCAGAGTGGTGACCCACAGGCAGTGTCCATCCGAGGTGGCTCCTGGTTGGTTTGTGTGCCAAAAGGGGACATGCCATGGGTGGTGTGTGACCCTGCATCCTCCCAGTGCTGCTGGCACCCAGCCCAGGGAACTTTAGGCTGGGGTGCCATCCTCTTGCCCAGGTGTAGGCACAGTGGGTGTCAGGCAGCCTCCTGTGGGATTGCAGGGCAGGGGACACTGTGACATCAGGCTGTGCCATTATCCTGGCAGTAGAGGTGGCAGTTTGGGACCCAAGCATCACAAAACCGTGCAGCCCCTTGCTGGGGTGAGGTGGGTGCTCTGCAGCCTCTCCCAGCCCTGGGGGTGGTGGCACTGGCGAGCTGCACTGATTTGGGAGACAAGGAGTTGTGGCGAGGACTGAGGCTGGCACTCAGCCTCATCTTGGCCATTGGAAGTAAAAATACAGGGAAGTGTGACAAGGATGGATTTTGTTTTATTTTTCAAAGCACGTTTCCCAGGGAGGAGGAAGGAAGAGGAGGGCTCTGCTCTCTGCCAGCCCTCAGGACGTTTGGACAACAGCTCACACTGCAGTGCTGGGTGTCCCCTCCAAGAGAGTCATCAAAGCTGCAGGGACAGCAGCAATCAGCAGGAGTGGGCAGCACTGCAGGGGTGAAGGGCTCCTGGCTCCCTCCTTTGCCCCTTTCACCAATTTACCCTTTTCCTGTAGCTTTTTAACCATCGTGTTGCAACACCGCCCATCAAAGCATCTTCTCAGATGGGAGACTTCACTGATTTAATCACCCAGGCTGGTCACGCACCTGAGTCACTCTCCATGTCCCTTGTGTGGACACTGGGATTGGTGACACCTGGGGGTGGCATCTGTGGCACCAGCACGGGGCAGGCTGGGCTCTGCAGGACCATCTGCATCATACTTTTGTCTCTGGGTAATCGTTTGGAGGCATTTTAGAAATATTAGTGAACCAAACCAAATCTACAGCCCCATGGGAGGCACAGAAAAGATTTATTTCTCTATTTCCTCCTCCCCCTATGAAAGGAAACTGGAACACAGACCGGAGACAGGGGCAGGAGTGAGCCAGTAATGCAATCTGCTGGGCTGGATACCCTGTGTTTTATGTAATTTTCTGTACAAGTATGAAATGAATATAAGGGATGTAAAACACACTGGTCTGATCTGGAAGCGTTTTTGCTGCGAGTTAATGGTTATATAAACCCAAGTGTAATAGAGAATCAAGCTAAAATCTTTTGAGAACTGCATTATAGGGACTGGAAAGCTGGGATTTTGTATTAATCTGAGTGTGGATTTTGTTTTGTTTTTTCTATTCTTAGTCCTGACTTTGCTTTTGCGTGTTCATTTCTGGGAAAGGAGCACTTTGCTGCATCAGCCTCAAGCTGGTTTATACCTTGCTGTGAGTGAGAGAAATGCTGCTTTGATTGATGTCAGAGCCCTGAACTTGCATTTATCCCCAAATTTCCACCAGAACTCACCTCTTGGTACTGTTTACACCGTTCAGGAAGGCCCTGCATAGTGACAGCACGTTGCCAGCCTTTTCCTGTACATGTAATTTGTGTCAGACCAGACAATCTACTGAAACTTCTTTTGAAGGCTATCTGTGAAGTCAGAGGAAGGATTTATTTGGGCATAAACTGTTCATAACTTGACCCAGGATAGTGTGAGAGTCAGGGTTCAACAGCAGAGTGTTACTAGGTATAGATAGATAGGTATAGATACATATATATTTAGATATATATAGATACATGTATATTTATCAAACTATCTAGATAGATATAGATACATATTTTACATGCATTGTGCAGCAAGGTTGGTTTATTGGTAGAGGAAAAGTGTGAAACGTCCTGGCACAAGCACAGGGAGGGGCCCCAGCAACCCTTACTTCTCTTCTTTCTTTTGTTAGATCACCAGAAGCTTTGGGAAAAGTGCTTTTAAAATTTCCTGCCTTGGTTTCTGTGGATGAGAGAGGGGATCTGAGTTTCTCAGGCTGCTTTGAAGCTGTGTGTACTCACAAAATCCTGCCAGCTTGTGCAGCGTCGCTTCCTGCCTGCACTGCCAGGGATTTTCCATCTCAGACCCGTGATTTTGTCCCCACTGAGGGGCTCAGGGGAGCTGGGAGCACCTTGTTGTTGAGGATGGGGTAGGGATATCCTACTCTGGCCCTGCAGCAGGGGTGCAGCTCCCTTCTCTTTCTGCTGTGGGACCTTTAGGTTTAATGCACAGTGGATGTACCCTATAGGTACATGCAGAACACCCTCCTTGACCCCATAACTGAGCCCTCAGCTCGCTCCAGTGCACCCATCTCTGGTATGGGTGGTGGCAGCTCTTCAGTGGCATCACTCAGGGGAGGTTTGGATGAGCCAGACCCCGGTGGCCCCATGGGCAAACCCTCTCTGCTCTCAGCCTGGGCCAGAAGAGCACCGTGAGCACCCTGCTGCCTGTGCCAGGGCTCTGGGAAGCTTTCAGGGCCGTGAGCAGTGAATGCCGGGTTGGGTTTCCAAGGGTTCCTTGAAAGATGAGAGCTGCAGCCTCCCCCCTTTGCCTGGGAACAGGAGGTGACCATCTGGTAGCAGTTTGGAGCGAGCCCTGGCTCTCAAACAGGGCCATTGTGTGGTGGGAAATAACGGGGCTGCCCCGGCCCCACCAGCCTCTTACGTGTCCAAAAACCCGAGGAAAGCTCTCTGTGCTTAAGCAAGCAAGCAAATGTAACCCCAGGGTTACAGAGACCACGCCGGGGGCACAGGATGTTTAATGGGAAGCAGTTGGGAGCTGCAGCCACGGCAGAGCTGGAGGCTCCGGCTGGGAAGCGAATCCCGGAGGAGTCAGCATCCTTTGCTGTTTATTTTGCTCTCCTCCTGCGCTCTGTGCAGAGATGTTTCCTTGTGTAAAGCCTCTCCATGCCAGTTGGTGGGACGTTCCGGTGAAAAAGGGAAGGGAGGAGGGGCAGATGTTGCAGATGTTGCAGATGTTGCAGATGTTCCCTGGCTGTCCCCCCCAGGGTGCCCGGAGCCAGGCTGCAGAGCAGGCTGAGCGTGGTGGCAGCGTGCTGCGTGTGCTCCAGAGCTTCCAGCTGGGAGATGTGGACTCCTTGTGCGGGAACCACATCCCTGCATGGCATCTGGACACCCTTGGGCTTGCCTGGGACTCCCGAGGACAGCCTCTCCTTCTGCAAGAGAAGAAGATTCACATTCTGTGCATGCGGGAGTCCCCAATGGCACTCGCTTGTGACATCTCTGGAAGGCTCTTGGCCGCTGCATGAGCTGCTGGGATTTGAACCAGACCTCTGCCCTCTCTCCCTGGCTGAGAGGGTCCCTGAGGAGCAGCTTTGACTGCTGGCGTGTGACCTGCTGGTGCCTGGCTGGGGGGTGACCGGGAGGACACAGTGGCCTCGCCGTGCAGCCATCCCCAGCACTGCTGCGTAAAGCAGAAAGAGAAATCAATGTTTGCTGCTTTTCATCCCCTGTGCCTGCTTGGGGAGCATCTGAGCAGGATGAAGGCACACAGTTCTTGCCCCCAGGTGCCTGTGTGGCATGGGGCACGTTTGGGTTTTCAGGAGGGAGTGTCCTTGTGCACAGCCAGCAGAGCACCTCAGGCACCCCCCTGCCTCCCTCATCCAACAGGAGGATTAGCAGTGGTATTTTTGAAGCCAGCCCTGCAGAGCTGGGTGGTGCTAAGCCAAACATTGTGACCTTGAGAGATTTGCAGAGGTCTGATCCCCAAAGGGACATCACAGTGAGAGATTCCCAGCCCAGACGTGATGGTGGTGGGCTGTTGCAGAGGTTGCATCCAATAGGAAGAGCTTGGAAATCTCATTTGAGGGGATTTTGGGCTTTCCCTGCCTAAAAGCCGCTGCCTTCAGCAGTGGTGGATTGAGCCAGGGATGTCTGAATGGGTCTGGAACTGGATGAAAGGAGCACATGCCAAAGGCAGTGCAGGTTCAGCCCCACGTGCACCTCCAGAGGAAGAGGAGGAAGGGTGGTGCTCAGCACTTCTGCCACTTTCCCTGCCAGCTGCTCCAACGCCAGCTGGTCCATGGAAAGCTGCAGGTGGGGCTGGGGAAGCCCTGCTTGTGCCCAAAACCCTCCGAAAAATACAATAGTGAGGACAGTCCTGCAGCCTGGCCGGTCCAGACCCTGCTCAGGGCAGGGACACCCTGTTTGGGGCTGTCAGTAACATGGCAGGGATCTGGGGCCCTTGGGGACACAGGATTAGCCACAACTGCCCGTGTGGGACCCTGGCAGGGCAGGTGGGAGTGGGGTGTGGGGCCCTACAGCCCTGCCTTGCCTTCAGCTCCTGTTTTTATGAGGAATATGGACACTTCCCTGCAGGAAGCTGGGAGGAGGGTCATCTGGAGCAGAGGCTGTTTACTTTCCTTTCCTGGCTCTGGGCAGGACACACTATTTATAAGCTTTTTTTCTCTTGTTTTTTTTTTGAGATCTGTTGTGCTTCCTGAGGTGCTTCTCTCTTCTCATGCAAGGAGGAGAGAGGCAGTGCAGAGCAGGGAGCTCCAGCCTTGCCTGGTCCCTCTGAGGGTCACCATTGCTGAAGGTGACATTCCCAAGGGTTGTGTTCGTGGCAGTGGGGCTCTGATCAGAGGTGGAAACACAAACCCTCGTGGTCACAGTCCTCCTTTCTCGTGCCTAGGATGTCTGAGCTCCTCCAGACCACGCTGAATTCAGGGCAGTGGCCAAATGTGCCAGCAGGACAAGCTGGGTGTTGGAGTCCTAGAAGCTTAGAATTTGGGGTTTTGGTGTATAGTAATGCATATGAGTCAAGATGGAGGATTTTGGGAGTTGTCTTTGTCCTCTTCTTCACCCTCTTCTTCCTTCTTCTTCATGGGTTTGGGTGGTTTTCTGTAATTGGGTGAAAAAGGTCTGCATTGGGTGATCATTATTGGGTCAGAAATATAAATAATATAGATGTAATCTCATGATTGGGGGATTGTCACTTAAAATACCTTGGAAAGAGTTAGAGACACTCCATTTTACCTCATTTCTCTAACTTGCTGGTTAGAGCTCACAGCTCATGAGTCTGTAAATAGATAAGAAATAATAAACAACCAAGTCTGAACCCGAAATCTACATCTCACATGTCTTTCATCCTGCCCTCGGCCGAGATAAACCAGAACTGTAACAGCTGGGTACTGAAATCCCTGTGAAACCATGAGAGGGACACCCCATCCTGCAGGGTGAGAAAGCTCCTGGGTTGTCCCCAGGCAAGGCAGTGACCCTGCTGGGGAGGGAATGCCACTGGGACCTGAGGCTCCTCATGGTTTTGGTGTCAGAACCTGTGCCGAGCCCTTGCTGCCCCTCTTTGGGGTGCGGGTTCCTTGCCCAGCCCCTCAGTTCCCCCTTCCTGCCATTGGCACAGCAGCACAAAGGAGGAGTTATCTGCAGGGCCTGGTTGTCCTGAGGCTGTAATCGTGGTTCTGCAGCTCTGCCTCGGGCTTTTTGAACCCCTTTGTGTCTGGGCTTTGACCTTTTTCTCTTTTCTGCAACAGGGCCCAGAAGAAACTGGAAAAAAGCCATTTTTGGGTGTTGTAATTCAGTCCAGCCTTTTGATAAGGCCAAGGGCTGGCTGTGCTCCAGAAAGACCACATGAGTGGCATTGAGCAGGTTTACCCTGGGCTTGGGGCACTTTGTGGGGTTTAAAGTCAAAAGAAAGGGCCATGTGGGTCAGCACTGCCATGGGGTTACCCACCATTCCTTTGGGAAGTGGCAGCAGGGCTCCGAGGAGTGGAGATGATGGATGTGGCTCATGTGAGGAACCCCTGGAGGTCAGCAGGGCTGTTTGCATCCAAAGCTCATGAGCAGGGCACAAAGAAATCTCCAAACCACTTGGTGCTGAGGGATCTCCAGGGCAGTGCTCATTAAGGAAAGATCCTCGTCAGCATTTCCTTTGCTGCTGAGTTCCTTGAGAGCATCTACCCCTTTCCTCAAGACACGTCTGTCAGGAGGATACAGGGCTGCTTGGTGAAGGGAAGGGGTGGAGACTGAGCTGGCTGGAGCAGTGACAGGCAGGTTTGAGGAGCCAGATGTGGACAGAGCTGTGATTCCATCCCTCAGGGAGCTGCCAGGGCCGTGCCCTCTGCTGCTCTTGCCCACCCGGCTTTGCTCAAGGCCAGGCAAGGGCTCCCCGTCGGGTCGTCCCTTCCGCTCCCTTTGTTTCCACCAAAATGCAAACTGGGCTTGGCTGCTGCATTGTTTTTAAAAGTGGGGGGGGGTTGGGAACAAAAACCAGCTAAAATGTTAGTTTCTGAATAAAGTGTTTGGTGGAGAAGGGAAACTAGAAAATCTCTGCTACAGGGTCAGAGCTCCAGCTCAGGGTTGGAGACCTGAGAGTTGGAACACGTTGGAACAGCTTTCCAGTGTGGGGCTCTTTTTTTTTGGATTAATTATCTTGGGGATGCTGAGAGCTATGGCCTGGACACAGAGCTGCAGTGCCTGAGCTGTGCCAAGCACAGACTGCAGGGCAGGGACTGCTGCAGGGAGCATCCCACCCCTGTGAGCAGGTGATGGCATGGCTGGGAGGGCTCCAGGAAAGTCAGACAACAGATAAATCTGAGCAAAAGCATTTTTAGTTTTCTTCATTGCCTCCCTCCCTTCTTCTACCAATGTCTGAATATTTCTGAGGTGCAAGACAGACCATTTTGTCACGAGGTGCCCTTCGTGGGACCCATCCTGGGTTTAAGGAGGGGTGAGTGTTGTGCTTTGGTGCTTTCCTCTCTCCACAGCCACAGAGCAGCCGTGGTGCTGTTCCCATCAGGCTGACATTGGGGTTGGATCTCTCTGTGCTTCCCTCCCTGCCCACACCAGCTGGGACCCCACCCTTGGGAGCCCATCCCAGGCTCCTGTTGCTTCCCAGCAGTTCCCATGCTGGGGTCTGAACCACAACTGGGGGACACAGGTGTGTGTCCATTCACGTCTGTCTGTCTGTCCCAGAGCACAGAGGGGCTTTTTCCAGGTCACTAATACAGAACATCCTGGGGAGGCTCCTGCTCTCAGGCTCCTCAGTGCCCAACCAGGCTGGTTTTGCACCATATTTGACTTAAAGCCTTAGAACAAGCCCCCAAGATTTAAGTGATAGCATGAGGATTATAGGTGTGTAGTTTGAATAGATTTCACAAGGTGAAAAACTTAGATTTAAGATTTTAATGTATAGTAATACATGTGAGTCAAGGTAGAGGACTTTAGGTGTTGTCTAAGTCCTTCTTCTTCATCTTCTTCCTTCTTCACAGGTTTAAGCAGTTTTCTGTAATTAGGTAAAAAAATCTGCATTACAGGCCTTAAGTAGTCATTATTGAGTCAAAAGTATAAATAATATAGATGTCATCTCATTACTAAAGGATTATTGCTTAAATAACCTTGGAAAGAGTTAGAGGTGCTCCATTTTACCTCCGTTTTCTAACTTGCTAGTTAGAGCTCACAACCCATGAGGCTGTAATATAGATGATAAATAATAAACACCGAGTCTGAACGTGAAATTGTGACTCCCGTGTATTAATCCTGACTCTAACATGAAGAAGAAAAGAAGATAAGAAAGCCAACAAGAGGGTATTTACAGCCCATGGCTTTTCCATGGGATGCAGCAGTGGTTCCCTTTCTGTGGAGTTCAGCCTTTTGTTCCTTACCTGGATGGGTCCTGTAAGGGGCAGGGATCAGTTGTCCCTTTCCTTGTATCGGGGTCTCAAGTCTGTGTGCTCAAAACACTTCAGTCTTTGGTTCATGTGGTCTCTAGGTTTGTTTTTAAGGATATGAGGTTCTCTGGCTGCCACCCTTGGTTTTCTTGCTGCATTTGTCTGGATTTGGTGCTCTCCTGGGATTGTTTTCCTGCTCCCAACTTGGATTTTGCTGGCAGTGCTCACAGGAAAGCCTGTGTTTATCTGTGCATCCTTTGGATGTGAGAGAGAAAGCGAGATGTTGGAAGCTGGATCTCTGTCTTCCCCCAAATCCAGTGCCCTGCTCTGCTCTGCCATACCATGGTGGGACCCTCTGCTCCCCTCTGAGTGTGGGATGGAGGGCAGTGTGGGGATGATTTCTGCTCTGGGGCTGAATTTCCTGCCCCTGGTTTGTTTTATTATTGGGTTTTTAACTTGGCTGAAGAGGCAGGGCCTTTAATCCCCAACTGCTTAAATGGATTGTGAGTCCTGGGATGAAGGAGCAGAAATGGAGCCTCGTGCAGTGTCTGTAAGCCTCTCTGGAGACACTCGGGTGGATGGCAACTAAATCCTGAACCACTTTTTGTGTTTTTCAGCTCTGAAAAGATCCTTTGAGGTAGAGGAGGTAGATCAATCTTCAAATTCCTCCACCCCACAGAGACGGGCCCCAAACACCCTCCTCAGGTCCACCGTGTCCAGCTCCACGCAGAAGTTTCAGGAACTCGGCGCCAGGAATTCGGAGCCCACCCGCCATGCGGAGCCCACAGTGCAAAGATCCCCCAAGCCCCCTCTGAGGAGAGTGGAGCTCTCTGGACCCAAACTGCCCGAGCCGGTGTCCCGAAGAACAGAAATCTCCATCGACATCTCCTCCAAGCAGGTGGAGAACTCCACCTCGGGCTTGTCGCGGTTCGGCCTCAAGCGGGCGGACGTGGGGCACAAACCCCCCGAGGCGGCGGCCAGGAGGACTGAGATCACCCTGGGCAAGCCCCAGGAGCTGCGCAGGGCAGAGGCACCGCCAGCCTCCAAGATCCCCGAGCTGCCACAGCGCCGAGCCGAGCCCGCCGCCGTCACCGCCAATGCCACCAACGCCGCCA
The DNA here is from genome assembly GCA_013398615.1 of Brachypodius melanocephalos. Classification (NCBI taxonomy): domain Eukaryota; kingdom Metazoa; phylum Chordata; class Aves; order Passeriformes; family Pycnonotidae; genus Brachypodius; species Brachypodius melanocephalos. Next base: position 3,132,138 of record VZSR01003022.1, read on the forward strand.
CCGCGCCCGAAGCGGCCCCGCGCCGCCTGGACATCCAGGTGGCCAAAGCTGCTGAGGCACCGGCCACGAGGCCAGCAGAGAGCTCAGAGCCTGCCCTGCCCGCCCAGCACCACCAGGCAGAGCCAAAGGCACAGCCCGTGCCCGTGGAGAGCCCGCCCAAGAGAGAGGAAGGTGAGTGCGGCGCTGGGTGGGCACTGCCTCGGGTTGATGCCTTGGGGAGGCTGAGCTGGAACAGAGACTGGACAGAGCTGGAGAATAAAGTAGGGATTTATTGAAAGGCCTTTAGGGTATACCTTGGAGAGGACAAGAGCCTGACCAGGGCTGCACCCAAGGTGAACCCAAAATGGTCACAAAATAGCTGACTGGTCACGAGGTCTCACACTTTGATAAGTTTTGGTCCTTCTGCATATTGAGGTTTAATTGTCCAATTACAGCTTCAGGTTGTGAGGTCCCATCCTTCTTGTTCCTCCCTTCGTGTTCACCATTGTTTGTGCTTTTGGGCCTGAAAACTTGTACTTGGTGTCCAGCAGGAAAAGGATTTGTTTTGTCACCTACCCTGTAAAGAGAGCTTACTGGCACTTAATATGAGACTCAGAACTACACCCTGAGGCAGCGCAGAATCTGAAAAACATGAAAGCTAAAACTTGGCATCATGCAGGAGATGCCAAGTGCTGCTCTTTCAGTTCCTGTGGTGACACCTCTCGAGGCTGCTCTGGGATCTGTGCTCAGATGTGTCCACAGGCAGAGCTGTTACCCTTGGGTTTATCCTGCCTGAAAGAGCTGTCAGGTTCAATAAGAAAATCTGTCGAGTCTAAAAGGAAAAAAAAAAGGGAATGCCAAAAGCCTGGGTGCTGGGAAATGCCAGCTCTGCCAGCTCAGGCCCTGTGTGCAGACCCACAGAACCCTGGAAAGGCTGTGAGGTGTGGGAGAGGTGCTGGCTCTGGAAATGTTGGGATATCATTGTTTGGTGTTGTTGTTTATGGTTGTGAGGCAGAAACCGCCTCTTCATTAGCAGAACTCAGAGTTTTTTGACCTTGGAGACAAAGTCTAATAACAACATGGACCAGAGCCACTATTAAACTGGAGACCTGCCTTGTATTAGCTCTATCTTGTTTTCAATTAATTCCATATTAAAGCCAGCTTCCCTCCCTTGCCAGCTGTCATTTATCCTCCACAATGTTTTGGAGATTTTCCTTTCAGACCTGTTAATTACTTTTCCATTCTCCATTGCCCATGAGCTCTCTCCTGTGAGGGATCCAGTGGTCTGGTGGAAGGCATCCCCTCCCTCCCCACCCCGTGCCTCTCCCTGGGGCTGTGGGATGGGGTGGGGTGGCCGAACCAGGGCCTGGGAGGTCCATGGCTGGCCCTGGAGCTGGCCCAGGGGTTCCATCCCTGCTCCTGGGTGCAGCCCTGTGGTCACCCTGCCATGCAGAGGGGCCAGGCTGTGGTGTGTGCTGCTGTAAAACCGAGTCAGGAGTCAGCAGGGGAGCGTACAGCAAACCTGCAGGACTCAGGTGGGTTTTTCTTACTGTGCCTGGTGTAGGTGTGGCTTTTCTGAGCTGGGTTTTTTTTACAGGCTGGGGCATCTCCAGCTGGGCACAGCTGAGCTCTGAGCCCCAGCCCAAGGATGGGGTTTGTGTGAGCCCCTTTTCTGTCCCCAGCTGCTGTGTGTGGTGCCCAGGGGGCCCATCCTGCCCCGTGGGTGGGTGCTCAGCCTCGTCCTGCTGGGTCTGGGCTGCTCTGAGTGTCCCAACTCTGAACCCTGTGGATGGCTGGGCACTTTAAGAGCAGAATGCTGTCTGAGCTGCTGAATTCTCCAGCTGCCTGGGCAGGGAGAGAGGGGGGACAGCTGCTGGGATGAGTGTCACCCCTGAGCCCAGCTGTCTGGAGTCTGCCTTGCAGCACGAGCCAGCCTGGGCTTGGTACAAAAGGGGCTTTCAGTCCAAATGTCTCCAAGAATCACCACAGAATGGTTTGGCTTGGAAGGGACCCCAAAGATCATCTAGGTCCAACCCCACCGCCACAAGGAGCCAGAAGAGAGAGCTGGAGGGGTTGTGAGGGCTCTGTCCCCTTTTCCCTGTGTGTCAGTACAAGGGTACAGCCCAGGGTCACATGTCCCCTTCCTGATCATCTCCTCCCCCATTGCCATACCTTGAGGTTGTTCTGCTTTGCTCCCACACAGGACCCCATTTTGGGGTGCTCCTGCCCTTGGTCCACAACACCCACCCTAAGGTGATGCTGGGCAGGTGTGTGGCCTCTCTCCCTGTTCCAAAAACACAGAGATTTGGGGGGGCTGCACAGGGCCCCTCAGGATGTCCCACAGATGGGTGCAGGCACATCGGCAGTGCTCACCAGCTCCACTGCAGCTTTGGCCCCATCACAACCCTCCAAGTGAAGGGGTTGGGGGAGCTCTGATGTCTCTGATGCCTCTCTGATGCCTGCAGCAGGGACAACGTGTGGCAGCTCCTGCTGCAGGGTTTGGGTCAGCAGGAGGTGCTCCTGGGGCACTGGACACCCCTGGATCCCGTTGCTGGTGGCTCTCCAGCACAGACAGCTGAGCAGGGGATGCAGGCAGCTGCCTCCAGCTGCCCTCACTCCTGTGCTGAGCCCTGCCTTCCCCAGCTGTCAGGCCCAGCTGCCTTGCCCTGCTGCTGAAGGTATGCAGGAGAGCGTGTTGAGCAGGAAGAGGCCGGTCAGAGGAGAATAACAGTCCCAGGGAGCTTGGCAGATCAGAGCAAACCACAGAGGAAAGGAGTAATTTCAGTGCTGAACTTCATCAGGGCAGCGTGGCTGGCGGTGTGGGCTGAGCCTGCTCCAGAGCTGGGCTTCCTGAGGTGGGAGGGGAGCAGGAGGTGTTTAATGGGGCAAGAAATATTCCTTACCATCCATGTTCTCCCTCTCTGGGTCTTTGTGCTCTCTGGGAAGCATTTGCTTCATTTATGCTGGTATAACATTGAATTGGAGCAGCAGTGACAAGGAGATGGGACAGAGACACCCATCCCTGTGGGATGTGCCACTGCAAAGGTGGGCTCTGTGTCCCCAGAATCTCCAGGGAGATGTCAATGGGGATTTTGTGTGACTGGTGCTCCCCAGCTGGGATAAGGAAATGCAATGGGATGACCAGGGGATGTGGATTGCTGCAGCTGGAGTCTGCCAGAGCGATGTGAGCTGGGCTGTGCAGGGGGTGCAGGCCAGGGCAGGACATGCAGAGGGCAGAAAGAGGCACAAGCCATTAAAAATAGCCGTAAAAACAAGGTGAAGGGAAGGGCTGCTTCTGAACCCGCAGCCTTGGGCACTGTGGGAGGCTGCCCTTGCTGTGCAGGACACACAGAAATATCCAAATGTGAGCGCCCTTGGGTGGGGGTGACCTCTCCCAGGCTCCTGCTGTGGGCAGCAGTTCATTCCCAGTCCCAGGGCACTGGGCTGGAGCTGGCAGAGGAGGATGCTCCTGCCCTGTGCTGGTGGGGCAGGTCTGAGCAGAGGTGTGGTGCCAGTGTGGCAGGAGCTGCTTCATCCCTGGGAGGAGAGGAACATGGAATCACTGTGGGAGCAGCAGGGCTTCATCCAGAGACATCCACCTGCCCTTTGCAATGAGAGATCTCGTGGAGCTGCATGAGGGACAGGGGAATCCTCAGGAAAAGCCACATCAAATCTGTCCTGGGTGATCCTGCCACAGCATCCCCTTCTGCTGTGCCTCCCATCCCTGGCATTGTGCTTGTGTGGTTGAGCATCTTGGCCTTCCCTTGCTCCTTGCAGTGTGTGGTGGTCGGGCTTGGAGAGGGGGGAAGGCATTGCTGGCCCCAGGAAAGTCAATGGTTTCCATTTTGGTTTAATTGTCCACTTCCCCCAGTCCAGAGCTGTTTGTGTTGATGGCTCAGTGCTGGGTGAAGGCTCAGCTCTGGGGTCTCAGGGGATGGATTGGAAGCACTCCCAGATGAGAGGTGAAAGCTGCTTTGATCTGATGCTCCTGTTTGTCTCCTCACAAGCTGCTGTGGCTGCCCAGGAATTGGGGACCGCGCTCAGCCAGCAAGGCAGGCTCTGTCCCCCCTCTGCTCCTGCCCCTGGGCCTTCATGGCAAGGATGCTCTGGAGCTTGTTTAGACAAATCAAGGCAGATTTAATGAATAATGGGAACATTCACCTAAAACTGGGATGTGACTTCCTCTGTGTCCCAACGTGGGTCTGTGCAAAACAGTCTGAACCGTCCCTGAGCTTTGTTGGAGTCTTTGTCCCATGGCCACTTTGGGACAGCCACACAGGGTGCTGGGTGCCTCTGAAAACCCAGCAGGGTCCCTCCATCTCTTTTGCTGCACAACGAGCAGGGCAACATCAGGAAAGTGAAGCAATTCAACTGTTTTCCCTCTTTTTTTTTCCAGCTAGAAAAGCTGGAAAGCTTTCCTTATGGAAAGACTTTTCTGTAGAGCTCCTATAGAGTTGGGTTTAAAACTTAAAGAATAAAAAAAATACTTAAAAATAGAAAGAAGGAAACTTTGAGATCCACTGAAATCCTTGTGAAAAGCAAGGACCTGTTGCTGTGTGCTGGGGAGTTGTGGTGGGGGCTGCAACCCAGTGCCCTCCCAGGAGTTACATGGACACCCAGGGATGGAGAAGTGAAGCCACACCAACCTTTTGGGGTGACTTTTCTTCTGTCCTGTGCTGCTAGGGTGACAGCAGGCTGCAGGGGTTGTAGGGATTTGGAGAAGTGTTAACACAGAGAGGTTCCCTGGGATGGAGAGCCCAGGGCTGAGTGGAGATGCAGTGAGTCACCATTTCCAGCTCTTTAAATGTACAAAAAGATTAAAGCTGTAGGGAAATGTTTCCTCCAAATCCAGCTGACAGATCCAGGCTAGGTTATGGGCAGACTTTTTTATTTTTGGGGTTTTTTTTCATATTATTATTTTTAATGGGAAAATTCCTACAGGCCAGGATTCCAAATGGAGGGGGCTGAGTGGGAAACGCTGAGTCTCGGTTTGTGAAGGCAGGTGCCAAAAATGAGATAATCTGGAAAAATCCATCCCTGCAGGCCCAGGGACTTGGGAGGAAGAGTTGGGAGCGTGTGTGGGGGAGAGGAATGTGTCCCATCACAGAGACACGGCCTGATCCAGGACACCTTGTGCAGGGGAGGGCACTGCCTGCTCCCTGTCCCTGCTCCCTGTCCCTGCTCCCTGTCCCTGCTGCCTGTGCCCTGCTCCCTGTCCCTGCTCCCTGTCCCTGCTCCCTGTCCCTGCCTGTGCAGGGAGCAGCCAGTGCCCCTCGGTGTGTTTTGGGGTGTGTTTTAGGATGTGTTTTGGAGTGCGTCTTGGGGTGTCTTTTGGGATGTGTTTGGGAGTGCGTTTTGGGTGTGTTTAGGGTGTTTTTTAGGATGTATTTTGGGGTGCATTTTGGGGTGTGTTTTGGGGTGTTTTTTTGAGGTGCGTTTTGGGGTGCATTTTGGGGGTGTGTTTTGGGATG
>VZSR01003022.1:3138318-3151181 GCA_013398615.1 Brachypodius melanocephalos
GGACAGTGGAAGGTGTCCCTGCCCATGGTAGGGGTGGCACTGTGTGGTCTCTAGGGTCCCTTCCTTCCCAAACCAGTCCTACCCATCCATGCTGAGCTGCAGAGTGACCCTGGCCCTGTCCTGAGTGACCTGGCAGGCCTCTCCCGTGGCTGGGTTGGGTCTGTGGGTGAGGCTGTGCATCCGTGGCACCCCCTCACCTCCTGCAGGAGGGATCCAAGGGTGAACATCGTGTGTCTGTGGAGGTCAGAGCCTCCTGTTCCAGGCAGAAGGCTCTGCAGGTGACTGTGGTGTCATGTGGGGCTGTGCTCTAGCCGAGGTGTGAGCCCTGAGCACCCTGAGGACCCCCTGAGTCCCCTCTGTGATGGAAACTTTCTCCCCTCTTGATGAAAACTCCCCTTGTGCTGGAAACTGGGGCAGCCCCTGGGCAGAGGTGCCTTTGCTGGCTGAGAAAGGGATGAGTGCTCCTGCCTGCTGTGGGATTTGTGTTCATCCAGGTGGTGCTGAAAGGCAGAGGGAGAGGCAGCCCTGGCTGAGGGGGGCATGTGGGAACCAGACCCAAGAGTTTCTCTGTTTATCCTGTGGCATTTGCATGTCTGGAGCCCATGGCGGTCGTGCTGGGGAACATGCTCCCCACCCATCAGCTCCTTTGGATCCTCCAGCTTTCTCACATTTAGGTTAATCATCCTACAGGCTGATAAGGCAAATAAAATCCGTTATCTTGACCGAGATAAAACGAAGAGTTTGCTTTGATCTCCTGCAGCAAGGCCTGGCTGCTGGTTTTGTGACTTCTCTGCTGTCTGCCGGGGGACGGAAGCGATGGCAATGGTGATGAACCTTCTGTAATTAAGGAATCCTTCTCTTTTAAGCTATTTCTAGACTGCTGTCCCTGCTTGAGATGTTTCTGTTGGCCAGTGGTTGAAGGGACACCATAGGCTGGGTGCAGTGCCAACTCCATAAACTCTGTCAGAGGACTGAGTCGAGATTATAGAGAAATAACTTTGTTTGCAGAAGATCAAACGTTGTCGTGAGCAAAAAAAAAAAGATAAGCTGACAGCAAGCCAGTTGTGTTCTTTACACTCCTCCAGCAAACAAACAGACCCACAGACACTTCCACATTGTCCAAAATGCTGTGGTGAAGCTGAAGTGAGTGTGGCTATAAATGGAAAAAGCAGCTGGTCTTGGATTGCAGCCTGTGCTCAGACTTCTCTGGGCCCAGCTTTTCTTACATCTGTTGGAGGTTTTAAAGGAGGGATGTGGGGAGATGATCTGCTTTCCTTTGGTTTGGATAAATCTGGGTCACTCTCTTCATTGGTCTTCTGAACTGGTCTCTGCACAGAAGTTCCCAGGGTTTCTGTAGGGTCACATGCATCAATACTTCACCCCCCTTGAATCATTTTGGTTTATCTTGGCATGAAGGTGGCACCAGACACGCCAGGAGACAAAGCTGGACCCAAAGGCCTGATCCAAAATATTTTGCAAACAACAAAACTTTGCAGATGTTGATGCATTTATGAAAAGCAAATAGTTTTAACAAACCATCTGAGGTTGCTGTGCCAGCCCAGCAGTGACACCACGGGCATTTGGGGGTTGCTGGACTTGTACCCCCTGCAGTTTGTTCTGTGTGGAAGCTGTAGGCTGGTTTTGGCATGGCAAAGGCCATTTGTCCATCCATGAGGGATGGCTGAAATGAAGCATTTTTCAAGACCTTCAAGTTCAGAGGTTGGTGATGCTTTGGCAAATACAAGCATAATATTGGATTTGTGTTTAGCTTTTCAACCCTTGAGAAGATGTCCAGGGTTCACCTGAGACAAGTGGTCTTACCAGGTGTTCTCCTGTATATTCCCAGAGTCAGAGGTGGAGGTGAAAAGGGATTTGCAGCAGCACAGAGCTGGGTAGGGCATTAATCCCTTGTTATCAGGAGTGCTTGACAGCCCCCCAGCCAACCTGGTCCCTTTGGGTCAGGTTTTTCTGTTGCTGTGGATCATCGTTTTTTGAAGTGTGTGTGTGTCAAGCTTATCCATAGTCCTTTAACTTTTTATGGTGGCTCTGCCCCCTTTCCTCCTCTCCTGCTGCACATGGAGTGGGACAGACATTCCTTCCCTCTTTCAAAGAAAAGCTCAGCTTGTGGAGATCTCAGAGTAAGAAGATTAGATGGGAATCCAAAAGGATGTGGTGCCTAGGAGGAGAGGGCAGTGATAAAAGTGAGTGATGTGTAAGCTCCTGAAAGGAGCTTTCTGAGCCTCTTGTGTGTGGTAACTCACAAGTCTTGAGTTGCAGGGCATTGCTTTCAACTCCAGCTCAAATGCACCTGGGGCATGTTTCATGTGGGCTGGGTAGATCTGGAGGGACATCACAGGAGCTGCCCTACCCAGCTGGGGCTGGAGCCCCTGCCTGTGTTTGCTTCTCCTGTGTGTTATGACTCTGGATGGGGAATTTTGCTCACTCTGCTCGGTGTTTGCTCTGATCTGGGAGCTTGTGCTGTTCCCTGCTGATGCACTGAGCAGCTGGTGTGGTCTGAACCCCTGTCTGAGGCTCTGGCACGTGGAGGTAAAGGATGAGTCCCTGGTGTCTGTTTTTGAAGCTACAAATGTGCAGGCTCATGCTCCATCTGGTGTGAGATGCACTCAGGGCACTCTGGCAGCTCCACCTCATCTGCAGTGGAGATCAATTCATGGACCAAGAGCCAGAGAAACGCTGAGGAGATGGCAAAAGTTTATACAGCAGGAGAGCCTGGCCAGGACCCTGCCTTTGCTGTCCACTCCTTTGTTGTCTTGTAGGAATCCCTCTGCCCACTCCAGCTTCTCCTTTTGTAACAGGGAGCTGGTGAACGTGGCAAGGTGCCTGACGTTCACTCCTTGCATTGGGTTCTTTCTTCTTCCACGTTCAGCTGGTGATCAGGAATTAGCTGCTCCTGCTTCCAGCGGTGCTGTGGGATTGTGCAGGGTGGGAGAAGGCACTGCCCAGGTCCCTGGAGTGGCTCTGCAAAGGGAGGTCCTGAGCTGCCCAGGAGGAAAGGGACGTGTCAGGTGTTTTCTGTATCAAAACCTTGTCAGTCTAGCTTGCTCGCTCCTATATTTGAAAAACCCATGGTTTGAAGAGGAAATAGGGATTTGGAAGGAAGGCTTTGGATGTGGGATGGATTGTGCCTCCTGGTTGATGAGTGTTGGAGGCTCCTGCCACTGAGGGAGGAGCAGGGGCATTTGGATGCTCTTTGCCTCACATCCTCTCACCCTGCTTCCATCTGCTGCAGGCTGGATGGAGAATGGAGATTACCTTGCAATTGTCCTGGGAAAAAAAAAAAAAAAAGGAGTAGATCTGAGCAGCTTTTCTGATAGAACATAATTGTTTAGACAAACTCTGGCTGAACTTACTTCCTCCTGCATCCCAGCGTGCAGATAAACGGGGTGGAAGTGAGAGGCCGAGTTCACTGCTGAGGCCCTCACTGGGGTGACACCACCCCCAAGACCCCCCTGTCCACCCCTTTTGGTGGCCTTGGAGAAGATGAGAGGATGCAATTGAGTGCTGAGAGTGATGCTCTGGCTTTCAGTGGTTCAATGCCCCGAGATGTGATGGGAACATTGATCAGGGGTGTGGGTGGTCCTGGGGGGCGGCAGTGAATCCGTCACGGTCCAGCTGCAGAGGCTGGACCTCGGCTCTGTGTTGCTCTGTGGGATGCAGGAGGTGGATTTGCTCCAGCCCTGTTCTCTCCCCTGTTCTCTGCCATGTGGCTGCAGAGACAAGGGGGGACATGGGGAGCGCTGTGTCCCTTGAGAGAGGCAGACAGAACATTGGAGTTTCTGCTTTTCCTTCTCGTCTTTCAGACATGCTGGGTGCAGGGTGGCTGGGCAGATCTGTGCCCCTGGGAGATCCCTGTTTGACCTGGCAGAGATGGGGCAGTCAGGATTTGGGATGTGGCCACTGCAGAGGTGTTGCCGTGCCCTGTGTGGCTCCTGCTGTGATCTCCAGGAACTGCTTCGTGGAGTCAGATGAAATCTGAGATCCTGCCACAACACTGATGTTCCTCCCACCATTCCTCAGGGAAACAGTCCTCCTTGCCCTACTTTGTGTAGTAAATAAAAGTTTATTTACAGCCCAGGAGTGCACGCCCTGAGGTTGGGAGGTGAAGGGTTCCTGCAGGGCCCTGGAGGAGCTCTGGGGTTTCCTTTCTGCTTCGTGGCTTCGGTTCCTGGACAGAAAAGTCTTGGGAAGGAGCAGCCCTGGGAGTGGGAGCTCAGGGGAAGCAGAGCCCTTTGCATGGGCCTGGGGGCATGGCTGTGTGTCCCCATTCTCGTGTCCCTGCGTGTCACCTGGAGAGGAACTGAGAGGAGATAAGGAGTGCTCACAGATGACACGTGGGCTGGAGCAGCCAGGGACAGCAGCAGGAGGTGAGCTGCCATCCATCTGTCCCCATCCTTGGCTCAGGGTGGTGTGGGGACGGGGCTGAGGGGGATGTGGGCATGGGGCTGAGCTCTGCTGACCTGTGGGGTCTAGGGGGTTCCCAGCTCTGCCCTGGCGCTGCCCAAAATTCTTCTGCAGAGCTTCAGGGAATGAGCATTTGTCTTCTCCTCCACTTGGAGGAGTGGGAAGGGTCTCTCTGGGGTTATTTCAGCCTGTGTGTGGGACAGATTATTTGTGGGGCAGTCGTTTGAAGGGCAGGCGAAGCAAAGGCATGATTTGAGCTCCACTGAAAGAGCAAAGCTGGGAAAGCTTCAAATCGTGGCTGCAGAGACAAGGGGGGGACATGGCCGTGGCTTTCTGCTGGGGACCAGCGCTGTGTCCCTTGGGAGAGGCACAGAGAACATTGTTTGGCGTTTCTGCCTTTCCTTCTCATTTCTCAGACACGCAAGATTAATTGCTCTCTTTCATTGTCCGCAGCAATATTTATTTTGCTGCTCTGCAGCAGCAGGGGCTGGATAGGTTTCACAAACTGAGTTTTCCCTGGGCAAGCCCCTCCTCTGATTTCACACTTCCAGCTGCCAGGCTCGGCTTTTAAAACAGAGGCCGAAAATATTTGAAGGGCAGAGCTACGCCTTGCAGGAAATGGCTTAAGCTTCCTGCTCCCGAGATGGTGTGAGTGTTAAAACAGAACTGGAGAAATATTAGACATCCTACATCCGGCCTGGCTGGGGAGGGTGACCCTGGGGTGATGGCATGGAAAGCCTGGACACCCCCTCCCCCTAGCAGCTTCCGGCAGGATGAGGGGCCCCGTGGGTCCCCCTGGCCCCCATCCTCCTCAGTTTTCGGGGGAAAACCCAGCAAATTGTTTCCTGCTCCTCTGGGCTTCGCCGCGTTTTGGTTTTGTGGGAGATGTGTGGGGAGAACTGGTGGAAGTCAAGCTGGTTGGGTGAAATGTCACCAGAGTGAGTTCCCAGCAGGGAATGGCAGCGGGGAAAGCTGTGGCTCTGATGAAATGTTTGGAGCAGTTTATCCACCCTCTCCCAGCCTGAAGTGAGAGGTGAAAGTCTGGAATAGCCGGGGCTGAGTTGGTTTGTTCGGGGCTGGAGCGGGACCTCCCTCACCCGCCGGTGACAATCACTGGGAATTCCTGGCTCCATCAGAGACAGGGAAATCCTTCCAGAGCGGGTGAATTCCCTCTTGGTGCCGGCTGAGCACCATCTACCTGGCCAGGCAGGGAATAGCAGCTGCCGTGTGTCCAGGGCTGCCGCAGAAATGGGAATATTCCTGTGCTGGAGCCTGGGGAAGGGCAGGCAGGGATGGAGTTCTGTGTGCTGAGATCTCTGTCACATCTTCAGCTCCCTCAGGATTGCTGCTCAGGTATGGAAAGCTTCTCCAAGCCGTGTTTTGCTGGCTGGAGTGTGGAGATTTAGGGAATTTTATTCAGAATGTTATCGGTTGGATTTAAAAAAAAAAAAAAAAAAAAATCTGAGCCGTGTCTGGGAGTCTGCAGGTGCAGGAGGAATGAGGCGGAGGCTGTGGGCAGAGCTGGAGAGGAATGTGGGTCAGAGTTTGGGCTGCTCTGAGCTCACTCACACTCACTTCCTCCAGCAGTCACTGAGAATCCTAAAATCGCTCATAATGGAGGGAAAACTGCACTCAGTGCTGGGAGCCGAGTCCCTTTGGGAGGCGTGTTCAGCCCCAGGAGCAGCACGAAGTGTGTGGGTGCCTTTTGGGGCGGGTGCACGGTGAATGGAGCATTATGCCGTGCTCCCAGACCCTCCTCCCCGGCTTTCCGCCCTGACCCCTTCCTTTCCTGCTCCCTTCCTCGTGGGACGGTGGCAGCCCTGGCTGCCCTGCCAGAGCACGGATCCACAGGGGTGAGTCCCATCCTCAGAGGCAGCTCTAGGCCTGGGGAGGCCAGGGTTTGATGCCCACATTTCCCCGTGGCACATAACCCCCTAAACCCTGAGCAGCTCATCCCTTGGGGCTCGGGATTTGGCGAGGCACGCCCTGCTCGTTTTCCCAGGTTTTTTCCCTGGGGTGCCTTTCCTGGGAAAGCTTTGGCCGGCAGGCCTGGGGGAGGGAAAGGGAAGAGGAGGCTGATTTAAATGCCAGAAGCAGCCACAGCTGGCTGAAAGCTGTGTCTGCAGCCCGCAGTACATCGGGGTGCCCAGGGCTCTTGGATAACGTGCTGGAGCTGGGGGAGTGGGAGCCAGACACTGCAGGGTGTGGGAGCAAGAGAGGAGGGGTGGGCTGCTCCAGGACTGCAGGAGCAGAGGATGGGGCTGTTTGGGGACAGAAATGCAGTTATTTGCCCCAGAGTTATCCCCATATCTCCCATCCTCTGGCTGCTACACTGTGCAGGACCAGCAGGGTGGTTGGGGCAGAGGATGTGCCTCAAGAGGCTTTGCTGCCCCAAAAGCTGCTTGGGTTTAGGGCTGCTTTTACCCTCCCTGCCCCATCAGCTGGTGAAGCAGACACTCATGAAACATCCTTGGACCCACAGGGCTCCTGGCGGGGAATTCATGGGGAAAGGGAAGATCCTTCCCCAGGAGCCCCAGGGTGTGCTAAGCAGCTGTGGGGCTGCAAGAAGGAGCTGTGCCGCTGTCTAATCCCTGCATGGGGGGTTTATTTTTCTTCTCCTGCCTGGCTGACCCTGGGGCTGCCCCTGCCAGCCCTTCCCTCCGTGTCACTGCGGGTCGGGGTGTCCCTGTGGGGGCCGTGCCCTCCTTCCCGCAGCTCCCGCAGAGGGACACGGAGCCCTGGGGCTGCAGCTCTGGGAGGGGCACAGAAAGGTTTGGGAAGAGGTTTGGAAAGGGCTCCTTGAAAGGCTCTGTGCAAGGGCAGGGGGCAGTGCTCGTCTTGCTGAAGGTAAGGTCTGCGGGGAGGCCAAAGTTTGTCTTAAATCTTTCTTAAAGCTTGTCTTAAATCTGAGATGAATGCATGGTCTGGAGGCCAGGGAGTGAGTTTTGGCCAGTCTCTGTGAGACTGGGGTTCTGCCTTGCCCTGATGTGCTCTGGAGGAGCATGGTTTGGGATGGGAAGGGCAGGGATGTAGAGGGGGGCTGTGCTTGACCTGCCTGCATCCCTCAAGGGATGGATCCAGCACCCAGGCTTTGCCTCAAAAGCTGATTTTCCCTGTTGCTCTTCATCTAGAAAATAAGTTCCCACCACAGCCTTTGCTTGAGTGATCCCAAAGTCTGGATCTGGGGTCTTTAAGCCCTCAGTGCTTTTTCTTCGGTTTAAAAAACGTCACTGATGGTTGATGGATTCCCAAGTGTTCTCCTGGGGTTGTGAAGGGACCTGGGCCCCCAAGAATAGGCTGAAATCAGCAGCACTCTCTGCTCTCAGCTTCAGGAGGGTGCCAGACATGAGAGCTGTATCCTGCAGAACTGGAAACCCCAAACCCCGTTGGGGCCCGTGGCCTCTGAGGGGTGAGACAGAGCAGAGCCTGTGCCCTTATCTCAGATCAGGGCTGGGGAGGAGGCTCTCAGCAGAGCTGGGTGGCTGCAGGGCTGTCCTGCCTTCTCTGCCTTGGTGTTTGGGGGGCAGTGGGGCTGCCCTGGTTCCACGGGGTGATGGGGCTCAGCCTGGGGCTCGCTGGGTGCTGGCCAGGCTGTGATGGGGGTTTGGGGAGCACAGCACCCAGTGGCACCCATTGCTGTGGGGCAGCACGTGCTGCTCCCTCCTCGGCTGCTCATGGGATTTGCAGTCTGGAGCATCCCCCTGACAATTTCCCTAGTCCTGGTAGGAAATGGAGACCAGGCTGGGAGGACCCTGGGTTTCCTGTGGGTTTGTGTCCAGAAGAGCTGCCCGGTGTAAGATCTCCAGGAAGCGTGGCCTGCTGTTACCATGTTAGGTCTGTGGGTGCTGTGAAGGTGGGGATTAAGGTGTAATGGAGCCAAACAGCACAAAGGAACCCCAGAAACAGGCACCAAGCATGCATGGCAGCTCTGAAATGTTTCTTTCATTCACACCTGAAGCTAAGCTCTGCTTTCTTAGAGGTGGCTGCCCCCAGCAGCTCCTGTGGTGGTTCCTGATATTCCTTTGAGAGCTGCAGCAGCAGCTTCTCATTCAGATCTCTCCGCTTCCCCAGCAAATGCAGCCACCTGCCCTCCCTGGCCTCTGTCACGTGTGTGTGGACACCTGCCCTTGGTCTGAGTGCTGGTCCCAGTCCATGTGATGCCCTGGAGGGTGGATGGGAAGGGAGCTAGGCACAGCTGCTGAGTGCTTCATTCCCCACTTGGTGTGATTGTGGTGTAGGTCTGCCCCAGAACATCTCTCAAATATTGGTTCTTATATCTATCTATCTATCTATCTATCTATCTATCTATCTATCTATCTATCTATCCATTATCTATCTATCTTCTGCAATCTCCTGAGGAATATTACAGCCTAATTGGAACTATGTGCCTAAATAACTTTTAGGGTGTATGTCTTGGCTCTCCTGTGCCTCTGAACCCAGCACTGCCCCCTCACCCTGATGCTGGAAAGGCATCAAACCCCAAGATGTGCTCTGTCATGGGGAGTGGGATGGTGGGAGCAGCTGGGGTGAGCGGGGAAGAGGCAGGATGCCCCTCTTAGACCTCCCAGGAAACACTAGCACAGCTTCTTTGGCATTGTGGTGGAGCCCATTGCAGGCAGACATGGTGTGACAGCTCAGCACAGCTGTCTCTTTGGAGCTGATTTGCTGTAGACACCTTCTGTACTCAGTAGGGTGAGGTGTTTTTCCAAAGAGCAGGTCAGGACACTGCAGCTCCAGCTCTGCCACCCCACCTTTCCTATTGCTCTCTCCAACAATTAGGCAGCTTGAATCCATCCAGCCGCTCATTTATGTTCCTCCTTGAGCTGCAGGATGTCCTGTGAGATTACTGAGTGCTTGAATGAGGGACTTTCTTAGCTTGGCAGAGGCTGAGCAGACCCCAGAGAGCTCCCGTGCTGGGGGAAGCGTCTGCTGCCAAGTCGTAGGAGGAATTCCCACGTTCCTGTTCCTTCCTGCTGGCTGCCAAACGCTCGTCCTGTCCACAAAAGCTGATCTATTTGGTAGGATTTAACCTTTGCTCATAGAAGTGAATAATGGAGATCTCTTTTACTTTTGCTTTCTGGGTGTAAATTCACAGCTCAGTGCTGGTTTTGCATGCACAGCATGGACCCATGGTGGGAAAAAAAACAGAGGAGGAACAGGGGAACTTTGCTTGGGTGAAGCCCTCTGTAGCCATGGCTGGGAGCCTGCAGAGAATTGCCCCTCCCTCCTGCCCTGCTGAACCCCCAAACCAGGCTTTAGGTGCCAACCAGACCTCGCCATGTCAGCAGAAGCACAAAGGCAGCCCTGTGGGATGCGGAATTTGGGATTTCTCACGCCCAGCGTGGCTGCAGGTCCTGCCTGGACAGACACACAGGCTCCCACATTTTCCCTGTTGGCAGCAAGCATGTCTGTGGAGTTTCAGGGAGGAGAAATGCTCCTTTTTGTTGCTTCTTTTCATGCTTACAGCAGAAGACACAGCTAGCACTGTTTTACTCTGTCCTAGATCTTATTTTTGTTCTCTGGTTTGTGTCCTGGGACAGCCCTGGTGACACTGGTGCTGCTGGTTGCCACCAATCTTGTCATCAGCAGCACCCAAAGCTGCTGAAATGGGGTGTGAACCACAGCTGGGCACCTCTGTGTGGGGCTGACCTGGCCTGGGGCAGGTGAGAATGACCCAAAGCTCAGCTCCCAAATCTGGGCAAAGAAGAAAAGTGAAAACCAGCAGGTCCAGGCATGGCCTGGACTCATTTTTGGAGGACATCAGCCATGTCCCATGGGTGGGATCAACAGGAGTGAACCCTGCACAAAGAAGAGAGGTCTCTGAAATCCCATGCTGAGGGTTTGGGGCATCACACAGTCCTGACATGCTGAAGGTATTCCAGCAGATCCCCTGCTCACTTGGACCTCTGAGTTTGCTGGTTGGGTCCCTTAGTGGAGCTGCTGTGAGCTCCAGAGGGACTTTGCTGCTCCGTGGCTGCCTGGCACAGTGAGATGCTCCCACCCTGGAGCAAGTGTTGGGTTGTGTCACACTGGACAGGAACCCAAAGCCAAAGCCCCACATCACCCTGCACCCAGCAGGGAGCCAGAAGTTGCCCTGCTCGAAGTCAGCTGTCCATCAGGGCAGTGTGTGGCCTCCAAAAAGCTGGAATGAGCCTCCAGTGCTGCTCCAGGGTTTGGTTCTAATTAAAGGGACACCCATGTAGGTGACCCCAGGGCACTCCTCCCCACAGGGGTGGGGAGAAGCTGCTGATGGATTTGCTTAGGAGCGGGCTTGCAGCGGGACCCTGGGGAAGCGGTGTGGAGAGGTCCAACCTTACCAGTGTTTGCTGTTCCTGAACCAGCAATTCCCTCCTGGAGCTGAAGTTCTGTGAGATCAGCAGAAGCAGGGGTAAAACTGGAGTGGTTTTTGCTGCCAGCATGTGGAAATCAGGCCCACAGATGGACGGGAATTGGAGTAATTGCCCCCAAAATGACAAGGTGCTGATTATAAGCACAGCCCGTGGCATTGCAGCTGGCCCAGGGGTTATGACCAGTGCCATAACCCCACAGAATCCTCTTTTCTTGCCTATCTGCGTAAATCTCTGCTCTCCCATCAGCGCCTGCCCTCAGCACTCCCTGAAAATTGCCCGAAAATTCCATCTTGGTGCAATTTAGGATGCGCTCCAGCCTGCCCCGAGCACATCTGGTATCTGTGCAGAGTGAGGTGATATTCATCACAGCCTGAACTCGGCCAAGTGTTAAACAGCAGAGCCCTCCCACCTCCCCCCTGCAAACCAGGGCTGTTTCCATGCTCCAGCAATAAAATGAACCCAGCATTCCCGGGCAGGAGGTGATCTGGCAGGAACAACTGCTGTGTGGGATGCAGGGATGAGGAACGCTGTGAAACGGGCCAAGAAACCATGTGCTCCGAGGACTTTTTGAAATCCCTGCGGTGTTCGGAGCTGTTTTCTAGCCCTCCTCGTTTTCTGCATCCTGCTGCATCTGCAACTGCTCCCTCTGCCCGGGAATTTCGTGGTGTTTGGGGTGTAAATGCTGGTCCTTCTGCCCAGGAATTTCGTGCTGTTTTGGGTGTAAATGCTGCTCCCTGTTTCCAAGAAGGTAAACACCCCTCCCTGGCCCTGCTCTGCTGTGCAGATACCAAAGTGCTTCTCCAGGCAGGGGGGAGATGTTGTTTCTGTTTTGCAGATGGAGGAGAGGAGTTGCAGAGGCTGCTGAGAAACCCATGGGAATCTGCCTGCTTGGAGGGTGCCTGTGGTTTTGCTTCAGGACACTTTGTTGCTTCCCTTAGCGTTGGGCAATGAGCAGGCAGGACTGGCACAAGGGATATTTTTGCTGCCTCTTTTTTTTTTTTTTTTTTCTGGGGTGACCACGCAGCAGACAGTGGGCAAAACCCCACCAGACCACACTGGTTGTGTTGCCCCTGAAGGAGAGCCTGGCCCGGATTGGCCCACAAGTTCCCCAGTTCGTGGCTGATATATATAAAAAAAAATTAACAAAAAAACCCCCCAAAAAAACCCAGAAAAAAATTTCAAAACTGTGTTTTCAGCACAGTTGGTGCCTCAGCCACTGAGGTTGCTGTGCTTTCAAGGGAGGCAGCCCCAGCACTGGTGCCTGGGAGGAATGGGGGGGCCAGAACGCTTGTGTGGTGCCTTTGATGTTGGAGGCTTTTTACCCGCGTTACCCGGGGAGAAACTCGAGTGCTTTTCATGTCTGGTGGTGAGGGAGGCAGAGAGCCAGGAGGGATCTGCTTTGTGAGACCTTTTGGAAGGGAACTGAGCAGATCTTTTCAGAATCCGGGGGGAGGCTCTCTGGGGCAGCAGCTGAAGTAGGTGCTGAAGCATCCTTGGCTCTCGTGGGCAGCGTGCATTGTCCTCCTGTCATCCTTGCCTGAGTAAGTCTCTGCTTGAGCTCTCCCCAGCCTCAGGGAGTAAAAATTTGTGGCAAAGGCTGCACTGGGGTCTCCACAGCCGTGCCAGTGGGGATTTGTGGAGTGGGGGAGCTGAGAGTGGCCGTGCAGTGAGTGCATGGGTGTTTTGAAGGGTAAGGAGGGGAAAAACAGAGCAGTGGCTTAGCAGGGGGAAAACACCAGGGATGATGGCATTGTCACAGGGGGATGATTTGTCAGGGCCTGTGCTGAGGGAGGAGGCAGAGCCAGCTCAGGCTCCCTGTGGGATGGGATGTGCAGGGCTGAGCTCTGCAGACAGTGGCACTGGGGGGTCACAGAGGGTGACATCAGCTGCTGGGGGTGACACGGGGTGGCAGCAACCCTGACATGATGCAGGGGTGAGGGCTGCCAGCAGAATGGGACCCTGATGCAGGTGGGCCATCCTCACGCAGCTCCTGCAGCCCTGTGGTGGGTTGGAAGGAGCTCTGGCTGCTGGCAGTGCCAGGGAAGGGGAGGGCGCTGCCCGTGGTGGGGTTTGTGCTGAATTTGGGGGCCC
>VZSR01003022.1:3167830-3182133 GCA_013398615.1 Brachypodius melanocephalos
GGGGTTTTGTGGTTTTTATGCAGGACTTTGCACTTGGACTTATTTAAATTCATCCTATTGGACTATTCCCATCTATCCATTCCCAGCTGTTCCAGGTCTCTCTGCAGAGCCCTCCTACCTTCCAACAGATCAACACATGCTCCCAGCTTAGTGTTGTCCCCAAATTTATTGATGCAAGGCTCAATCCCCTCATCCATGTCATCAATAAAGAGTTGTTGCCTGCTGTGTTCGCAGCATGCTCAGCCAGGTGTTGTCATTGTCCACTTTGGAGCCTCCTCAGGATCAGCACTGCCCTGACAGTCAGCAAACCCTGCTCCCTGGGAGCTGGCCTGGGATCAGGAGTTAAACCTGTCCATGTGATGTGGTCCGTGGTCTTCCTCATCCTCCTGCACCCTGGAGTGCATTATCCATAGGCACACCCTGGAGGAAAGCTCACAAGAGCTCCCTCAACAGCTCTCCTGGGAGTCCTGCCCTGGTTTGAGCAGTCTGGAGGCACATTATGGGCTCAAGGGGCTGCACTGCTGCTGATGCTCCAGAACCCTCATCCCTGCTGGTGCTTCCAGCAATTTGGGTAAAATTCCTGTTGGTGAGGGGTTTTTTTGTATTCCAACAGCCCTGCTGCAAGTACCAGGGAAGAAATGCCAAAAGCAGGGATTTACTGATGGAAATAAAGACCAGTAGGAGGGGGTTGCATAGCTCAGTCCTTTGACTCCTTTGGGGACCTGCAGGGTGGCACAGCAGGGATGGGAGTGTCCTGGGGGTCTCCACATGCCAGGAGAGACGGCTGGAGGGTTGTGTGCCCAAATCCTGCTGCCCACAAGCTCCTGCTCATTAGCTCTCCTGGGCTAATGACCACTGGCTGCATCACTGCTGCTCTGGCTGCAGCTTCAGCTGTGGGAATCTGTGCTGCTGCAGCCCCCAGGCCCCCAAAGCCAGGGATGGCACAGCCACTGACCTGCAAAATGCTGGGTGTACTGGAGAGCTGGCAGACACTGGGACACCAGCCAAGGGGAAAAAGGGAAAAGAAATTATGCTTTTCTGCTCTTCTCCAGGTATTAATGTCTGACCTGGTGACCCTTGTGTGAGCTGGGCAGTGCTCCTTGGGGCTGGGCTGGTCAGGCAGCAGCTTTCCCTGCCTGTGTGGGTCAGAGGAGCTGCAGGGGAATGAGGAGAGTAAATCCCAGGCAATGATGAGTGGTGTGGTGATGGGGCCTCACCATCCCTTATCCTCCTGGGAGGAGCTGTGTAAATGCTACAGGTGTGATGCCTGTGGGATGTCCCACAGGGTATCCTGGAGGTGCCTGGGGTTGTGGAAGGGTCTGATCCAGAGTTTTTGCTAATTCTGTTAAAGATTTCAGTGTGCTGTAGCTTTCCTGCAAGCTCTGTGGAAGCTCAGCCTTTCCCATTCTGATACTTTCATTCAGAAATTAATGAACAGGAAAGGTTCCCCGGGCTGGGTGATCACAGCAAGGCTGGTCAGTGCAGAACCAGTTCCTGGGGAGATGTTTTAACAAATCCAGTTCTTTGCTGCAAACAGAGGAATTGCTGCACTGGTCCTGGGAGCCTGAAAGAGAGATTACCTGTGCTGAGCTCCCATTTCTCTGCTGGAGGAGGCTCTCATCCCTCCAGGAGCAGGCTCCCATCCCTCCAGGAGCAGGCTGTGCTGCCTCAGCACCCAGCAGTGTGCTGTACAGACAAGGAAGGATGTTCAGGAACGGCTCTGTCTTGGCAGCACTGTGTGTGGTATGGAGGCCCGTGCCTGGAAAACATTGTTCTGCCCTTGGCAGGCACTGGGCTTGCTGTTTACAGGCTGGGATTTCGGGGCAGCATAAACAAGGGGAGCTCTGGCCCTCCCAGGACGTGCGGGAGGGATGCGGGAGGAGCAGCGCCTTGGGGAAGGGGCAGCAGCCAGCCTTCATCCTGCTGTGCCTCCCCAGGGATGGGTTCAGCTCCAGTGCTGCCATTCAGCCTAAACTGACAGTCCTTGAGCTGAAATTGTTGCCATCTCTGCCTTACAGGAGGCAGATGAGGGCAGGGAGGAGGGAGGGGTGGGAACTGAGCATCGCTGCTGTGTGGGGTCACTCCTCACCACCTCCCTGTGATGGGGCTTTGTGCAAACCCTTCCCCACTGTAGCAAGGTCCGCATTCAAAAGGGTTTCACAATCCCAGCCAGAGCTGGGAGGGGGCTGCAGGCTGTGGTCAGCTTAGTCTCTTGTCCTCTAAAGTTGCAGAGATGAAGAGAGGTGTCTAAACTTTCAAAAATCCCAACCCCAAAGCACATCTTTTGCACTCAGTTTTCTGTGCAAAGCAGCTGGAAGGAGAGCAGAGGTTGCCAGGCTCAGCTGCATTTTTTCCCGCTAGATTTCAGCTGTGGGAGAGGCAGTGGGCTGCACACCAGGGCTGTTGGAAGGGGGCTCTGCCCTGTGTCACAGCCTTAGGGTCCCCAGCTGACCCCACTGTAGGTCAGTGAGGTCAGCCTGTGGCTGTGGTGTCATGGGACATCATATCCTGGCTGCTGCTGGCTCTCACCTCTGGTCCCTTTCCAGGCAACTTGGACAGACAGGAATGCAGAGACTCACTGCCTGGAGCTCTGGCAGTGTGTCATCCTGATTTCACCTGCCCCCAGTGTGTCACCCTGATTTCACCTGTCCCCAGTGTGTCACACAGCCTTCCCCTCTCCCCAGGTGCTCCATTTTATCGTGAGCAGTGGTGCAGTGAGAGGTCTCTTTTGGCTCTGCATGCCCAGCTCCAGGCCTGTTGGTGCTTGGCCCTGCATTTTCAGGCAGCAGAGGACTGGGAGCACTTCCCCCCAGCCTGGTCCATGTTTTTCTTTCAGCCCAGCAGTGACAGTGACTGTCAGAGAGTTTTCCTGTGCTGAATTGCAGCCATTGGTGATGTTGCAAACTCGGCTCTAAAAATGCTGTTAGATCAGGGAGTGGGGTGGTGCCAGGAGATGATGCCCAGTGCTGGTTGGCTCTACCATTGGCTTTGGCAGCCTGGATGGGCCAGGACCCTGAAGGATATGGGTGAAACCCTTGCTGGCTCTGCCTGAGGACACTCTGTAGGACAAGGGACATGCTGGTGGCAGTGCCACGGTAGTTGGCCATAACATGTCTTGGCAGAATGGGGCCATGGGGTGTGTGCAGAATCTCTGCAGTGTTTGCAGGAGTCCCAGAACATTTGCTCCCTGGGTTTTGAGGAGTTAATTCTGTTCTCTTTGCTCTGGAAAAGTTGTTCTCCAAGCTCATGGGACAGCTGTTCCTGGAGAGTCAGGAGCTGCTGGTGTCCCTTCCGCACAGATCAGCGTCAGCTCTGCGATATGAAGCATGAAAATGCTTTTCTAAAAGCTGTTTTTCTAAAGCTGTGGAATCTCATGTGCTTCTTGGGCTGTTGTTTGTGTGATTCAGAGAAGCCCCTGGCGTGGACCTGTGTCTGTGCAGCCAGCTGGGCCGATTGCAGCAGCAAGCCTGTCAGGGAAAGCAGCAGCAGATGCAGCAGGGCTGAGGTTTGTAGGATTGTGCTGCTGTTAGTCCTGTCCAGATAAAGGCTTGCCAAGCTGCTCCAAAGGCTTCCCTGTGGAACTGGACAGAGCAGGAGAGTGAAGGCACAGTTGGGATGCTTTTTCCTGGGATTCCCTGATCCCTGTGCCCTGCTGAGCATCACTGCAGCCCTTCAAACACCCCCAGCACTGTCTGCTTGTCCTGGGATCCCTCTTGTTGGGATTTTGCCTGGATGCAGAGAACCAGCTTTTGGGTTGCTGCTTTGGAGCCAGTGAAGGGCTTTGCTACCTTGCAGCATCCTCCTGGCTGTGCTGGACTTGAGCTCCTTGGCTCGGGGGAGCTGCAGGGGAGCAGCTGCTCCTCGTCCCTCTCTCCCTCCCTCCCTCCATCCCTCTGGCAGATCTGGTGCAGGCTGAGGCTGTCAGCAGCCCCATCCCCTGGCCCCTGACAGAACAGGGAGTGCTGACTCTGAGTTATCCTGCTCTCTTCCAGGTCAGAGTGGCTTGGGGAAATCCACGTTAATCAACACCCTCTTCAAATCCAAGATCAGCCGGAAATCTGTACAGCCAACTGCTGAGGAGAGGATCCCCAAGACCATTGAAATCAAATCCATCACTCACGGTGAGGCTCTGCAGGGCCCCACCTGCTGCTTTGGCTTCAGGTCCTGCTCTGCCTTGTGTCTCTGGGGACTCACAGGGTTGTGCACCTCCATAAACCTCCACTCTCATCTCTCTGAATGGGCTTTTACCATCCAGAGATGCTTGCAGGGCTGAGAAAACATCTATTTTTTTATTTATTCATCAGCACTCAGTTAATTATGTTGGAAAGACTGTGGGGGTGGCATTTCAGGGGCTGGATCCCTTTGGGAGGGCTGATTTGTGCCTCTGAGGAGCTGTGAGGGTGCATTTCTCCCCTGGGAGAGCAAACTCCAGCCCTGCAGCTGATTTTGGGGGGGTGGTCTTGGCCAGAGCACCCATCAGCACTGGCCTCACACAGCAGCTTTCCTCTCTTCCAGAGATTGAGGAGAAGGGGGTCCGCATGAAGCTGACAGTCATCGACACGCCAGGCTTTGGGGACCACATCAACAACGAGAACTGGTGAGCTGTGCCCTGGGGGAGGGCAGGAGAGCCCCAGCACACCCTGACCCCGTGCCCAGGGCTGTGCCCCCCTGCTCCCTGGGCAGCAGGAAGGAGGCTGTTGTGGTGGCAGAGCAGTGCCATGCTCCCCGTGAGAGCCACAAACATCCTGCTGTTCCAGGCATGAGACAACCTTTGTTTGTGGCTGGGAGCAGCTGTGTGCCAGCAGGGCCGGTCCCCAGACCCTGCTCATGTGGCTCTGGAGGCTGAACTCTGCCCAGGATCCTTGGCACAGTGTCTGGCTCTGTGGGATGGCCCCCAGGCAGGGACCTTGTCCCCATCACCAGCTGAGCTGGGCTTGTGGGCTTTGGTTCTGCTCATGCTCCTGTGCTGTGACACCGTGCAGGGAGCCAGGGCATGGCCCCAGGGCTGTGCTGCTCCACAGCCAGCTCCAGGAGGAGAGAAGAGAGCACTTTTTAGGCCTTTGCTTTTCTAGACCAGCCAGTAAATCCCCTCCTGCAGCAGTGAATGGAGTTGCTAAGCAGTGAACACCTGAGGTTTGTGATGTAGGAGATGCTGAGCATCCTTGGCTCTGCAGGTTCTGCTTCACAGTCAGGCCACGTGGGAGGGTCAGGATGGTCCAGGTCCCTCTGATGCCTTGGGAAGGCTGACCTGAAACAGAGACTGGACAGAGCTACAGAATAAAGTAGGGATTTATTGAAAGGCCTTAAAAAATACACCTTGGACAGGACAAGAGCCTGGCCAGGGCTGCACCCAAGGTGGACCCAAAGTGGACAAATGGTCACCAGGTCTCACACTTTTTTAGGTTTTGGTCCATTTACATGTTGGGGTTTAATTGTCCAATTACAGCTTCAGGTTGTGAGGTTCCCATCCTTCTTGTTCCTCCCTTCAGCCACCCTTGGTTGTGCTTTTGGGGCTGAAAGTTGTCCTTGGTGTGCAGCAGGAAAAGGATTTGTTTTGTGTCCGTGCTGTGTGCAGAGCTGAGTGACCCTGACTGTGAGCTCAGAGCTGCACCCCTGGGCACCACAGAGCCTGAAAACATGAAATATAAACTGAAGGCATCACCTCAGACTGTCCTGTGTTCCCCTCTCTCTGCAGCTGGCAGCCCATCATGAAGTTCATCAATGACCAGTACGAGAAGTACCTGCAGGAGGAGATCAACATTAACCGCAAGAAGCAGATCCCCGACACGCGGGTGCACTGCTGTATTTATTTCATCCCAGCCACGGGACACTCGTACGTACCCCTCTGTCCCTGCCACCCCTCAGTGGCCCTTCCCTCTCCATGTGCCATCATCAGGGCGCTTGGACCCCAGCCCAGGGGCTGTATTTATTTATTTCGTCCCAGCCACGGGCCATTCGTACCTACCCCGCCGTCCCTGCCACCCCTTGCCCTTCCCTCTCCGTGTGCCATCAGCTCAGCCATCAGGGCACTCCTCCTTGGAATCTTCCCACTTTTTGGGGGGTTTGAGAAGCTTGAGGACAGCTTGAAGCTGTCCTTAGGGCTGTATCATCTGGAGGCCTTGCAATAACACAGCAGAGCTGCTGTACCCTAGAAAAATGTGGTGTTTCCTCTTCTGAAGGGCCATGAAATCCTCTCTGTGCTCCAGGGAGCTGCTGGCTTTGCTGTGGTCACCTGACTTGCTCGACCAAGGATGGACACAGGTCTCAAATTGAATGGAGAGGCTACTTTTGCAAGCAGAACATTATTTTTATTTTTCTTTGTCCCTGACATTGTAAGGGGAGAAGCCAGTTTGCCTTGTGCTTCCAAGGCAGTGAACACCCTCACCCCATAAGGGCATTTTATAGATTGTTTGACTAGTCTGCAAGTGGGATGCTGTTTATTCAGCCCAGAGTTCTCCTGGCTCTGGCACTTCTCGACTGACAACATCAAAAGGCCCAGATCTCACTCTAGTTTTTTTCCTTTTCTGGTTTTTTTCCTCCGCCTCCTATGCACACAGCCCACCCTGAAAATCTGGGGCGCTTAAAATGTCTTGAAAAATGTGACTTAAAGTATCAAAACACAAAATGAGACCTAAGTTTCCTTTTGATTTGTGTCAATTCCTTCCACTCCTGGCTCTGTCTGCACTGGGGATGTTTTTGGGTCTGATTTCAAAAGTAAACTTAAGCCTCCAGCACTACATTCATGTCAGCCTTTTCCACTTCCCCATGTGGAGATTTATTCCAATAGAAAAGACTTTGTTTTGCTTCTGTCAGTGGGTAGACCAAAAATGCATCCTTCACTGGAATAAAATGACTGCATGGGCCAGTTATGCCCCTGTTGTGTAACTGATCAGGAGCAGAGGGGCTGACGAAACATTTATGGTTGAATACAATAAAACAGAGAAGGTTTCAAAGGGAAATCACATTTTTAGGCCAGCCTAACGTGTTGGTCCCGCTAATCTCAGCCTGGATCTGCAGCCCCTTGCCTCGGCAGGTCTGACTTGCAGCTTTAGCTGTGCTCCAGCTTTTCCTCACCTCTCTGGCTGTTTAACTCTTTAAAAACACAGCTGATGCTCGGGGGGGTGGGTGGCTGGCAGTGCAGGCAGGGATGTGGAGCCCCATTGCCGTGTCCCCCAGCGGAGCCTCTCCAGCCGCGCTCTGGTTTCTCTCACCCGCCGGCCAGCAGCAATTGTGTGGATTTTCAGCTGCTTTTTTTCCTTCTCTCCAGTGAACATGTGTTTCCAATATCCGAGCGAGCCTGGCCTTTGGGGGCCGTTGTTGCTGAGCCCTGTGCTGGTTTTTTCCCTGCAGCCTGACAGCCTGGCTGGGGCTGTCCCCGCTGTCACCTCCTGCCACCTGAGGGGCAAACCCCACTGGGAGGGGGAAGCTGATGGGAAATTTTGCTTCTCTGAGAGCTCAAGAAGGCATTTGGGTTCCTTTCTGCTCTCTGAGAAGTCCAAATTATGTTTTTCACCATCGGGGACAGGCTTTCCCCAGCAGTGTCCACAGACACAAAGGGTGTCGTGGCCACCTCTCCTGCAGGGTGGAGCTGCTGTGACAGTGCTGGAGCAGAGGATCCAGTGTTGGAGCCTTGTCCTGGGGTTGTCACACACAGCTGGGTGCAGGTTTGTGCCCTGGATGAGGCAGCAGGTCCCTGGTTCCCTTGCAGCACTGAGGTCCTTGCTGTGGTACCTGTGTGTTCTGCAGGAGGTGACTGGGAGGGTGGCAGTGCTGGTAGAGCTGTAGGGACCAGCTCTGGGGACATTGTCACCCAGCTGTAGGGAACCCCAGCACACCCCATGGCACCATCCACACACATCCCAGGTGCTTGGTGCTGCCCTCCTGGGCTGTTTGTGTTGCCTGGGGAGCTGATGTGGATGGGCATGGCACAGGACTCCCTGTGGATCCTGAAGGCAGCTGGATTGAGCCTGCCAGGGCACTGGGTGAGAGCTTGCTTTTTTCGAAATTTAAAGAAGTGAGGGATTTTTTTTAAAAAAAGCAGAGTTGGTGCAGAGATTCAGAGGCTGGAGCAGAGGATTGCTTGGCTCTGTTTCAGTCTGGCCCTCCCATCCAGGCAGCTGCAGGGTTAATCAGCAGAGAAGTTTCTGCTGCATGAGGGAGTTCACAAGGGAGTTCAGGGCAGGTTTTGCAGCCCCTGCAGCTCACACACAGCCTGTAACACTCCCTTGTAACCATGCCTGTGAGGGCTGAGGATGGTGCTGGCAGGGGCTTCCAGCTGCAGCTGCACAAGCCTGGCTCTGCCACCCAATAAATATCCCTGCTCTGACCCCTGCAAAGCTCTGTTCAGCTCAGGAATGGCTCTGGAGCTCTGCCTGGCCTCATCAGCCCCTCTCCTGCCTCTACCAGGGCTCAGGAACTGCCACCCACTCCCTCTTTCCCCTCTGGCTGCCCCTCTCAGGTGCCCACCCTGGAGCAGGTGATGGGGCTGGGTCCTCACTGGTGCTTGCTCAGCACACAGCTCCAATTCCTGCTGTTTGTTTGATCTGGGGCACAACCAAAAGGAAATAGCTTTGCAGCTCACTGTGGGTTTTGATTCCTGTAACATGGTTTTCAGGGGAACCAGCAGGAACGAGCCTGTGCTGAGCTCCTGTCTGTGCAAAGTGGCAGAAATAAATAAAGTGTGTCCTGGGCACCAGGGTGTGTGCCCAGCCATGCCAAGGCGTGCCCAGCTGCCCAGCCAAGCCCAGGAGGGGATGAGGGAGCAGGCAGCACCAGCTGGAGTGGCTGGAGCCCTTTGGAGCCCTCTGCACCTCCTGCTCCAGCCCACCCACTCCCCTTCGAGCTCCTCCACCCCTCCCAGCAAAGCCCAAAATGTGCATGTTATAAGTTAATAGTATCAGGGCCCGTTTGGGGAAGGGGAAGAAAAGAGAACTTTTTTATTTTTCTTGAGCCTTCCCTTCTCTTCAAATAGCAAATAGCATTTGTCACCACCTTAATCCATGTGTTTTCCCTTGGTGTCTTCACATGAATGTGATGTTTAGCTACAGGCAGGCATTGTTCCTAGTGGTAAAGTTCACTTTCTTTTTCATAATTAAGGTTTTGGGGGAGCTACCTACCTAGCAGGAGTTGATAGAATATCTAGAAACTTGCAGAAAACCCTAAAAACATTCAGTGTGCTGTGCTGAGGGTCCCTTGGTGGTCTCAGGGTGATGCAGGGAGATGACCCACGTGGATGAGGCACTTGGAGGAGCCCATGGGAGCAGAAGATTGTGTCAGAGGTGCCTGGGTGCAGATGGACACGGTCACTGTGCCTGGGTGGGTGCAGATGGACACAGCAGGGGTGTGGGCAGGCTCTGGCTCTGCCTCCTCTCCACTGTGGCATCCTCGACATCCTCCGGATGTGTGAGGGATCTGAGGGGTGGGAACTGAGCTTTTAACATGCAGATTGAGCTGAAACGTCTGCCTGATTGTGGATTCCTCTGCGTTTGCTCTGTATGCATCCTGGTCTTTAAAGGAAAAGCTGATGAAAGAGGCAGGAACACAGGCTCAGTGGGGAAGAGGCTTTTAGAGGAGAAAAATTGTTTGGAAAATAGCAAAGAGAGAGGAGGGGAAAGAATTCTGCTGGGAAAGGAGCATTACTGCATTACTTCCTTGGAGGTCTGGGAAATACATTATGCAGAGCTCCAAACAATGTTTGCCAGCAGCAAGTCAGCTTAGATGTGTCCATGGGGGGTTCCTTGTGTTTTTTTCTATTCTTTCTTCCCTTTAATAGCCAAAATCTCTGTTCCCTGGGGCCCAGGGTGATCTGTGACCCTGTGTTTGTGTTAGGACCTCGTTTATCCCTGTGCTAACGATGTGCTGGGGGCTGTGTGTGTTTTGTTGGTGTGTGGGGACAGGATCCACCTGGCACAGCCCAGCTCCACCCCTGGCAGAGGGGATGGCCAGGGGAGGGTTCAGCTGGATCAGCAGTGCTGGCTGCTCTGGGGCAGCCTTGAGCTGCTCTTTGTAGATCAGAGTGGGTCTCTCTGGGGCTGAATGTCCCTCCCTCAGCACTGGAGGCAGGCAGAGGTGTCCCTGTGGGGTGGGGACACTGCCTGGTGGGCAGGATCAGTCCCTTCCCCTCTGCACCCCTGTGCCTGGGGCTGCAGGGGTCTCTTGGCCCTTCAGTGAGGGCTCATTTCACACAGACTCCTGCCCCAAAGGTGATCCTGGACCCTGGGCCTCCAGGTTTCCTTTTGAGGGCAACACCCACTCACCCGTGCTGCATGTCCCCATCACCTTCAGAGTCACCCAGCTGTCCCAGGGAGGGTTTTCTCCTGGTTTGGGACCCCCAGCAGTTAAAACATCTTCAGGGAGGACTGAGGATCAGGGGTGGTCATAGCCAGGTGCCTTCATTGCTGTCTGCAGGCCTTGGGTGTGGAGCAGTGTGGAAATGGAGCCGTGTCCCCTCAGCAGGGAGGGATTTCCCGAGGCACTGATCACTGGGGTTATGCAATCACGGCAGCTTTCCTCTGCTGAGACTTCTGTTGTAGAGATTTTCTGACATCCTCGCCCTCTGGAACAAGCAGCATCTCTTCTGTGCTCTGTGAGTCCCCGGAGAATTCTCAGAGCTTTTTTCAATCCCAGCCTGATGAATGTGAGAGGCACTCCCAGCTTGTGCATAACCACGGACTGGGGCTCAGCAGGGTGGGGAGGGTGAGCAGGGACAGTCACCTGTGGCCATCCCCGTGCTGTGCTGTCCCTGGATGGCTGGTGACAGCTGGGATGGAGCTGGAGCAGGGTTTGATTTGTGCTGGCCCTGCAGCCAGCATCGCCCTGCTCTCCTCGCAGCTCCACCAAGGACACCAGGAGCTCTGGGCAGGTTCCTGCAGTATCTGTGGCCCTGCAGAGATGAAAGCCCTTCTGCCACTTCACGGGGCTTTGTGAGGCTTCACAGGCGATAGCGGCAGCTTTGAAATGTTTAAAGTGTTTCCAAACCCTCTCTGCCTCTGTTGCGCTTTCAAGAAAACGTCCTTACTTGTTCTGTCTGAAAGGAAGCGATTCCCTCTCTGTCTGCTCTTTAAATGCCCCCTCCCTGCCGGGGAATTGCAGCACTTTGGGAGTGCAAATCCCCTTTTTCCTGCTGTTTTGCAGGCTCAGGCCGCTGGACATCGAGTTCATGAAGCGCCTGAGCAAGGTGGTGAACATCGTGCCGGTGATCGCCAAGGCTGACACGCTAACGCTGGAGGAGAGGGACTACTTCAAACAACGGGTAAGGAAGGGGCTGCTGCCTCCTCCCCAGCCTCCCACCTGGGCTGCCCTGCTGCTTTTATCTTCTTTTGGCCAGAGTCAGGATTAAATGCTCAATTCTGTAATTCTTGTTCAGACTCAGGTGTTTGTTAATTCTTATCTGCTTCCTGATTATAACCAGACCTCCCAAATCCTTTCAGGTGGAGGGGGCCATATGGTGTGTTTGCTCCCAGCAGATGGGAGGGCTGGAAATCAGGCCAGGTGGGCACAGGCTGGGACCTTTTCCACTCATTCCAGTGTGCCATCCTGTCCAAAAGCAGAGCCCCGTCTGCATCTGGGCTGTTCAGAGAGGTTTTGGGGTGGGCAGGGGATGTGAAGCACCAGCCTGGCTGCAGGTTGGTGCCAGTGCTGTGCTGGGTGAGTGGATTGTGCTCCCTGCAGTTGGCTCTGTTGGGTTGTTCCCCTAAACTCAGGTTTGGTGGGGGGTGGGAGGCTGCCTGGGGGCATCCCCTGGGCTGGATCCACTCCTTTACCAGCCTGCCCTGTAGGACTGATGTGCAGTTATTGCCACAGGAAGGTGGGAGCTGCTGCCAGCCTCACTTAGGGTTTGCAGTGTTGTAGGAGAAGGTTGATCCTTTAAGCTCCCCATGAGCTGAGCCTCCACCCAGGAATCAGATTTCATCATCTCTTGGCCTTGCACAAAGCCCTTAGAGTCTGCCCTTCCAAGCTGTGTCCTTGTCCCCTCAGATCAAGCTCCTTTCCCAAGGAGTGTGAACAAACCCCAGAGAGCAGCTTTTCACCTTTGTGTTCCAAGCCTGGCAGCTGTGTTCCCCTTTGCTTGGGCAGCTTGGCTTGTCTTGCTGTCTTTTCCAATCCCCAAACAACATCCAGCTCAGGTAACTCCATCTCACTTCTCTGCTTGGGCTATGTCTTGGCACCAGGTTCTTACAGAGGTTCCTGGGGAGGCTCTTGGTGGGTGTGTGGAAGGTGAGCACAGGTCTCTGTGCCCCAGGATGGAGAGGGAGGATGCTGCTGCTGCTGCTGGGTGTTGCTGTGACTGGTGGGCATCACTCAGAGACCCTCCTGGGAGCAGCAGTGGTGGGAGTGCAGTTCCTGTTCCTGCCTGCCCTTCAACTGTCCCTCTGCTGTTCCCTCCTAGATAATGGCAGATCTCCTGGCCAACGGGATCGACGTGTACCCCCAGAAGGAGTTTGATGAGGACTCTGAAGATCGGCTGGTGAACGAGAAATTCCGGGTCAGTGCAGGGGCTGGGGATGTCCTGGGGGCTTCCGTTCCAAAAAGCCTCTGTTTCCTTCCCAAAGCTGCTGTGCCCTGTCCATGGGGTCTGCCCAGCAGCAGGGATCCTGCCAGAGCTCAGAGCAGGGGTGGAAAAAGGGTGAAAAAGGGTGGTGGGAAGGTGTCCTGTCCATAGTCCTTCCCCATCTCCACCCCTGCAGAGGGTCCATGGCCCCTTCCCCTGCCCCAGGCTCAGGGAGCAGAGGTCCTGCCCACCCCTGGCTAGGGCAGCAGCCTTCCCAGCACTGGGATGGAATTTTATCCTATAGGCTGCCTGCAGCTGGCAGTTCCATGCTACAGGAATCAGCCAGCAATTTTTTTATTTTGGCACAGTAAAGTGGATTGGACAAATTCAAGGAAGAAAAAATGTCTTTTAGGGACTCTGAAGTTCAAGGACACCAACTTTGATCAGGAAATGAATTTGCCACAGGTTGCCAGATGCTGGGGGCAATTCCCAGGGAAGCTTTGGGGTGCCTTTGCTCCAGCTGTAGCTGGTGTCTGTCAGTGAGGGACTGAATTAGGCTGGGTTTGGGCTGGTTTTAGGCTGGGCACACGTGCAAGAGATGCTGGTACCCAGTCCTGGGCTGCCTGTGGGCCCTGGCAGGCAGCACTGCTCAGGAACGTCAGGGGCAAACCAGCTCATCCCATGAAACCCTGCTGGGAACAGCTCAGTGTAGGACTTTGCTCACTGGTTTGGTTTCCTGACCAGGTCTCAGGACGAAATCACAACTTTTTTTTTCTCTTTCCACAGGAAATGATCCCATTTGCAGTGGTGGGCAGTGACCAGGAGTACCAGGTGAATGGAAGAAGAATCCTTGGGAGGAAGACCAAGTGGGGCACCATTGAAGGTACCTCACCCTTGCTTCCCCACCTGAGCCCATCTCCCTGGCCTGGCAGAAGGCAATAAAGTCCAAAACCAGGAGTAGAAGTTGAGGTGGATGAGGTGCTTCCCTGCCCCTCCAAAAAAAGATAATTTTCCTGATGTTTGAGGACTGGAAACACCTTGGTCAATGCTCCTATGCTTGGTTCCTGGGCCTTGCTGTGTCTTGGGGGGCTGCTGAGTGCTGATGGGGACATTTCTGGGGGTCTCATGGCCTGGCTTGTGCTTCTGGCACAGTAAATTCCTGGAGGCAGGATTTGAGGGCACCCCAGTGCCATCCCCATGTCTCGAGCCCCTGTTAGAACCTTCCCCTGGCATCTTTACCCTCCCCCATGCCTTTGGTTGGTGCCTTTGTGGGATCTCTTCCCTCTTCCATTTCCCATGGGGATCTCCCTTTTTCCTCCCCCATTTTACAGTCATGGATTAAAGGCTGGATGAAAGCTCCTGGCTCCAGCACATCTACACATTTCCCTGCTCACGGTTTCTGGCAGCCAGCTGGCTCATCTCCAGTGCCACCCCTCTCATCTTCCTCCCCTTCACTTCACAGGTTCCTCTCATTTACGAGTCTCTTTAATAGGAATCCTGTGTTGAAGGATGGTTTAACAAAGCTGCCGGGAAAATCAGTGTATTTTGAAGCTCTGCTGCCCTCTTGTGCTGTGTCCCTGAACATTCTGAGTTCAATGGGATTCATTAAACCCTCACCTTCTACTTGTGGCATCTCAACTCAGGGAGACCCCCAGCCATGGCCACAGGCAGCCTTTGCACAGCAGTGTTGTTTTTGTTTTGCCATTCCTGCATGATGTTTAATGGTTGGACTCGATGATCTTAGAGGTCTTCTCCAACAGAAAGCATTCTGCTATTCTATGTACGGGATCGTTTGGGTAAAAAAAAAAAAAAA
>VZSR01003022.1:3195028-3205785 GCA_013398615.1 Brachypodius melanocephalos
CTTAGAGCCTCTCACTTGTTTTGCTTTCAAACCACAACACAGCCACGCCACAAACCCTCTTTAAGTGTAATGGGATGTCCTGTGCAAGAGGGTGAAGGCAGCAAAGATGAAATGTGTGATGAGTGTCCTGCTTTTGCAGGACTTTCGCCGGTTTGAAGGACCAGGTCGCTCCAGGATTTCATTTCCTGCAGACTCCATGCATTAAAATGAACAGATGGAAACCTGGCTCTTCTGGAGGCTGTTAAGGACCTGTCCTGACTGCCACAATCACTGCAGCGCTGTGGGCTCCCTGGGCTGTCCCCAGTTTCCCAGATGTTTCCCAGTTTCCCAACATCACCTTGTTGGTGTGCCTGCCCCTCTCATGGGGCTGAGGGTTTAAGTGGAACAGCTGGAATGCTCCAGCCCCTGAGCCCTTTGGGTTCCCTCTGTCCTGTCCTGTGGGAGCAGGCAGGGCTGTGCCACGTGCTGGGATGGGCTGGCTTTGGATCATTCTTTACTTTACCTGTGCCTGAGAGTGTTCTGCCTTGTCATTGCTGCTGCATTCAGGAGTTGGGGACAGCTGGTGTTTGCATTTCTCCTGGAGTCTGGTGGGCTGAGAGCATCCCTCCTTCCCAAATGAGCCTTCCTACCCCTTGGAGGGGCAGGGAGGCACTTCAGCAAGTGATGCCTGGCACATTTGAAATATTTGTTTTCTGCAAATACAAGGACTCCAAGCTTATTATATCCAATTATCATTAAATTAGCTGTAAAATGAACTATTTGGACATTCTGGTTTATTTTTTTTTGCATTGTTTGGAAAAGGAAAAGAGCCTGGCACTGCCCCACAGAGCTGCTGGCACTGCCCCCAGTCTGTGTGTGCTGAAAGCATCAGCGACATTGCCCAAGGGCAGGAGGGGCTGAGAGGGCTCATCCCAAATGAATCCATTGCCTCAAAGCCCTCTGGAGTGCTGTGGTAACCCCAAGCAGGTGCTGTGCCTGGGGGATGTTTGGGAGCAGAGCTGCCCATAAAGCCTTGGCTGTGTCCAGAGGGAGCCTCGAGTGTTTACACTGAGATCTTCTGAGAGAGGGATCAGCCCTTGGTCTCCATGGAATGCCTCACCAGGTCTGTTTTACTGGATTTGGGCAAAAGAGGCCTTGATTTAATGTGGGTTTTTAGAAAGTGGGAATTGTGGAACAGCTGCTGTGGCTGTAAGCAAGCCAGGCGTGGAGGGAGGGCAATGCCTGTGGGTGTTGGGTTATGGCCCCTGGCAAATGAGAGGCTTTCCTGTTGTTTTAATTGGCACCAGGAAGATCACTGGGACCCCAAACACCACTTGGGAGGGTCTGAGAGGTGCTTCTGCACCCTGACAGTGGTGTGAAGGCAGGGAAGAGGCAAAGGAAAGTGCAGGAAGTGAAAACAGAGAGGGAAGACTTGCATCCATCCTTGCCCAGACTGGTAAAGGCTTAAAAATACTCGAAGCCCTCCTGGGGCCCAGTGGATTCAGGGCTGTGTCACAAGCACAGCTTGGTGAGCACCCTGAGGCACCTCCCACCTGCACAAGGTGTCCAGGGCACCTGTGGGGCTGGGTCACCCTGGGACAGGCACCTCCCAAGGACCATCCCTCTCCCAAGGATTGCCCTTGGGACCAAATGAATCCTTCCTGTGTGGGCTGGGGTCTCAGCTAAGTGCAAGGAGAGCTCATGGACACACACACAACAGGGCAGGAATCCCCCCTGTAGCCTCTGCTGCAGACCTGACATGGACAGAAAATCTCAAAAGGCCTTGTCCACCTCAGGCTCTCCTTTCTGGCGTTTCCCATCCGATGTTTTGGAGTAAGATCTAAGAAACCTGCTCTAATCTGCCTGGAGGAGAGGCTTGTCCCAGTTAGGATCTGGCAGGTTTTATCCTTTGCATTAGAGGAGTATCCAAATAATTTAACAGTGGATGTTCTCATCCCTCATCTGCTGGCAGAGTTGTTTTTGTGGCTCTAATGCTTCCCTGACCTCAATAATGTCTCCTGTGAGTGTGTTGCTCAGGTTAATTATGCATTAAGTTTACATAAGGCTTTTCCGTTTTTAATCAGTTCCGAACCCGCCGCCTTGGGCTGCTCTGGCTGTGCTGACACTCAGGAGCTGGCAGGGGGCTTGCAGGAGGGCTGCACCCACCTTCCCACCCTGACAGGTCTTATCCACCCCCTGGGGTGGCTCCTCTGTTTGTCACCATGCTGCATCACACCCCTGAGACTCCTGGCTCTGTTGTCACCTGCACAGCATCTCTGACACTGGCTGCAGTCACACAGCACCACCAAGGGAGGTGATTGGGATGCCTTCAGTTTTCTCTTTCCTGTATTTCACATTCTGTGCTGCCCAGGGGTGCAGCTCTGAGCTCACAGTCAGGGTCACTCAGCTCTGCACACAGCACGGACACAAAACAAATCCTTTTCCTGCTGCACACCAAGGACAACTTTCAGCCCCAAAAGCACAACCAAGGGTGGCTGAAGGGAGGAACAAGAAGGATGGGATTTCACAACATGGAGCTGTAATTGGACAATTAAACCCCAAGATGCAAATGGACCAAAACTTATAAAAATATAAGATATTGTGACTGGTCAGCCATTTTTATGACCATTCTGGGTCCACCTTGGGTGTAGCCCTGGCCAGGCTCTTGTCCTCCCCAAGGTGTATCCTAAAGGCCTTTCAATTAATCCCTACTTTATTCTGTAGCTCTGTCCAGTCTCTGTTTCAGGTCAGCCTTCCCAAGGCATCAGTTTCTGCTGTGGTTGAGCTCAGCTGTACTCAGCTCCCTTTCCTTCTCCAGGGCTGGAGCAGTGTCTGAGCTCTGGGAGACGCTTGGGAGCTGCTGGGAGGTTTTTTCTCAGACTCAGTCTCTCCCCTGTGGCCTGTGTGAGTACAACAGAGTGGGTACAAAGATGGTGTTTCTCTTTCTTCTGGAGAGCTGTTTCTCTTCTCTTTCTCTTTGCTTTCCTCTGGGTCTCCCCTCTGATTTCACTGCAATCTCTTTAGAGCTGGATGAGCTTTCCCTCTCTCTTCTAAGACCTTGAAAGTAAAGGTTATGGAGAGATTGTATAGAAGAAGTTGGATAACGTGATTCTTTCTTCAAGGCAAACGCTCCTGTTTGCAAAGTAACTTGGCAGCCTTGTGTATTTTGGATTTAGGCATCCTGGTGCATAAGCCAAAGCTAACAGATATTAATTAGCTGGAGGACTGCTACTGTAATGAGAGCAGTTGCTCGCATAGGTTGGCATTTTTATTTTTAATGCAAGCAATTAAAGGAAAAGTTGTGTTGGAGAAGTCAATGTTAAGAGATTTTGTATAAATAACAAACCCTGGGTGGTGAGAGCTGGGGAGGAATGTGAGGGGGAGAGGAGCAGCTGAGTTGTTGGTGTGGCTGCTGTGATGCCTGGCTGGGGGAGGAGGGATTACCCCTGTAGCAGGGGGAAAAAAAGAGCAAAGGATAAATGTGGTTTTAAAACCACATCAGAGGAGACG
Organism: Brachypodius melanocephalos; assembly: GCA_013398615.1. NCBI lineage: Eukaryota > Metazoa > Chordata > Aves > Passeriformes > Pycnonotidae > Brachypodius > Brachypodius melanocephalos. The sequence goes on from VZSR01003022.1 coordinate 3,198,518, forward strand.
GATGGTGAGCTGGAAGAGCTTTGTCAGTGTGTTTGGAGATGCACTGTGTTTGCAGGATCCCAAAAGGCTGCTCCAAGCAGCAGGGCTGCAGGAACAGAGTCTGCAGCATGGGCTCTGGGTTGGAGGAACAGCACAAGGTTCTGAGCACGCAGCCTGGTGTTTAAAAGTGGCCCCCGAAATACTCCGCAGCCAGTCATGCTGCTGAGATCACTCAGGAGGAAATCTGTATGGAGAAGTGCTGAGTGAAACCAGTTAAACACTGGGAGACAGGGATGGATCTGAGGAGCTGCTGGAAGCACAGCCACACCTCTGGTTTGTGTTGCCAGGTGTGTGTGTGTGATGTGAGGAGTGAGAATACAGCCAGGTCTGCATTTGAGATACCTGGCAGGGGTGTCCTGGAGATGCCCAGAAGGTCTCTGGATCAGGGAATGGTGGTCCCTGTCCTGTTAACCCAGGGAAGTCCCAGCTGGGTCTGCAGCTGAGTGTCTCTGCCCCTGCGGGTGATGAAACAAAGCCTTGGTTATCTCCAGGGTGTTTGTCTCCAGCCTTGAGACAGAAAAGAGACTCGAAACCACACCCAGCCCCCAGGAGCAGAGCCATGCAGAGGAAAAGCTGCAGTGCTGAGCACTTCCCATTGCGTGTGGGCTCTGCAGCCCACACTCACCTGTCCCTGGCACCCTGCGGCCACTGGCCAAGGCTTGGCAGAGCAGGCTTCCCACAGGGATCCTGTCCTTCCCACAGAGGTCAGGGTCTGGCCACCCTGGTCTGCTGAGTACCCACCCAAAACTCACCTCTGAGCAGGCTGAGCTGCCCCAGTTCGCAGGATGGGGGCCAGCATTTACCTGATGTGCTCTGATGTAAGGCTGGATGTGCTAAATCACGCTGGACACTGCAGTCATTGCTGGAATTTTAACCATTTGTTTCCCTTCTCCAAGAGCCAGCTGTTGGCAGTGATGGCCAAGTCCTTGCTCTTCTCTGCGTGGTGCATTGTGAAGGAGAGAGCGGGTGAGGAATGCAAATCAAAACCAAACCATGCGCTTTGCCATCTTCTTTTTTTTTTTTTTTTTTAAATTTCCTTCTTTCCTTTAAGAAGCTCAATCTATCAGCTAATCACCTGTGTAAACAATCTCGATATGCAAACCGAAAAGTGGCATCCATCCCCCCAGCATCAGCTGGGTTGAGCTTCCCCATTAACCTCTGCAGAGCACAAACCCCTTCCTGAACAGCCATTTCAGAGTGTGCAAAATTGATTTTGCATTCGGCCTCCGCAGTGGGAGAAGATGGCGGCGTGGAGCCGCCCGTGCCTCTTCCCTCCCTTGTCATTTTTTTGGGATATTCTCTTTTCCTCAGCGATGGAGGGCGGGTGGGTCTGATGCCAGCGGGTCACTCTCATTCCCACTCCCTTGGCACCCAAGTCCCCCCCCTTCTCCGGAGCAAAACCAATAAAAAACAAATTTATGGCGGCCCCTCCTAATTTCCACAGCGCAAAGACCCCCTGCCTCCCACCCCCTCCACGTGCATCTTCTCTTAATTAATTAATACTGCATTCATCACCGCTTAATTCCCGTTTCCGTAGCACCCGGGGAGGGGGGGCTGCCAGCTAAGGCGGGTGCTGAGGCAGCCTAGAGCTGCTGTCTTAGTGGAGGAGCTTAATTAGCCCCCGTGACAATCTGGGCTGGTTTCCACAGCCTGGGAATGGGTGGCTTCCAGTGGCTCCTGGTGGTCAGCAAACCCAGCTCCCCATCCCTGGGCAGCTGGGCTGTGTGTGCTGGGGAGGGAGGGTGATCTCCTGCAACAGCTGCCCAAATTAAATAAAAAATCAGTCACAAATTGGCCTCCTTTTGAGCTGGATGAGGGGCAGGAGGTAAAGCTGCCAGGTTTGGGTTGTCTCAGTGGTTTTGGGGATCAGATCCCGTTGGGTTGTGCAGGGTCCAGGACACCCCTCACTGCTTGTAGCTGTGTCTGTTGGTGTTGCAGGGGTCCTGCCCTCCTTTTCTTAATTTTTTTACCTTCAACACAATTTGTTTGCACTTGTGGTGCCTCCTGAAAACACCTTTGCCACACCGTGCTGCAGGCCTGGTGGGACACAGCTGGACAGCCCCGCCGTGCTGATGGGGCAAAACAGCAAATCAACCAGCACCCATCAGCTGCAGAACAGAACTTTCTGAGGACTGTCTGGAAGGAAAGATGGTGTGCTTGGCAGTTGGCTTTGTGGTGTGCATCACTTTAGATGGGTGACTGTGTTGCTCAGGTTTTCACCTCTGTCTGTGAGCTCTCCTCCTCTTTACAAAGAGGGAAAACCCTTGTGCCCCCACAGCCCGTTGGAATGGTGACCACAGATGTGCTGTGCTCGTGCCCACGCAGCTCCCACCTGCCTGGGCACCACGTTTAGGGTAAGATGGAGACATCCAGAGCCTGTGTTTGTGTGTTTGTGTGAGGACAGAAGATGGAGAGGGAACAAAAGCAGCAGATCCACGGTGGTGCCGGGCCGGGCTCCTTGCCAAGAGTGGCTGCAGCAGCCCTGACCGGGGTGGTGGCTGCCTGCAGCCAGCACAGCTGGAGATGCTCCCTGCTGCCCTCTCCTCTGGGGCACGGGCTGAGGGTGGGCTGGGCTGGGAAGGTGGCTCTGGGCTGGCATGAGGGTGGTGATGTCGAGGTGCTGATGTTGGTGTCGATGCTGGGATGTCACCCCACCCACGCCCTTCCCACATGGTGTCCCTTGGCCACAGCACAGCCATACCCAGCCAGCATGAGTACTGACACCAGGAGGGGACCCGGGGTGTGGGGAGTGCTCAGCGTTGCCTGGGGGTGGTTTTTTGCTTGATTTTTTTTTTTTTTAATCCTTAATTTCTGTTTCCTGACGCTCTTTTATTTTTTCCGCAATGCCCAGCCCATGGCGTTGAGACTTGGCCGCCTCGTTGGTGGTGGCTTCAGGAGGGCTGGGGATGTGGGGCTCAGTTTGCACAGCAATTGCTGCTTGGGGACAAAAGGAGGGTTTGGTGGGGGTTTTTTTCTTTTTTTTTTTTCTTTTTTTTTTTTTTCTTTTTTTTCTGCAGCGACAGTAGCAGCTGCCAGCCAGAATAGCAAATCCCTGCGACTTGGCACCACTCCAGCTTCCTTGAGGGTTGCAGAGGGATGGTATGTTGGAGGGTAAGACTAGCTAATTAATCTTCTGGCAGGGAACAATGTAATATCAGACAATTACAGAGACAGAATGAAATTGCTATAGTGCGAAGGCTGGCATATGAATTTCTCCCAGGGTCCATCCCTCAGTCCGCTGCCGTGGTATTTGGTATGCGGGAGAAGCACACACCGTACATGTGCTTTCTCTCTTGTGTGAGGGTTTTTGTGGGAATTACACCATGGGTTTGGAGGAGGGGTAGGGGGAGGCCGGCTTGCTCACGGGAGAAGCTTTTTGAGGAGTAAAAGAGAGAAAAAAGAGTCATTCTGGGCAGACACCTTCCCCTCCAAGCAGCTGCGCCCAGAGCACCGACCCGGTGCATCGCCGATCCTTCGGGCTCGTGGGGTTGGCGATTCTTTTTCCCCAGTTATTTTTCATGTTTCCCGGTTATTTCGGTGTCTGATGGCTTTTAGAAGGGAATAGCTGACCACTGGGCAGAAGGGGAGGGATTTCCTACAGCCGTTCTTCACAGAGAAGCCTTCAAAGAGGCTTCGGAGCTGCTGAAAGTTCTTGGGGGAAAACACCTAGGAGCTCCTTGGCGGTAATTGCGGATAATGAGCTGTAATCACCGCTACCTACAGTCGGGACGCGCTGATGGATGGGGCAGTGCGAGCCGCATGGTGCAGGCTCCCCGTCTGTTTATTTGCGGCGGGGAAAGAATTAGGGAAGTCTCATTTATCCTGGAGCACGGGAAAGCATCGGTGGGAGATCAGCCTGCGCAGGATTAGCAGAGGAAAGCCCTCCTCCCTTCTCCTTGGCCTCGCCAGGCGTTAGGGATGAGCTAATAATGACTCTCCTCCCTCTGCATCTCCCTCCCAGGACGAGGCTTAAAGCGGTGGGATCTCTAGAAGTGTCATTAAAAACAAAACAAAACAAAACAAAAACAACCCCGCAATACCAAACGTGGAAACGACAGCATCAGACAAATTCTTTTTCTTTTTCTTTTCTTTTTTTTTTTTTTTTTTTGCGGTTTTGCGTCTGCGCGCCAGGAGCTGCTCCCAGCCAGGACGGGAATTGGAGCAGCTCCAGCTTCGTTGTTCTTCCTCCTAAGGAATTCGAGTAGGTTTTTGTTTGGTGCCTGCACACATCAGATGGTGCAGAGACGATGTTTAGAAACCACTGCAAGCCCGCCCTGCTGCTCCAGTTATCCCTGGAGCTGCTGGAAGGCTCAGGCTGGATAAGTGGCTCTTTTTAAAGGAGTAACAGTGTCAAGAGCTGGGTTGGCAGGCTGGGGCCCTTTTCCAAGATGCAGATGAGGAGGAGCTGCCCACAGCTTAGTCCTTGACCTGTGCCCTGAAAGGCTCCCTGGTGGGTGCCCATCTGTGGGTGTTTGTCTGAATGTTTTTCAGATCTGGCTGGATAGCAGGAACATTTTCCACTGGGTTTTCTTAAATGATGAAGGTCCCAGGGCTGGGTCCCATCAAAAGCCCCTTGGTGTGGTTCATGCAGATGTGTAGCCCCTTCTCTGGTCATATGTGTCCCCTGTGAGACACCACAAAATTCCCTGCGCACCCAAAAGAGATGGATCCCCATCCCCAAACCCAAGCCTGTGCTCCCACCATCCGCTGTACCCTCCCTGTGTTTGCTTTGGGCATCCCAAGCACACAGGGAACAGTGGCTGTTCCTTCCCTGGAGGCAGAAGGGATGCACCACCTCTCTCTGGAGGATGCAGAGCTCAGCCCGGTCAGATTACGATTTCCGACATTCAGGTGGTTTAGAGTCTTTTTGCCCTCCTGGATGCTTTGGGGCAGACACAAGAAAGAGACGGAGGATTCAAGCTTCTGTTTCTTCAAGGTTTATCATGTTGTTTATTATTTCTCTTATCTCACAGTTCACTCTGTCCTCAGCGAGGACTGTTCTGAACACTGGCCATCAGGGAACTCCCCCTCCTCTGGAAGCTCGTTGCCTTATGTACAGATTATTATGAACATATTATTTACTATTTCCTACCAATGTCCACCATCCACATCAAACAGACCATCTCCACTTGCCCAATCTCCCCAAGCCACATTGTGCTAACATCACAGCACAAAATGGAGGTGAAGAAGAAGAAGAAAAGCCTTAGGGACCGCCCCAAAATCTCCATCTTGTCTCCATCTACTTGTATTACAAAAATCTAAAACTACATATTTCTCACTCTGTGATAAACTAGACTACTCTGTTTCACACTCTTGAGATTTGTAATTCATCTCTGCTTTATGCCATGGTCTGTGAGCCCCACGGACAAAACCAAAAACCCCCCTGTTCACCCCCCTGGACAGGTATCAAATCTGTTTGCTCAGTTCCCAGACTGTTTGGCCAGGGTCTCCGAGCCTCATGGGCAGCCAGAGGGATGTCCTGGGTTCCGACAAGCCCAGCCACCCCTTTGGTTCCTGTCCTCAGCCAGCCACATCTCCAGAGCTGCAGGGGAACTCTTTCAAGACCAGCCCAGCTAATGTCCCTGCAGGAGAAGGCCCTGCAGACTTCCTAGCCAGACACTCATGGCTCTAGGAATGGATGCTTATGAGCAGGAGTGAAGAAACTGAAGTTATCCCGGTCATTTCATAAATTATTTCAGTCAGAAATGATCACATTCAGTCCCTGTCTGAAGTCCCTGCTGAGGACTCTGCCTCTTTGGTCTTGTGCCCAAGCCCAGCCTTGCCCTCAGCTCTGTACAAAGTCTGAGCCAGCAGCTCCTTCATGGAAGTGGAAGAGACAATCTGAACCTCTTCACAGTCAACAATTGGCACCAGGGATGATTTCATAAATTAATGAGTGTATCTTCTTGACTGCACTTCAAAGTTTTCACTTTATGAATGTTTTATGGAATTCTATATGCTGGGACAAAAAAAAAAAAAAAGAAACAACAAATCCTGGTAGTGCTGAAATTTTACCTTTGTAAATGATGCAATTAAAAAAAAAATTAAACCCCACCCTTTCACAATCAGTTGACTTGAGAAAAATCATCCAGTGGGTTGTGTGCACACTCTGGGGCTGAATTTGCCCATGAAGGTGAGTACATGCAAACAGTAGTGTGCTGAAGGGTTAATAATGGTCTGGGCACTCTGACCTGAACCTTAATGCTGCCAAAATTCCCCCCTCACAGCCAGGTATGTCCCTCCCCAGGTCCTGCTGAGGCTCTCCCAGGAAACTTCTGGAGTTAAGAAATTTAATTTGTAATAAATCAGCATTACAGTACAAGTAAATCTGCTTCAGTGGCTATAAAAATTAATTCCTTATCCTAAACATTATTATATAGCTTTCAAAATGAATTGACTGTGGTCGGTAGTCTAGTATGTGCCATTATTGGTAATTAGTGTAACAAAATAACATTGCTGTAATATTTCCTGTCTACCCCTCCCCCAGTTGGAGGCTGTTTCATGTTAGAGAATCAGAATTGTAAATGTAAGACTTGTGTGCAAGCTGCTGGCTTTGAATTATTTTTCTTCTTCCTTTTTTTTTTTTTAATATATAATTTTGTGTGTGTTGGAAGTCAGTCTGTTCCTGTCTGGGGTTTTCTGGGAGCATTTCCTTCTGCAAAAAGCTTTGGAATGTCACAGGGCACCATCAGAGCCTGATGCTGGAGGGGCTGGAGGAGCAGCCCAATGCTCCTGGATCCCCTTTTGAGCTTTTCCTTGCTTGTAGCTGCTGCTGAGATCAGAATCCCAGGATGGGTCAGGTCGGAAGAGACTCCAGCTGGGATCATCTGATCGTGCCTCCCTGCTCAAGCAGGGTCATCCCAGGCACAGGATTGGTTCTGGAATATCCCCAGTGGTCATTCACATCTCCCAGGATGTGACACTCTCTTGCCCACAACTTGTGCCTCAATAGTTTTTTTTTTCCAGTGATTCACTGCATCCTTGTCTTCATCCAGAAGCTTGGCGCATCCTAAAACACCTGATGGATCTCCCCATGGAGACCCTGGGGCAGCTCTGAGCCTGCCAGCTGGTGGAGGGAAGTAGAGATTCCCTTTTTCCAGGTGAAGGCTGGGCTGGGGCAGCTGGAGCTGTATGCAGCAGGAGGATCCCCACACATGGAAGGCAGAAAGATCCTGAGGAATTCCACTGTTTTTTTGCAGCTGCACAAAGCTGATTTTCACACTTTGTCC
>VZSR01003022.1:3230681-3251771 GCA_013398615.1 Brachypodius melanocephalos
CTCCAACCCCGGGGTTTCTCTCACATCCCAGCAGTGGCTCAAGAGAAAAATTGTCAATCCCTTTCTCTCCTTTTATTTTTTTGCCTTTCCCCCCTGCTCTTAGAGCTTGTTGGCAGGACAAAGAATGGCAACAGAGCGGAGATGCCTGTTCCAGATTGACACCCGGTGAATGCAGCGCTGGTAATCACGGGTGAGGAGCATTTATCACCTCCTCAAGAGCACAACGTGGGGAGCAGGTGCCTGACCTGCCACGGCAAAAGTGCAGAGTGGCGGCAGGAAGGGAGGAAATAGATAAGATGTCATTTTTTTTTCCAGCATGATTTTTTCTCTCTTTAATGTTCCCCCAGATTACGGGAAACAATCATGGGATGGGGGACTGCCGGTGTTTTATGGTGTCAGAAGGGTTTAAGGTTTTAGGTATAAAATAATTTTTTAAAAAAGTGATGTTGGGTCTTGCTGTGTTATGGGGTATTTATAGGACACACTAAGTTGTTTGGGTTTTTGGGGTTTTTTTTTCAATTTATTTACTTGAGTCAGGAAAGATAAATGGGTGTCTGGATCCGAGTACTTGTATCCAAAGGAAATCAAAAGAAACAGTTCTCTTGAACTTGGCCTCCACTTAGGGCAGAAAAGTGACACGGAAATGACCCTTCTTAGATTAAAGAACTGCTCGTGCCTCAAACGAGGTGGTAGAAATCAGTCTGTAAAAACCTTTCCTTCTCATATTACACATTTCCTGCTTTTCTTCGCCTCTGCTTTAAAAGATACAAAAATCCACCAGCTTTGCTGTGCTCTTCCAGTGCCATTTCTGAGCACCCTCCTTGGGGTGACCCATGAATGCTGCTTTAATGCTGACTTCAGTCCTCCATCGTTGAACCTGTTTCAAGATTGAAAATGGTTTTAAGTTTCCTGATCTGCAGTTTTGGGTTTAAAACCTCATCTCTCATTTTAATAATAGTAATAATCCTGTTCTGAGCTGCTTTCATGCTTCCCATCTGAAGAGTTGGCAAATGTCCTACGCATTTAAGCATCACAACATCCTAAGGGCCAGTGAGTGCAAGCTGCCAGGATTCAGATCCAGTTCACTGCACAAATCAGAGCTGTTTGTGCTTGAAACCTTGTTCTAGACTCATTATTGCAGTGTCCTGGTGGGAGTGGGCGAGCTGAGAGGCAATGGGATCCTGCATTGGATACAGGCAGAGAGTCAGGGGATCATTAAAGCAGGACATAATCATTTTTAAATGATTTAAAATCATTAAGTCATCCTTTAAAACCATCAAGTCCAGCTGCCATACCACCAAGCCTCTCTGCCATACCACCACCATGTTCACCACTAAACCATGGCCTCAAGTGCCACATCCAGGTGGGTTTTGAGCACTTCCAAGGAAGGTGACTCCACTGCCTCCCTGCTCAGTCCATTCAAATGTGTTACCACCCTTTCTGTGGATTAAAAAAAAAAAAAAGAAAAAAAAAAAAGAAATCCATGAAAAGATGAAGGAGCATCTCTGTATCTCTGTGGGCAGGGAGAGCTGCTTGCAGGTCAGGCTGGCTGTGAGAAAAGCTCCTTTGTGTTGTCCCCATCTGCATGTGAGTTACTCCAGGGCTCTCTGGGAGGATTTGGGAGCAGTTGGTGCTGCTGCTGAGCACTGAGAGAACGGCTCCTGCAAGGAGCAATTTCCTCCTCTGTGGTTTATTTGATTGATGGGGACTGATTAGCGTTAACTAATCCTAGAGATAATTTGGAGCCAGAGGCTGCACAACACTTAGGATGGGGCACTCTCTCCTCTTTGCTGGATGGGAACAAACCAGATTTTCTTTCACTGCACATTTCCAAGCAGAGAACCCATGATAGACCTTGAGCCTTGCTCTTCCCCCTGCAATTGCAGTGTCTGGGATCAGTACCAAGGTGCCCATTAAAGAATGACCCCATCCTTACAAGCTGTGCCCCACGAACCTTTTCCATGCAGAGGAAGAGCCCCTGTGGGGTGCCATGAAGGGAAAAGAGGAAAGGAAAGGAAAGGAAAGGAAAGGAAAGGAAAGGAAAGGAAAGGAAAGGAAAGGAAAGGAAAGGAAAGGAAAGGAAAGGAAAGGAAAGGAAAGGAAAGGAAAGGAAAGGAAAGGAAAGGAAAGGAAAGGAAAGGAAAGGAAAGGAAAGGAAAGGAAAGGAAAGGAAAGGAAAGGAAAGGAAAGGAAAGGGGAATGGGAAAGGGCAATGGCTCAGAGACAGGCACCACAATCTTCACGCTCAGGGTGAAGAATTCCATCAAACTCTGTTAGTAAAGCAGAGGGGAAGCAGGGGACTGAAAGGAGAGATGAATGTGGGAGGCAAACCCTGCATGGGGAGCTGTCTGCACTCAAGAGTTGTTCTCTCTCCTTTGAGCAGCAGCACCCAGGTCCATCCTCATCCTCGCCCTGCTGTGTCACACATTGGCACCAGGAGATGACAACGTGCTCCTGTACATCCACATCAGCCCCCAAAGCAGATCTCCACAGCCTTGAAAGTGAACCCATCACAGCTGACAGCAGTGAGGAAGGATTTACAAGCCCACCTCTTTTTGTCCTTGATGGGGTGCTCTTTGATGGGATTGCTGCGGGACAGAGGCTTTTCCTCTCGTGCTACCGAAACTAAATAAAAACAAGGACAAAATTTTGGAGACGATGGTAATGAAATTAAGGGGGCTGCTTGTCTCTATCAGTATCAACCTTCTGGCTCGTAATCTGAACAGAAATAATAATTTGAAAGGGAAGATAATTGAATTAAACAGGCAACCAAACTGGAGGAATGAGGCTTCTGATGAAGGGCAGCTGGGGGAAAACTAGAGGAGGTGGCAGGGAAAAGAAGAACATGTCTTTAAACTGTCAATCTCTCAGGGCAAGGTTGCTGCAGACATAATGAGTGTCCTAGTGAATTATCTCCCACTTTTATTGTCTGTTGCTACCATGGAAAGATGGGGAGGTGGGGAAACTAACTTTTTTTTTTTCCTTTTTTTTTTTTTTTAAATTTGGACAGACTTAAAGAAGTGGCATCAAATTTGAAGGGCACCCAATCAATCTGTTGTCCTAGCTGCATGAAATTGTATTTCCTTGCCACTTCATATCTTATTTGCAGCAGCTGGGCTGTAAGTCATTGGTGATAACATTCTTTATTATGCAGCCGTGTTTATGAACTGTGCCTGGAAAGAGATGATAGAAATATGCAGCAATATGCAAAGGGGGGGATGCTGGGGGGAGGGGGAATAAATGCTTGTTGCTAGGGCAACCATGGGGCTATTTTGGGCATCAAATTTTGCAGATGATGAAAAGCATTTTCATGTGATGGTTGGTCTCTCTGGGAAGAGAAGGGGAGAGAGGGCACACAATAAACGGGAAGATAATATTCAAGAAGGCAGTCATTTAAATTTTTTTCATATATAAATACATCTATAGTTTTAGCTGCACTGAAAATGCATTAAAACCAAAGGAGTTGCTGCCTCTCTCTGAGGAGAGAGGTTTTAAATACCTAAAAAGGAGGTGGAATGCTGGTGATTTGGGAGGCTCTCCCACTATCACTTGGCACAGCCTAAATCCAGCCAGTGGTCTCAGGAAGTTCCTCATGAGTCAGGTTGGTGTCTGCAGCCTCCCCTGCTTGCCCCTGGTCCCTCTGGCCACAGGCAGCCACCAGATCCTTCCCCCAAAGGTTTATCCATCTCTATCCCAATGGAAATGGAGCCAATTCATTCACAACCCCTCCTGTCACGGGTTAAAAAGCACCAAATTTTCAAAGACTGCTCTTGACTCTTGCAAGTACCGAACCATACCCGTGCTTGATACCCATTAAAATGCTAAATTCATTTAAAAAATGGGAATTGCTTTCAGACAGCTGCCCTCAGTCAGAGATGTCCATTCTGGAGGATGAGAGCTGCTCCCACCAGCTGACGTGGGAAGGGCTGGATGTCCCCTCCATGCACCAAGGCTGAGGTCACAGAGTGGGGGACAGAGTCAAATTACCAACATTTACCCCAGCTGGGGTCAGGGCAGATCCTTCTCTGCTGGAGAGAATGGAGAGGGTGGCCCCAGCCAAGGTTTTGCACCTTCACCTGTGGAGCTCTGGCAGCACTAAGAGGCCAGGAAAGCACAGAGGGGGAATGCCACAGAATCGTCATGGAAAAACAAAAACTCCCCAGCAACTTTTTTTTGGTGTGTGTTAGACAATTAAGGCATTATTTTATTCTGGCCAGGATGTTGTCCTGGCCAGGACGTGCAACAGAAATAATTTTATCCACACATAGCCCTGGCTGTGCAGAGAAAATCATTCCATCACACCTGGTCCTTTACCAGGTTTCCCAGATACTCACACAGACAAAACCCAGAGGAATTCATCGGTTCAGTGTTCATTGGTCCCGAGTTACACAGTTCTCAGTGTTTGGTTGCCTATTGGTTATTGATCCCCTCGCTTTCGATGCTAATTAGATCCTCATTCTTGGTTCTCTTATCGATCTTGCCCCAGCCCAGGTGTCTCTGAGCCGCCAGGGGGGATGTTCCAGGGGGATATTCGGGTATTAAGGCTCGTTAATGGTCTCTCACATCCTGTGACTCTTCTGTGCTATCCCCAATCTGTAGGTGCTAAACCCATCAGGCCTCGTCCAGGCAACAAAGTCTTTTAAAAAGAAATCTCCCTTCCCTTCCCCCTAGGCGAAGGTGAGCAAAACCTCTGACTAAAATTTGTTTAAAAAAAAAAAAAAAAAAAAAAAAGTTGTATAATTTCCAACAGGAACAGTGGAACGGGGTAAGAATTTGTCCTCATTTCTCAGCTCCTGACTTTTCCGAGCATCGAGTCTTTTGCTCTACACCGTCTCTGTCGCAGCTCTGCTTTTCTTAATTTGATCTGAGTGGAATTGCTCCAAGCAAGAACAAGCTCATGAGTGTTGTTTGCAGCCCCTGGATGATGACTGGTGCTCGAGCCGTTCTTAAAATCCTCGGGACTCCAAATATACTGGCACATTAAGCCGGTTAAAATGAACTGCGCATGTTTACAGCAAGAAATCTATTTCGGATGCGATATAATGTGACTCTCTTATTGCTCTAAAGTTGTGTTTTTAATTAAGTAGTTATCAGTGGCAGCGAGATTCTTCTTGAATAATTAAATCAAGGTAGTTTAGTGAGTAATTGTAAAGCGAATTGCTGAGGCCATCAGGCTGCTGTTGAGACAGTCTGTTTTCTTTGGGAAAATTAATTCGAGTGACGCGTGTTGCTAAGAAAGCAGCAGCACATTGTGCTGGGTAATGGGCGTTTGTCTTGGAATGCTTTGTGTCTCGGCGCTGCTTCTTTCTCATCCTGCCTTCCCAGCTTTCAGCCGTCTTCTCCAGAAACAAATGCTGATGGCTTTGAGCTTTGCATCTTCCCTTTCCCTTAATCCGCCGCCCCGGGTGGTTCAGCAGAGGAGGATGAAAAGGCAGTGGGTGATAATTGAGTTACTCAAGATTATGGGCACAGACCTGGTCTGGCCAGTTCTTGTGTGAATGGATCGAGGCTTTCTGGGCTCAATTTCCCAACTTTCGGTCCAGGGACGGCAGAGCCAGCCCCATCTTTTACTCTCCCGGCATCTAATTCAGAATTTTTCAGAAATGAGGGGTTAATGGCTCTTGAATTAAATTTGGAAGAGTTGCTGTGAGTTGAATGCTGCTGAAGGACTGTTTTCCTAAAGGCCTTGGAAAGAGAATTTGTTCATTGAAATGCCCTGTCCCGTGTTCATTGATGAGCATGTGGGGTGTGCCTTTTGCACTGCTGCTGCCATAATGTGATATTTAAGGTGTCTTGCTTGGCACGCCGTAATTCTCTCGCCATTGGGTATTCTGGATGCAAACAGCCAGCAGAAATCTTCCACCGTATTTAATTTTATTTGCCAGGAGATCAAGGGGAAAACCCCTGTGCAAACCGGAGCGTGTGCAGGTGCCCAGGGCAGGGTGTCCAAACACAGCCACAGTGAAGAAAAATTAGTGCACACTGTAGAAACGATATTTTGATGCATTTTTATTTTTTTTTAACCTACCTCGTGTTCTCTCAGCAGCTTCCCTTGCTCTGCCTGAGGAATATGTCCAACAAGAAACACCAGCATCACGCAAATTCCGAGGAAGCTGGGCTCACTCGGGAGCAGCTTGTTGACATTTTCCTAGGCTAAATGAAGAATTAAATGAGGAGAGTCTGGCCAAAATCCTCGGGCACTGGCAATCACACAACAATTTACCAACAATTTACCTTTTTGGAGGCGTTTATTCTGTCACCACGAAGTCTAAGAGGAAGGGAGTGGAGGGGAGGGATACCGATGTCTTGTGGAATTACTTCTGCAAAGTGGGATCTTTCTAAAACACCTCAATAATTTAGGAGTTCAGCCCTATTGAGAAGCTTTTGGGTACCTTTGGCAATCCCATTCACCTCTCTCCATTCTGCTTTGGGAACCTGCAGCCCTCAACGGGGCCGTGACTTCATGCTCCAGGTAACGATGTAAAATTCGGAGTTTTAGCACCACATTGCCTTCCCATCAGGAGAAAAATTCAAGGATTTTCTCCTTTCCGTCAGGAGAACCATTTGCAGAGCTCTTGCTGCCACAACCAGCTCTATTCCCTAGGACTTTTCTGGAGCCCGCCTGCTGTGCAAAATGAGGTTCACTTCCTCGGTAAAATTTTTTAAAGTTTACTAAAAAGACAATAGGAGACAGAAATAAAGCAAAGGGTTAAACGGCCGGGTGTTGGCATTCAGCCAAGAGCTGAATCTATCTAGCTACTATCTTTGGACACATTCCTTAAATACTTTTTCCATTACATCAGCCTGTTGCATATTCATAGATATTATGCATATTCATACTTTTCCATAAACTAATTTCCATACTCTAGGAACTGTTCAGCATGGTCACTCCTTGGGTCTGCCTTTTTAGAGCAGGTGTGTTTCTTCATTGTGTTTTTAGTCTGTTCTCTTTATTACTTTTAATTTGGGACTTGGTTTATACTTTCTTTAGATGCTGATAGTTGGCATATCAATAGCAGGATCCTCATTGTGTTTTTACTGGATATCAAACAGACAGTTCACTCATAACTATATCAGCTACCACTACTACAGTATTTAAGTTTTGTGAATAGCAGAAATGAAAGTGAACATTATTTTAACGTTATACATATAGCATTTGTCTTAATATTTGCAAAAAGCCAATTTTATTTTATGTATTTATAATATTCTCAAAAATTGAAGGGTTTTCTGGGATGGCTTTTCTGCAGCTCTGGGCTCTGCTCTCAAGGGCTCATCCTTACCTGCCAGGGGAGGTATTTGGAGGAAAAAAGCTCTTTCTCTCTGTGTTTGCAGCTCTAAAATAGAGATATTGGCACAACAGCGTGAGGAGGAAGCTTTTGGGGTGAACAGAGGCTGCAGAACTGCAGAGCATCCTCAGCTGTTAATGGCTGCTCCACTTCGATGAAATGTCAAACTTGAAAAGTTTTTGGAGAAATTGTCCCACTTCTCTGTGCAGAAAGTGGCAGATACCTCACATTTTTCAGGTTGTGGTTTTTTTTGGGTTTTTTTTTGGGGGTTTTTTTTTGGTTTTTTTGTTGTTTTTTTTTTTTTAAGAGGAAGTTTAGACAGGAAGATGTTCTCATTTTATTCTATTTTTTAAGGCTTTTTCTGTGTGTTTCTATCCACTTAGTCCCCCAAGAACGGGCTGACTGCCTTTTGTTGTATATTCATATCAGTGTTGAGGAACTGGAAACTTTCATTTCATCGCTTCTGGTCTCACCCGCACTTTGAGTTACAAGAAACTCTGAGCACAGAGCTGAAACCCTCTTTGTTCCAACAATATTTACACTACACAGGCACACAAACAGGTATCAAATTTAGGAACAACACAAATTCAGGCCCTTTTAATATATTTTCTCCAGGACTTGGAAGATTCTGCCTGTGGATTTAACACCAAAGGCACGCAAGTCTTGGTGAGAGACAGGAGGTCAATCTTTGAGCTTTGTTTATTCCAAGACTAAATCGTGCCTCTGAATGCTTGCATTGATGTTTTTTGCTTTCAAAGCTTTGTTGACAAAGCCCTGGTTGACAAAAACGAGCCTTTGCCATTACTGGGATGATCTGGAGGCAGCCAGACCCAGTGGTGTTTTTGTCATGTGTCCAAAACAGGTTTCAGCTTTACTTGAAATTCTTGTTTAAGGTCATACCTTGTGACAGGCTCTGGTTCAATATGTGGAAATGGATACAGGTATTATGGTCTGGTTTTTGCATCTGGGAGTGTAAATCTTTCCTGTCCTCCTGCACTCACCCAAATCTCCTTTAGTAACACACATTTCTGCTCTTTTTTCTGGAGAGGGAGCAAAGAAATGGTGTTTTATGACGCTCTGTGTGGTCTGTGGGTCCTGTCTGGAGTAGGACAATATTTAAAAACAAATAAACCCTTGCAAATATTTGTTTAAATGTTCTGGTTTTACTGTTTCTCTTCCACGTGGGATTGGAAAGACACATTTTAATCCAAACAGGGACAAAAAGGACGGCTTTGCCATCTGACGCTTCAAACATGACAACCTGAGCTTTTCTTTTTCTTTAAATAACCTTATTTATAACAGAGGAGTGTAAACGGGAGTAAGAAAGAGAATGCATTTTCATGTGCCTGTTCCTCTCACCTCACTTCCAAATTTAGTTTGCTGCTTTAAATCAATCCCTTTTCCCCAGCAGGCCCTTTACCTCTTCTCTCAAAGTTTGTCTCTACCCATGCATTTGTGTCTCTCACCAGCCTCCAATTAAAATAAACTGCACTCCCAAGGCACCTCAGAGCATCACTTGGGGATGTTTTAGGGGTTTAAAGGAGGTTTTTTTGTGCATATATATGTTTAGATGGATTTATACATATAAAATATGAAATACAGACGTATATTATTTTGATGTGTATTTTGTAGTAATGTAAATATCAGTTTCCCATGCCATCTATTTCACTCCCACCCTGGACAGGAACAGTGTGGTTACTCCTCAGCAGATGCTGTTAATTGTTGGTACCAAAGCCCACAGGAGGCCGTGGAAGTTTGGATAAGAGATTTTGATTTGACGATAAATGAGGCAGAAAAATCAAACAAGATATCTGAAGGCTGTCCCTAGGCAACAGCAGCACAGCCAGAGCATCTGGTGTTCCCTACAGCAACAAGATGGTTCAAAAGAAAATGCAGTGAATATCAGAAATCATTACTGGAATGAGGGGCAGCTCCAGGATTTGGGTTCAAAAACAAGACAGAACAAACAACAAGACACAAAAACACAACTCCCCCCAACCATTCTTGCTCAGAGGGTGTTTCCTTTGCTCCTGTGATCCCCCTGCAGACACAGGTTTGGCAGAGTTTGCCAAAACCTCTGGTTTGGCAGAGTTTCTCAGAAATGGGGGATTTAATGGCTCTCCATTTAAATTTGGAAGAGTTGAGGTGAGTCAGCGCTGCTGAAGGACTGTTCTCCTAAAGGCTTGGGAAAGAGAAGTTGTTCATTGAAGCTTTGGACCCTTGTCCTGTCCCCAAAAATGGTTTACTGATGAGGGTACGTGTGGGGTGTGCCTTTTGCACAGGCAGGTGCAGGCCTGGAGAAAGTAGAAAACCAGAAAAGTAGAAAAAGAGGAAAAATAGCATCATGTGTAAGAGAAGCTTTAGAAGGCAGGTATTACTTTGTCACACCAGCATGAGGAAAAACCTCCATGCCCAGGGGTGCAATGGGAGGGTGGCTGCTCCGGGAAGGAAAGGCAGGTGTTTAAAGCAGGACACGGCCCTGCAGAGTGAGCAAACCCCAGCTTTATGCCCTCGTGGGTGCTCAAACCTAAAGGATATTGCGATATCTGCCTGATTTTTAACTGAGCCTCAGCTGCACAGGGCTGGAAGGAGCCTCAAGCATTGCCAGCGCTCCCTCCCTGCTCCAGTGATGGACCAGCTGTGCCTTTCTCTATAATTTCAGCTCCTGATGCCTTGTCCGGGCTCAAATGGGCACAAACTTTTGCCTTTTCATCCTGAGCCTGAAACAATGGCTGAGCTCTCAGCCTGCCGTGGGGGTGAAGGAGGTGACAATCGCTCCTCGTGGTGTCCTCATGAATAATTCCACCGCTCGCCCACTTGATTTCGGGTTTCCCAAACTAGCTGACACTCCTCGCACCGCGAGCAAGCAATCCCGGGGAAAATAAAATACATTAAAACAGCTGCACCAGCTTGAGAGAGCCCTGAGCCAGTCTGTGATAAAAAAAAAAAAAAAAAAAAAAAAAAAAAAAAAAAAAAAAAGAGCGGTTCTGTAGGAAATTTTGAGAGTTGGTGTGGGAAATACCATCTCTCTCCACGCTCCCGTTTTGCAGTGAATATCTGCCTTATCTGCCTTGGTTTTTTTTTTTTTTTTTTTTTTTTTTTGAGGGGGATGTGACTGCCTTCTGTCTGTGAATCCACGTTTCAGGAGCTGGATCCCCGGGAAGATGGGGAGGGCTGCCGTGGGTGATGCTCACAGCACGGCTCGATTTGCCGTGGGGATCCATCCCGCCTGCCATGAGCAGCCCTTCCCCTTCCAGACAATCCACAATTTCCTCTCCGAGTGTGACTCCCCTCCTCAGATGTGCCGCACAATGTCTCTCCACTGGATGCCCACCGAATGCCTAATTTTTAACCACTCTGTCTGTCAGATCCACAAAAGCTGTTTCTGGAGGTGTTTGCATAAAAGAGCTCCACTGTCGGTATCTGAGAGCAGCTGGCGATGCTCTAGACAGTCTCCAGCCGTGCTGAGCCGGGCAGGATGCTTTAGTCTCCCTGGTTTAATGGCTAAGTGCTGTTCCTTAATGTGCCCTCCCCCTCAATTGCCTCCCCAATTAGCATGCAAAACGTGTCCAGCCTCGGAAAGAAAGGAAAAGAAGTTTGGAGCCTCCTGGATTCAGGCAAGGCAGGCCGGGGTGTTAATGGAAATAAAATGCGGCTCTGGCAAGGAGAGGTCAGGGGATGATCAGCCCTGGGCTGGGGCAGCACAGACCAGGGCATGTGAGGAAAATGATGATTTTTGCCTCGGATAACCCTTCCTGGCACTGTGAGCCCAGCCTGGGCTCTGCCTCTCCTGCCTGGCATGAGGTGAAGCATCCACAGTGGTTTTATCTGGTTGGAACCCCATTAAGAGCCTTCAGCAGTGGTTTAACCCACTGGGCAGTGCTGGTGTGGGGCAGGACTCCTGTCATGCCAAACGGTGGGGAAAGGGAGAGCGTTTGGGGACACAGTTCAGTGATGGACTGGGAAAAACAAGGCTCACTTTCCTGGTAAAATTTAAAAAGTTTACTAAAAAGACAATAGGAGACAGAGATAAAGCAAAGGGTTAAACGGGCTGGGTGCTTGGCAGTCAGCCAACAGCACCCCTACTATCTTCGGACACATTCCTTAAATACCTTTTCTATTATATCAGCCTGTTGTATATTCATAGATATTATGCATATTCATACTTTTCTATAAACTAATTTTCCATACTCTAGGAACTCTTCAGCATGGCCACTCCTTGGGTCCTCCTTTTTAGAGCAGGTGTGTTTCTTCGTTGTGGTTTTAGTCTGTTCTCTTTATTACTTTTAATTTAGGCCTTGGTTTATAATTTTTCAGATGGCAGATGCTGATAGTTGGCATATCAATAGCAGGGTCCTCATCATATGTTTACTGGATTTTATCCCAAATAAAAAGACCCTTCATACCTAACTGTATCAGCTACCACTACTACTGTGTTTTTGTTAATAGCAGAAATAAAAGCAAAGTTATTTTAACATTATACATATAGCATTCATCTTAATATTTGCAAAAAGCCGAGTTTACAATATGTATTTATAACAAGACTGAGCAGTTTTGGACCAACTGTTGGACTTGAAGGTCTTAGAGGTCTTTTCCAACCAAGATGATTTTGTTTTTCAGTTGGTTGTCGCAGCTGGACATGAGACAGAGGAGGTCAAAATATTGGATTGACTCTTGTGGGTGATAAAATCAGTAGGTTCAGAGCCTACATCCTTCTAAAGGCTTTCAGGTCCCTGTTGGGTGTGAATGAGGCTCCTTGAGGGTCCTGAGCACTGCTAAGGTCCTTCATGGCTTCATGTCCTTTAATCCTTCATGGATTAAAGCTAACCAAGAGATGTGAGTCTCCCAAGTTACTGATAGGCTTGGTGAGAGAAGCAGAGTCAGTGTGTGCTGCTCCAATCCACACCTTTGGTGATTGCTGTGATCCCTGACTCTGTGCTTTGAAGTTCAAATAATTCTATTCTATTCTATTCTATTCTATTCTATTCTATTCTATTCTATTCTATTCTATTCTATTCTATTCTATTTTCTCCATCAAATTTCTCTGTGTGGTTAAAGACCACATACAAAATTGCAGCAGCACTTGTGGCGTTTGATGCTGTATTTTCTTCTCAATCCATTTTTCTCGTGTCCTTCACCTCTCCTGCATTTCAGTGCTGTGCTTTTAAGTCTCAGATCAATCTGGCTTTAGGTTAAGGACATACAAGAGCAGAAATCACACAGGAGAGGCTGGGCTGGGCAGGAGAGCCCCGACCTGCTGCTGACACCTTCCCCCTGCTCTGCCCCGGTCTCGCTCCTGGTTCTGCTCTGCTCACCTGTGATGCTCACCAGTAACACACCAGCTCTGTGCTAAACACACAGCTGCCAGATTCCAAATGCCTGAAATCACAGGTTTTGGAGGTGTTGGTGCCCTCAGGAGCTGGGGCGGCAGGGCAGGAGCTGTGTTTCCCTGGCACAGCATTCAGTCCACTGTGGGATTTTTGCTTTGCTGGTGACCTCTGGCACTACTGAAAACTTCCAGATGAGATGGGATAACGATGACAACGGTGGAAAAACGCTGAGGGAAATTGGCTTTAATGAGTGCAGCTACCCAGGGAAGCAGGTACTGCCTTGGTCCTGTGGCTGACTGAAGAAGAACCACATTAGGAGGTGTTGGTGCTCGTGGTGCGCTCGGAGGCGCAAATAACCGATTCCAAAGTTGATATAATCAGAGAATAAAAGAAGATTGGGTGTTACAGGTTAAGCTGTTGTTAAATTAAAGCAGCTCTGCCGAGCTCATTGCAGTTGTTCTGGGTTATTGCAAATGTAAGTGAGAGGAGCTGACTCGGTTTTTCCAGCAGGGCTTGGTCGGAAAATGCCGTTTTCTGGTGAGTAAAAGTGAGTGGGGCAATTTGGTCTTCATAAAACAGAATATTTCCTGTTAGGGTCTTTCTCTGCGTGCTGTAAGCCAGACAGACCTGTTGTCCTCTCACGAGCTGCAAATTACACAGGCAAATGTAATTACCCATTCTTTGTTATTAGTGTGCAGTGGGAAGCTTCAAGCAATCGTCCCTTTCTTGGTATTTCAAAGCTCACTCGAAAGATGCATCCTTGATATTGAACACAATGAGATGTCCTTTTTTTTTTTTTTAAATTCAATTAAACATTTGCCTACTGTGACTCTTTATTCACTGCAAATTGTCTCTGTAAATAATCTTCATCAAAAGTCAGAACCAATCCCCATTAGTTGTTTAGATTAATTAATGAGTCCCCCTGGAGCCACCCAAATGAATTCAATTTAAACGTCAACAACTTGGCTATGGAGTTTCCCAGGTTGGCATTAAGACAATATTAAACCTGCAATAAGTCACATTTAAAATGTTAATTCAAAGAAGCTCTCCATTTAGAGCATTTAATTAAATCCTTAAATAAACTGCATGGGCTCAATACCAGATGGTTCTGCATTTTCATTGCAGCAGAGAGCCTTGAAGTCATTGAGGGAAGTAATATTGGAGGCATGGTGAAGATAACCAGGATATATAGTGTAATAAAATCTAATCTTGTTTCCAGCAGGGAGATTCAGTGTATGTACACAACCTAGGCTAAAATTGTAAGTTAATTACATTAACCCCAGTGTACTCTGGTATCTGAGCAGCCAGAGATGAAATTAGTCTTTTTCCTATCATAAGATTCTTTTCAACTTCACTATATTAATTTTTAGCCAAATACTTACTCATAAGGAAAATTGAAGTTAATGTAACCAAAGACAAAGTAATGCAGTCTTAATATTCTGAAGGGATTATGGAGGGCCGTGAAAATACACTTTGCAAATGTCACTCACTTTGAATGGATTTGTGGTGGGAAGGTGGGGGAAAAAGAATTATGGCTATGATCCACACCATGCTGGGGTTTAATAAAAGTCATGATTTAAGAAATTTGGGCCTTGGGGAAAAAAAAAAAAAAAAAAAAAAAAAAAAAGGAAACAAGATAAATACCTCTGTCCAAAGGTCCAAATTGACAAGACATGGTGAGTGTCCCCCTCTGCCAGATGACAGATCCTTGAAATCAAGTTGAAATTCTGGGAGGGGATTTGGGTTAGGACACCCCGTTTAAATATCTGTATGTTTGGGGAATTTTTGGCCTCTGTTGCAAGGAATATCCTTTTTACCCCACCCGTTTGTGTGGCAAAAGTTTCTGCAAACAAGTAAAGGCAGAGTGTTTTCCCTTGGCAGAAATCAAAATTATATTGGGACCATAAAATGGGATTTTCTTTTCGTTTACTTGTTTCTTTAAAATTTGCTTTCGCCATCAGTCTTTGGGTGCCAGTGAGATGATGCCACTGGTTCAAAAGTTGTCCTCCATCTTCTCTCCTCCTTCTAAAAACCAGACCCTTTCCCAGTGCCAGGTGCCTCCTCCCTGGGTGCTCCTGGAACAGCTCGAGGAGCAGATCATTCCTCTGGGTCTCAGCTCCAGGGCTGGAAGCCACCATGAGAAAATTCAGTTTGTTCCCTCCCTGCCAGCTGTAAACCAGGGGTGTTATTAATGCAGCTCGGTGAAGGGAATAACTTTTTGCTCTTAATATTCAAGAAACTGTAATTCAATTTCCAAAAGTATGTGTTTCCAACCTATTGGGTAATAAAGGAGGAGAAATTACTGCATCAGGGAGGAGAAATTACTTTGCTGTGCTGGCAGGGCAGATTTGCGCAGTTTGGGCTTTGCTGGGTCACCAGTGGGAGCCCAGAGAGGCACCTGAGCCACGTCAGCAGCACAAATTTCCTGTGTGGTGGCACAAAGGACTGGAGCTGGTGAGGAGTGGCCTCAGCCTGCCCCTGCTGGGGCTGAAAGGAGCCAGAAAGTCTCTTCAAAACACTGGCACAAGGTGCCCAGAGAAGCTGTGGATGAAACACTCGAGGCCAGGTCGGACAGGGCTTTTGAGCAACGCGGGCTAGTGGAAGGAATCCCTGCCCGTGGCAGGGGGTTTGGAGGAGCTTTAAAAGTCTCTTCCAGTTCTCATTCTGTGGTTCTAACTCTCCATCCTGCCCCTGCCCCATCCCACCCCGTGGTGCTGGGGTGGCTTGGCCCCGTGCCCACGTTCCTTTCCTGTTGTCACGGCTCTGGGTGACGCTGGTGGCACCCAGGCTCCGCACGCCAGGATGTGGTCACCCTCCCTCCTCCGGAGAGCTGAGCTCTCTCTGCTGTGCCTGGGGGGTGGAAACACCAAAGCTTTGTTGCTTTGATAATCCTGAGATGTCCCCAAAATTGAAAGGATGGATTTTATGCGTGGTCTTTGACCCCTCTGGTGCAGCTCCTCGTGGTCACTGATGGCGCTGAAACAACCCACAACAAATAATTTTACACAACTTAAAGACAATAAGAAACCCCCAAATTTCCTCCTGCGTCCCTTCCTGCCTTCTCCTCCTCCCTCCCAAGGAAACTGGAGCTATTTGGTGACCTGAAAACAGCTGGACACAGTGGATGAGCCAGCTTTGTACCATTGCTTGCAGATCCCCAGCTCTGCCAGCCTCCAGCTCTGCCCTGCAGGGTCACAGGGGACAGGGGGTGATAGGGGTGCTTTGGGTCAAAAATGGGCCAAGTGCCAGGCTGGGCTCGTTTACCCACACGTGTAAGAGCGGCAAGATGAATTTGTAAAACTTTCCATCTCTTCTTTGCTTAGAGAAGCCTCAACTGAAACGCTCTGGAATTCCCCCAGACCTTGACCGACGTGAAAAGCCGCTGCAGTTTAAACAACGCCCAGACTGACAATTTCAGAATCACTAAAACTGAGAGTTCCTGGCTGCAGTGCTCTCCTCACTCAGTCCCTGTGCTGGGAATGAGGCCAGCAGCACAGAGCATGGAGGATGCTTTGGAAGGGGTCCCCTGGAGGATTAGCTTCGCTCTTGGTGTGTGTCATGGTAATTGGGAGATGCTCTCCACCATGGAATGCATCAGGAAGCACTGGTTTAAATTTTGAATTTTACCTGTTTCCTTGCCTTCTCAGATCTTGTGCTTTGAATTTTTTTTTTTTAAATTATCTGAGGGTTACTTTTTGATCACGTGTGTCCTGGTTTCAACTGGGACAAAGTTGATGTTCCTCTTAGCCGGTGCAGTGCTGTGTTTTGAATTTAGCGTGAGAATAGTGTTGATAACACTCTACTCGCCCAGCAGTGCTTACCCTCATTCAAGAATTTATCAGTGTCCTGTGCTTTGCCAGTGAGGAGCTGCACACAAAGCTGGGAGGGACAGGGCCAGGACAACTGACCCAAACTGGCCAAAGGGACATTCCAGGCCATGGAAAGTCATGCCCAGTACATAAACTATGGGGAATTGGCTGGGATCTCTCAGTTTCTGGTCAGGGATGGGCTGGACATCATTCAGGGGGTGGTGAGTAACTCTAACTCTGCATCACTTGTTTCTCTTGGATCTTATTCCTCTCCCCCTCCTTTTCGTTACACTTATTATTGTTGTTTCGATCGTTAATATTTTTAGTATGTTTTATTTTGTTTCAATTGTCAAACCAAGAGAAGAAAAGTGTGAGACTGGCTTGGTTGTAGGGGCTTGGCCATTCACAGCCTGGTTTTATTTATTGCTTCATGAGGATTCATTCAGTGTTGGGCAGATCTCCAAATGCTAAAGACAAAACCTTGCCTTGGCACTGCTGGGCACCCTCACCTCCTTGCTGGCTCTGTGTTGGCTCTGCTGCATTTTGCTTTTTATCCTGTGGTTTGTGATCTGGGGCTGATTCAGTTACCTGAGGCTGTGGGGGCACAAAGCCAATGAGGAGCAGAAAATAACCCCAGAATGAGGTTTCCATTACCGAGAGCTGTTTCCCTGGCAACACAAAATTCTCAAGATGTGGCTGCTCTTGGGTTGCCCTCCCCTGCCCTGAAATGCCCTTTCTGGGCTGCTGAGAGGGTGAGTGCTGCCCACAGGCCATGGGAAACACCACTGCTGGTCCAGACCTGGGCTGGGAAGGAAAAGGATGAGCTGGTGCAGCTGTTGGAGGACTTTTAAGAAAAATTTTTAGTTATTTTTCCTTTTACGAGTCCAGCTCTGCCCAATTCCTCCCTGGCAGACTCGTCATCTTGAGCCCACTCTCCTCCACGTCCCTGCCATGGGACACACGTGCCAAATGTGTGGCAAAACGTTGTGCCAGCATGTTGGCAGAGGTCCTGCAGATGCCACTCACTGTGCTGGCTGGAGGCCTGAAGAGCTGGCAGGCTCTGCATTTCCTCACACCATTTTTAAGTGTCAAAGCTGTGTAAAAACCCACCCAGCGCTGCAGTCTCAGGGCACAGCTCTGATTAACGAGCTGTCCTGCATTTAGCCCTGCCTTTCACAGCCCTGCTTGACCCCTGTGCCTCCTTCATCCCCCTGGAGTCACCCCGGAGCCACCTCGGGTGTCGGGGCAGTTTTTGGAGTTTCATCCACCTGGTATTTACCTGCAATTCCCTCTGTTTGACTCCAGCAATTGTGTTTGTCCTTTCCTCTCAGCTCCCCCTCCATTCTGCTGCTCCCCTTGCTCTATGGAGTGGTAGGATAGATTATATTTAAAGCCTCTTTTATTTCTCCAGGGCTTGCTGGGCAAGGATTTATGAGTGTCTTAATTCCACAGTACTCGAGGCAGGGGAGTGCTTGCCTGCTTCTTGGTGGCCGAAATGACTTCTGGTTTTGGATGCGCTCCTAGTTTTTACATTTATTGTTCTTCAGGATTTTTTCTTTTTTAATTAATCATGCAAAAGAGTCAAAGTTGTGCGCACAGCACTGCACACAAATTACCAAATACAGAGGTGAATGAAGGCCCCTGCAGAGTCACTCTGTCCTGTTCCCTCACCTCCAAACAGCATTGAGGATAAAATACTTAACATAATTCCAGCTCTTAAGCATAGCTGTGGCTCTGTCAACAAGATTTCATTGGTCAAAGGGTAGGGACAGTGAATTCAGTCACCAAGTCATTTCTGCTGTCCACCCAGCCCACCAAGCACCGATTTCGTGGGAGTTCCCAGGCTTTCCTCATGATTCTCCTCACTCCTTCGATAAAGCTCTCTGCTGTTGATGATTAAGGATTGCTGGGGGTGTGTAATAGTCATGTGCAATTGTTTTTTTTCATGTAGGTGAGCTCTAGTCCTTTCAAACCAAGTAAAAGAGAGCAGATCTTGCCTGTTGAACACTTTGGTGCCAGTGCTATTATTTGTAGGAGGGGTTTGGGAGAGTTTTGCTGGCACAGTTCTTTCCTTGGAGAAGAAGATGCCAAACCCCTGCTTGCCCTCAGGGCTAACAATGAGCTGCTGTTTTGTCTGGCTGAAAATCCCATCTCCCATGGGTCAACTCAGGGTGTCTTGCTGCTGTGCCCTGGCTGTTGCCTAAACAAAACACATCCTGAACTATTGATAGTAAATAAATATTTTAGCAGAGGAGTTTTTGCTGGTTTGACTTTTTGGTTTTTTCCTCCCCCCATCCCCACCGCATTTTTCTAAAATGAAGTAGCAGCGAAATGGCAGAGAGATCCATACTCAGCTGATTTTTCCCCTGAGCAGTTACTGGAGTGGTCACAAGGATCAGCCCTGTTCACCTCACTCAAAAAAAAGGTCCCACAGCTGGTGGAGGGAGCTCTGTGGGACGTCCAAAGGCAAATGGAAAAGTGGAGAGCATAATTCGTGCGGGGCTTGGGGGTGGCATTGACTCTCTTTATATTCCGTGTGCTCAGCTCCAAATGAGATGTAAACCGAAGATTCTCCTCACCTGTGGTCATTAAATGCCTTATGGCATTTTTCATAAGACCAGGGGATCTTGGTGAAATCCCAGCTCGATTAATTATATCCTGCTTTCCTCAAGTTCTTCCTGCGGTTATGAGGAGATGCTGCATCTCTCCCTCCTTCCTGTGTTGTCAATTAGAGAGCAGGCTTGTTAGCTGATTTATTATCTGTTTCCTTCCTAAAGAGGCTCAGAGGTGGTTTTGTCAGTGCTGAATGAAGTACAGAGTAAATAGTTTGTATACTGGAACACCGTGCTTAGGAAAGACTTTGGGAGATCTGGGGCTGGAAATGTCTCGTGTGCTGCTTTTTGGGTTTTTTCCCCTTTAATGAGGGCAAGAAGCATTGCAAACATATCAAAGGTATCAACCACCAAGCACTGAGTCCACCTGTGGCTGGAAAAAACCAGCCCAGGAACGCATCTGTAAGATGTGACTGACTTGTCAGCTTTCTTTTTGTCCTCTATGCTTGCATCCTCCCTAATCTGTGTGGTGGCAAGATAATGCCTGGCTCCCAGGGACAAATCTCAAAGGGTTCTGCCCAGCAGGCTGGAAATGGTGAACAGGGATTGCAGCAACAACAAAGACCTCCTATTGTAGCCTAAAGGTTCCTACACAGCAATTCTGGGGCTCTCCAAAAAGTTTAGCTGGCGGTTCTATTAAAGGAAAAAATAAAAATTCTTGAAGTCGAAGGTAAAACTGGCAATTATTGCTGTCATAGTCCTGTGGTGGATGTGGGCTGCCCTGCCCTGGGCAGAACATGGTTCTTTGCTCTTGGAATGGGAAACTGGAGCACTGGAGCCCCTCAGCCTGGGGCCAGTGCCAGCTGCCCGTGGGGGTTTTTGCTCATGCAATGCTCCCAAGTGCACAGCAACAGGCACATGGTGAGCACAGTGGGGTGAATACAGCCAGTTCTGTGCTGTACCCTTCCCTCCAGGCCACTCTTCTAGTCCAAATCCATGGAATACAGGGATCTGTGGCTACCTTCTCTCATTGCCATCAAATGCTTCTGTGCCTGCACATGTTCCCCCAGAGAAATGCATTTTTTTCCCTGGGTTTTTCTGTTGCACCTGTCTTGATCTTTCTTATGCTGGGCTTGCTGCTTTGCTTCACGGGCCAGAACAGAAGTGAGGTTTTCACTTCTCGAAAGGGAGAAAACACCTCAGAGTGTGTGCTGGGTGACCAAGAGATGCTGCTGCCCACAGGGGGGGAATAAAGCTCTTTGTGGTGCTGAAATGGAGCTCTGGGTCAGAGCCAAGCTCTGTCCTGCTGGCATTGCCTCTGGCACCGACCCTGCCCATAACCCCTGTGGTGAGGTTGGCATTTCCCCATGGGGAGCCCTGCATGGGGCAGCTGCACAGCTCTGAGAGGGGGTTCCAGGCTGTGCCCTTGGCCCAACTCCTCCCAGAGTCTGGGACACAGCAATTTTGGGGCTGCAGGGAGGATTGGACAGGGCTGATCCACACCTGTGAGCTGTTGGGGTCCCCGTGCTGACCTGCTCATCCAGGGGACCCTGGGAAAGGGGACATTCTGCACACGTTTGTGGCATGTCAAGCACAGCTCAGTTCTGGTAGCTTCTCCCACCTTTGACTAATTGCTGACCTGACATCTTTCTGATAGTGACCTTGTTTCAGCTAGTAATTCAAATATCTTTCAGTGTCAGAAATAATAAGTGCCACAGTGAGATGAACAAGCAGAGCTTAAGTTGAACACAGATTAATGGGGTTTTAATATTCCTAATTTAATCACTCCTTTCTGTCTGAATGTGTGCAACATGATGTAGCAGCTAATTATTTTTTTAACCATGATGAGGATCTTTCCTAATCATTTTTATATTTAACATGAATGAAGGGAGGGCAGTGATTAATGAGGGAATAAATCTTATGAAACAGAAGCAAGCACATGATCAGTTAAAAATACAGCTGTCTGATTATTTTTTTTCCCTTTCCCTGCACTGCAAATACTTAACCAGCTGCACCTTCTCAGCTCAATAGTGAGCTGTCTTCAGTCCTAAAGAAAGACCTGAAACTTTGCTTATCCCTCCAGTGCTTCTGTTGGCATCTCTCTGCGTGATCA
>VZSR01003022.1:3268846-3279007 GCA_013398615.1 Brachypodius melanocephalos
AAGAAAAGGCAGAATATTGTGGTGTCCAATGTCTGAAAATGTCCTGTCTGTCTACATCACACAGCAGAACCCAAGCCTTGCCAAAGGAGGGGTGATCCTGCTGCTCGGGATGCAATTCTGATTCTCCACTGAGGAAACCACTTGTAATTGCAGCTTTTTATAGTTTTGAAATAAAGCATTTCACAGCCTTCTCAGAGAAATATTAGCATTGGGCATCTGTAATCGGTGGTGATTTTGTCCATGCTTGAGTTTTGTGTCTTGTTTTTAACTGAGTTTTGAGATGCTCTCAGTATTCATGGATGTGTACGTACCCCTAAAATTGATGCTCTTTTGCTAAAGAGCAATTTGCTTTTTTGCCCCTAAAATCAGGGGCTCTTTTGTTGAGGACTTGAGTCTAGTTTTGATAAAACCCCAACATTTTTACCCTTCCAACTTTTGGGTTACATCACATGACAATTGCCCGGCAAGTTGTATAAAACGAGGCAGCAGAGACACTTTTTTTTTTTTCTTTTTTTCTTTTTTTTTTTTTTTTTTTTCCCTGGGAACTTCGAGTGTTTTGCTGGTTTGCAACTCCGGCGCTTTTTGTCAGCACTTTGGAGCTCCTGCATAAAAAACAATTACCGGCATTCCTTTTTCTCCTCTCTTTTGTCCCGCTGGTGCCCAGCTCTTCCCAGCAGCTCCCATCTGAGCTCTGGGCTGCCCAGTTGGTGTTTTCACAGGTGTGCTGGGCTGGAGTGAAGAGTCCAAGAGAACAAACCAGGAGAGAAAGGAGCAGAGATCACATCACATTGTTTTCCTTCTGCATTCCTCGCCGTTCCCATTCGCCGTCCCAGGAAATGCTGTCCCTACCTCTCTTGCCTCTGCGTGTCTCCTGCCAAATATTCTCTTTACGGCTTAATCCTGCTCTGGAGGGTTGACAAATGAAAAGAGACACACAGAAAAAAAAATTTAAAAAAAATCTGTGCAGTCTTGTTTTCTCTGAGTTCTTTAAAGTGAGAGAGCTTCAAATAGTGGCCTGGGGATCTTCTGGTGTTTTGTTAACCAAAAGGAGGGAGCCTGTCCCTCTTTCAGCCCAGGGTGACACCTGCAATGAGGAGCTTCCTCTACTCCCCTGGAAGCTGGGAAGGTTGGCAACCTGCCTCCCACCTCAGCTCTGCAAAAAGCAGCAGAGAGCTCCATCACCAGCAAAGATATCCTGCCTGGCTTTGCATTTCTTGCCTGCACGTAGTTCCAGTGTAACCCTCAACGTTATTTGAACACTGGGTGTGTTGAGATTTTTTCCTTTTTTTTTTCTTTTTCCTTTTTTTTTTTTTTTGTGCATAGTTTAATTACAGCGGGGCTGTGCACTGACTCTCCATTAATAATACAGTAAATTTCAGCAGCAGATTAAATTTCTCCAAAGTAGTAAATTGCAGGGGAAAGTGGAGGAAAGTCATGGTCGAGGAAAATAAGTACATTAGAGGTCCTTTATTAGATAGAAGCCCATGGCATCAGGCAGACGGGTTCTTACAAACACACACATATGAGAAAAACAGGGGCTGCATCCATCAGCTTATCAAAATCACTTAAAAGAAATGGGCTTCTGCTGAATGTGTGGAGTGCAATAAAACATCAGTGTAACGCTGGACGTATATTAACCGGCACAGAAAGATTGTGACATGTCCATTACTGAGCTTCCCCCTCCTGCTGCCTGCACAGAGGGCCAGATTCCTCCATAATGTGCTCTTCAACCTCTGCCTCCCCTCCCAAATTTATTTTATTACCCTTGTTATGGGCAGGCACAGCTATAAAATGACATTAGAGGCAGAACAGCCACATGAGAGATGCTGACTCTGCCCCCAACATCAAATGTACTTGGTAAGGGCTATGTAAATAGTTTGCTAATCTGGTGCCATCTGAGAGCTCAGACAAAATGAAAATGGGTGAAAGCCCTGCTCAAACACTTCTTATCCTCTGCTGGTCCCCTCCCAGCACCCTTGGGCTCTCCAGGGCCCCACCCTGCCTCGCTCTGGGGTTTGGGTTGGCCCCCAGCTGGTACCTGGGCAAGGTTTAATGGAGATGATGGCAACCCCCAGAGCATGGGCAGGTGAAGGTTTTCCCTGGGAGCCTCCCAGTGCATTAAAACTCCAGTGAATGTTAATATTCAACGTGATGTGTGTGCACAGAGCTGGGAGGGGAGGGAGCAGCTGGGATGCCCAGGGCTGGGGCAGCAGCTCAGAGGCTCTGAGCCCTCTCTCATCAAACTCATTTTACATGGAGGTGCCAGTGCTTTCATGGATAATTAATCCAGATTATAAAACACCATTTAATATCTTTAGCCATTTATTTATTTATCTTTATACCTTTAGCAGGTATTGAAAGGCAAAACTGCTTGGTCTACTCCAGCCAAATGGGCTGTGCCAGCAGGGACATGGGGACAGGGACCTTGGGACAGGCAGGAACCTGTGTGCTGCATAGATGAGACACCAGAGGTGTGTGTGTGTGTGTATACATATATAAATGGCACAAAAAAAAAAAGTTAAAACCACTTTTTGGCCCCAGTAACTGTGCTTAAAATCAAACAAGACATGAAGGAATTTTTCAACCCAAATCATAAGAGACCCTGGGGGGGGACAGAGGATTACGGACACTTATAACTAATGCAAAATAAACAAGGCAAAATTATATGTAATTACTCCTAAAGTCGTTTGCTTGTTTCAGTAATTGACCTGTGCATTCTTTAATCTTTAATGCTCCTTTAAAATTCAGCCTCAGGGACTCATAACATTTATTGACGTTTGTCATGGTTAAGGCTCTGGAGGAACTGGGCTTTATTAGAAGTCTTCAAAGAAATATCAATTTAGGGATAAGCAGCATTAATATTTTGTACACAGCATCATCTGCTTAGAAAGCTTTACCAGATTTCTTTATGTCTTCGAAAAAGATGGCCAAAAAGGGCTGGGAGTGGCTTAGCACAGAACCCGCTGCTGCTGCTGCTTTAGTGGGTTTTATTAATAAAGATTGGAGGTTGTGCTTTAATAAAATTAAAAAGGTCGATGCAGGAGACCCTGATGTGTCTGTTCATGGTGGCAAGAGAGTTTTGTCCCACGCTGGGTGGAGAGAGGAGCATCAGGAGTGCAGGTCCTGAGGGATTCTCTCCAACACAAACTCGCTGTGTGACTTTGCCAAGGGTCACTTGCATCTCCCTTCTGCAGAAGCCGTGTCCTCCTCTCCCTGTCAGGGGGGGTGAAGCTCACAAACCAGCTTCAAATGTTCTAGATCCCCCAGTCTGGAGGCTCTGCACATTTCTGAGTGTCCACAGGGCTGGAGGGAAATTTTCGTTGTTGGTTCTCACTCAAATTTTGTGCAAAAAAACCCAACCAAGCTAGGGAGCATCAGCAATGAGCAGCCTGGCTGAAACGGGTTCTTTTTGCCATTCGGGAGAGTGAAAATCCTTGAGTATTTCTCATATTTTAATATTTCTCATATGGGGGGATATTGCAAATAGCTCAGAAAGTTTGTGCCATTGCTCCTCTCCCAGGCACTGCAGATCTGCCTTGTCAGGTAATGGCTCAGGGGCAGCAGGCAGTTCAGAGAATCCCAGAATGGCTTGTGTTGGAAAGGACCTCTAGGATTATCTCATTCCACCCCCTGCCATGGGCAGGGACATCCTTCACTATCCCAGGGTGCTCCAAACCCCATCCATGGGCAGGGGCACCTTTCACTATCCCAGGGTGCTCCAAACCCCGTCCAGCCTGGCCTTGGACACCTCCAGGGATGGAGCAGCCACAGCTTCTCTGGACATCCTGTTCCAGGGCCTCCCTACTCTCACAGGGAAGAATTTCTTCCTAATATCCAATCTAACCCTGCTCTCTGCAAGTTTGAAGCCAGCAGACCCAGGGTTCTGTGTCCCCTGCTCCAAAGCTGCATTCAGATGCCCGAGGTGGAGGTGCACCAGTGTCCCACCTTCCTGAGGCTTCCTCATTGGCAAAGGCTCTTACTAAATATGGTTATTTTGCCATCCGCTGTTGGGTTGAGCTTCCTTCAGCTTTGGCACAAAGAACCATTTTTTCTCTCTCCTTCCTGGGCTCAGTCAGGCCACCCACAATCATTTGGGCTTCTCGTTGGTTTTCCTTCTCTGCCTCTGTCCTCGGATTCCTTCTCTATTAAACCAGTGAAATGATTGTGGGGCCAACAGGAAACCCGTGTGACACTGAAAACGGGGCTCAGCAAAGTCCACTTTTGGAGGAATTTG
This sequence comes from Brachypodius melanocephalos, assembly GCA_013398615.1. Taxonomy (NCBI): domain Eukaryota; kingdom Metazoa; phylum Chordata; class Aves; order Passeriformes; family Pycnonotidae; genus Brachypodius; species Brachypodius melanocephalos. Next base: position 3,273,081 of record VZSR01003022.1, read on the forward strand.
TCCTGCTTTTCTTTGAAGCAAAAAGAATCCAAGTGTTTTGTTAGAGAAATGAGAGCTTTAACAATTGGTACACCTGTGGTGCTGTTGGAGTAAGGGTCTTGTGTGCAGATAGGGGCCAGATTGGAAACTCATGTGACTGAGTAGTCATTTTCAGAAATATTTGTGTAGCCACCAGCCAGGCTCCTGGTGGGTGTAAGGTCTGGGGACATCAGCAGCATTCTGAGGGAGCTTAAATTCGGTCTTCTTTAACTGTCCCCTCCTCTCCAGCCGGTGTGACAGCAGATAAGCTGCCATCAGGTGATGTTTTTGAGGCGAGGTGGGGTTTTTTTTGTCTTTAAGGCAGACAGCTTCCCCTGCCCGTGCCTCAGCCTGAACAAGGTTTCCAGCAGAGTGGCAGAGTTGAGCTGCCTCTCGCATTAAACACCAGAGATTTCATTAAATGGCAGAGGAGGGAGCTTGTGTAGAGGGGAGGCTCACCCCAGAGACATTACAGATTGTCTCATGCTATTTAAGTGGGCTAAAATTAGAGGGAAAGAATCTGCGGCTAATTGGACTTGTGCATTAATCATAGTCTGCTGCTGGAGTACTTCACCCATTAGAATGTGTTAATTTGGTAATTACAAGGTGAGGGGGAGGTCTCTCTTTGTAATCCAAAGCCCTTCTTCATGCTTGCTGCACATATCAGGAGCAGGTACGGTGAGAGGTTGGAGGCAGGATTGCGGGGTGGGGGTCCCTATTACCACCTCCCACCCCACCCGTGAACACACGCGGGCTCCCCAGCTCCAGACACCTATAATTAAACTGGGTTAGATATTGGGAGCAGGAGGTCCCTCATTCCAGTTAACAGGTAATTAATTGTATCTCAGTTTCCATTGTAATTCCCCCCCCCTCCTCTTGTTATAAGAAATAATGTGAGTGCTCAGTGGTCTCCCGTGTTTGGGAGGGAGGGGCTTCTCCTCACTCCTCTTTTTCTGAGGTTCCTCTGGAGAGTTTGGGGAGCTCGAGGTGGGCCTGGAAGAGCTGTTCCTGTCTCTGTCCCTATTGCAGAAGGTGTGATCCTGCAGCTGAGATGAAATGGGTTGTTTCATTTCATATACCCCATGGATATCAGGGAGAACATTTTACAGCGAGGGTGGTGAGGCCCTGGAAAATGTTGTCCAGAAAAGCTGTGGCTGTTCCACCCCTGGGAATTCTCAAGGTCAGGCTGGATGGGCTCTGAGCAACCTGGTGTCATGGAAGGTGTCCCTGCCCATGGCAGGGGGATGGACTCAGGTGACCTTTAAAAATCCCTTCCCTTTCCCTGTGTTTCTATGACTCCAAGCTGTTCACGGATTTACCTTGCTCTCGAGGGCTGCCTTGCCTCCCTCCTGGCAGGTTCTGCTGCGTTCAGAGGTGCTTGATGAATCAGGGCAGATGGGAAAATAGAGAAGAGAATTAACAAGACAGGGAACAGGCAGAAAACTCAGGCAGGGAAATGTAAGAGACTAAACACTGAGACAGCTCGTGCAAAATATGGATTTTCTGAGGGATGTAAAACACTAATGAGTAAAAACACTGAGATGTATGTGCTCTAATGAGAAGCAAATCAGGCTGGAGCTTGCAAAGCAGCGCTGCCTCCAGTGCCTTTATTCTGGCAGCAGGCTGCTTTCCCAGCTCTGCCCTCAGAGATGCTCAGAGAGGAGAAGCCCCTTGGTGTCAGATCACATTCTCCCCTCTCCCTGTCGCTTTGCTGCTTTACCTGTGGGGGCAACAGCCTTTCCACTGTCCCTGGAGCCTGGGCAGGGTCTGCTGGCAGGAGCCTGCTGTGCCCACAGAGCCCTGCACGAACCCCTGTGCCCTTCCCAGCCCATTTCCCAGCCTATTCCCTCTCAGTTGCAGCTGCTCCGCAATCTCCGCAAAGGTCGCAGCCGCTGGCTGTGGGTGCCTTCAGCTGTGATATATTTGTGGGCAGCCCTCACAAACAGTGACCTGAGGTAGTGACCTCCACAAACCACATCATTTTCCACTTGGGCACCTCCAGATTGGTTCTCCGGATCTGCAGGAACCAGAAGGCCGGGTTTGACTCCAGAGCAATCATTTGCTGGCTCATTAGCACTGACTCCTTAAAGGGGCACCTTTAATGTTACTGAGCCTAAAAATGTGACCTATTTCCCCCTCCTCTGTTATAGCTCCTTGCAAATTCCCTGTCGTTGATCTGGGTGTGCTCTCATCCTTCTGCACCTCCTGATAGATCAGAAGTCTTGCGAGCAAAATAAAAAAAAATTGCCTTCGGATGGGTCCAAACACTGTGTCACAGCCAAACTGAAACCTTTCAGAATATATTTCATTTACTAATGAAGGAGCTGGTGGACACAAAGGGGAGCTCAGCCTTCTGCTGAGGTCTGTCTGCTCTCTGGTGTCACGGTTTGGGATCATTGAAGAGCATTTTGCAGTAAAATACTTCACAATAAGCCAACAGCAGGTATCGAGGATGGGAAGTGTGTTTACACAACAGATTTTAATTTTATTAAGCTTGTAGAGAGCTGCAATAAACTCTAAGAAAAGCAATTGCGGTCAAAACAGCTGAGCTTTTATTAAAAATTATTTCAATTTTCTGAAACCAACACTGGAAGCTGAAAGTGTGAGAAGGATCCTTTTAGTACTATAAACTGTGCATGTGGGCTACAGACTGTACCCATTGGAATAAAGTGATTACCACCCTCATTAAGTGGATAAAGACCATTCACTGCCTTCTATTTCGGGGATGACTGATGTGAAACCACGTTCCACGCGGCGGATGCTGAAGGGATAATTTTGTTGGAGCAGATCTATAATGCACAGTGACTAAGTGTGAAAGGCTCTTCTTCTGTGCAAGACACTTTGCACATCCAGGCTGAGCTTCTGGACTTAATTAGCAGCACCCAAAGGCATCCTGAGGAGCTGGTGCTGCACGTGTGATAATCGAGTGATGCTCACTGGGTGGTCACAGAATCATTTGCCTTGGAAATGACCTTTGAGACCACGAGTCAAACCACTGACCCAGCACTGTCGAGACCACCAATAAACCCTAAGAGCCACATTTGCATGATTTTTAAATCGTGGTGACTCCACCTGTTCCCCTGGCAGCCTCTTCTGGTGCTCCACAGTGCTTTGGTGAAAAAATCTTTCCTGATGTCCAACCTAAACCTCCCCTGGTGCTGCTTGAGATTATTTCCCCTTGTCCTGTTGGGGGAAGAGCCTGACCCCCACCTAGCCACAACCTCCTGTCAGGTGGAGAGCAATCAATTTATAGAAAGCAATAAATTTGCTCCTCTACATCCTTTTCTCCCCTGAGGTTGCCCCAATTAACATCCAACACCTCACCTTAGTCTGGCTGAAGCTTTGACTTCATATCTCACCAGAAACTGAACTATTTCCAGATATAATTCCATTCATTTCTTCAGTGAAAAATCTTCTTCTTTTTTTGCGTTTTTTTTTTTAATTGAGGTCCTCAGAATTATTCGGTTCTAAGAAATTTGTTTCAAAAATGAAAATGAAATTTTGAAATTCTGAATATTCAATTTGTCTTCCTCATGCTTTTGTTACCCGTCTCCCATATGTGTTTTATTTCATGACATCAAACTGGCAGATGTCTGTTACAAAAGGTATAATTCTTTGCAGAAGACAAAAAGTTGTTTTGATCAGTATTTAGTAGATGCCATTACTTCAAAAAACAGCAGCGTTTCACCTACTACTCACCTACTGTTCTGGTAGGTTCACTCTAGTCACAACAGACAAACTAATGCATAATTATCATAAATAAGAGATTTAATGTGTTTCATTGACATTTGGGGCTGTTCTTGAACAGAAGGCTTTACAAAATGCCATCTTTTCACGGGGAAATAAATCAGTAATAATTTTCAGTGACTGTTTCCCTTACAAGAACTCCTCCCTGTTTGTTTCTCCTGTAAATCTGGAGGCAGCGTGGGATGCAAGTGAGCTTGTCCTGCAGAGCTGATCTCCAGTGCCTAAATCTCTCTGGTGGTTGCTGAGAGCTCTTTGTTCCTGTCGGGTTGAGGAGCTGTTGACACACCAGAATGGTTTATTTTTAGTAAAAGCTCGCTGCCATCCCACAGCTGAGGTTACACCGAGGGTCAGGCTCCGAGCCTGAGGCTGTTACAAACCCAGCTGTGTGGGGCTGAGCTCTGGGCTGTTCTCAGAGCAGCTCCTGAGCCCAGCCCAGCTGGTCAGAGATGCAGGTGACCACTAAGAGGTTCAGGTGACCACTCAGAGCTGCAGGTGACCACCCAGAAGTGCAGGTGACCTGTCAGAGCTGCAGGTGACCACCCAGAGTTTCAGGTGACCAGTCAGAGGTGCAGGTGACCACCCAGAGGTGCAGGTGACCTGTCAGAGCTGCAGGTGACCACCCAGAGGTGCAGGTGACCACTCAGAGGTGGAGGTGACCACTCAGAGCTGCAGGTGACCACTCAGAGACAGAGGCCACCACCCAGAGCTGCAGGTGACCACCCAAAGGTGCAGATGACGTGTCAGAGCTGCAGGTGACCACTCAGAGGTGGAGGTGGCCACCCAGAGCTGCAGGTGACCTGTCAGAGCTGCAGGTGACCGTATCACCTCCACTTTCTGCCCTTCCCTTGGGCAAACATCTCTGAAAGGCACCGTGCCATGGGGCTCTGCATTTCCACACTGCTCCATCCAGCCACCTGATCCATTGTTGGGTGGATTTATGGACAGGGGTTTGTCATGGGTTTATGGACAATCCGTGCACCACAGGGGAAGAAGTTCTTCTGTAATGTCCTGGGCTTGTTCACCCAGTTCTAGCTCCAGGTGAAAGGGACTGATTTGGCTTTGGCATTAAGTAGAAACCCCCACTGGGCAGGTGATAGAGGAGCTGTGCCCTCACATGAGCTGTGCCAGCCCCCTCAGCCTCATCAGCTCCTGCAGTGTGCTCAGGGATAGGGATAGCCTACATGGATGAAATGGGATGGCAGCACTTGGATGAGGGAGCTGCTCTCGTTGCACAGACAGTCACCTGTTCCCCAGCAGCAGAGACACTGAATGACTCCAACTCCTCCTGGATTCCCTTTATTCCAAGACATCAGAGCTGTTTTGGGGACTTTTCTGTCCCCAGCAGGACATGATATGGGCAAGGGTGAGGCATTGCAGTGGCCAGGCTGCCCCACAGGGCACTGCCTGCCCATGAGCAGCAGCCCTAGGACTGAGCCTGCCCTGCCTGTGGTCCCAGAGAGGATGGTGACTGAGCTGAGGGAGGAAACAAATGGCATTACAAAGCCATGTGGATATATCTGAAAAACATTTGCTGTTTTTATTTAGGTCAAAGATTCAAACAAATGCAAACAAAACTACCTTTTTCCTGTTGGTATCAACAGCTGTCAGCACAGACATGTAAATTCAGTGTTTGGGTTGAGCTTACAGCAATAATAAGATTTTAGTTGCATTGAAGAAACAGTTCACCATGGCACTAAGAAATAGTAATGACTGCTCAAGAAGTGTTTTTTGTGTTTTTTCCTCCAGATAAGTTGTTTGGTTTTTTGGGGTTTTTCTGTTGTTGTTGGTTTTTTTTTAACTGCCTATTAAAAATGTGTTTGTGCATGTTTTCCATACAGCCACACCACTGAGCTGGTACTGGGTGCATGTCAGCATTTAGGGGGTGTGTGTGCTCCTTGGGGTGAGCTGTTGGTGTCTTTAGAGAAATGGCATTGAGAATCTGTTGTGTTTTCAGCATTTGTGCAAACAGGCAGTCTTTCACAGATGTCACAGAGTGTAAATCCACAGGAAGCCAATGTTGGTGTTGCCGTGTGTCTTGGTTTGGAGAGGCAGGTGTCTGCCAGGGAAAGCTGGAGCTTCCCTTGGAAGGGAGAATGTAAGCCCCCATCCCTCCTAATTAGTATAATTTTGCAATTAAGGAGCTTTCAGGCAAAGATATGGGA
>VZSR01003022.1:3279107-3293345 GCA_013398615.1 Brachypodius melanocephalos
TGCCTTGCAGCACAAGACACTGTGCTCCAAATGTGTCCTGAAAGCTTTTTTTCTGGGAAGGCCATTGATAATGGTGGATTTTTAACTGCTGGACTTTTAATCCCAATGGTGCTGGATTTTTAACTGCTCAGCACTGGTGGATATTCCCAAAGGGAACAGAGGGATGTGAAACTGGGCTGGAATTGAAACCCGTGATGACTCCTGGGGTCTGTGTTTGCCTGTGGTTCCCATATAAGCATCTGCAGGTCTTCAAGAGCAGAATTGGACCAGATCTTTGGGAAGTGTGGAGCACAGGCCTGTGCTGGTTTGCCCTACTTGCCTGTTCTCTCCACATTTCTGACACTAAAATGAAGCAGGAATATTTTATTTCTTCCAGCTGCAGTGGAAGGCAATGCTGGAAATGCACCACCGAGTCCTGATTTTTCCTTCTCTCCCTTAATTGTGTCCTTCGAAAGCAGAGTCCTCTAGTGCTAAAAGAAGATGATGGCAAACTGCCTTGTTAACCTATTTTAAGTAAATCTGTATTGAGTTTCCTGCTGTGCCTAAAAGCTGGAAGTCCCAGTAGAGTTTTATATTTTATCCCTGCACTAGCTTTCTCTGGACTTTAATTCCCCACTTCCTTTTTCTTCTGCCCCAAAAGGAATGCAAATTTAATTTCACAGGAAATAAGAATATGCTTGAATAAGACAAGATTTTTTTTTTGCCAACATCTCTGTGTCTCCCACTGGTTAGGAGCTGATTTTGAGGGATCTAACATTTTGCCTTTCTTAAAACAAATTCTTTGCATACAGCAGCCTCCCACAGACTCCTGTAGCACAGAAAGGCAAAAGAATTTTAGCAGAGAAAATTCTGCATGGAAGAATAACACAGGCCACCTGTATGGTATTAGCAGGAGATGAGGGAAAAGATATTGCTGATCTGTATTAATAATTAATTTAATTTTCTATAGCCTGCTTATAAAAGTTCCTCAACAAATTTGCAGAGTGTATAATATATGTATCACTGAATTGTAGCTATTTCTGGAGTACTTCATCTGTTCCACTGCAGACATGGGGATGGTTTTTAATAGTTTAGGTCAGTAAGTCATTATGAAAGCCTCCACTGAAATAATACTCTTGAAATAATAATATTGGATGTGGGCTATATTGTTAAAGAGGGAGTTTTTTTCTTCTCTCCTTCATTATGAGTTCTTGCTTTCTTTCTGTTGTGATATGACATTTGGGTTGCAATGATAGCCACTGGACATACGGGGAATGCTGAGAGAATATTTAACTTTTTGTAAAGGGGATTTAACACGAGGATATAAAGAATGAGGTACAGCCACGATCTGCTAAAAGGTGCCCCAGCCCGTGTGTCCTTACCAAATAAAAACATCTAGAGAGATCCTTTTTGGGGAGTTTTGTTACTCATCACAGTGGCCCAGACACTGGCAAAGTTCTTTGGGAAAAAAAAAAAAAAAGAAAAGAAAAAAAAAAAAAGTGTTGTTTTTTGATGCCACTTGTAAATTTTACCTGAAACACCTGACCTGGAAGCACTCGAGCTCCTCACCACCAGCCTGGTGTACATCCACGCTGGCTAATGCCCACCTTGGAAAGATGTTTTCTGAACCCAGGCCTGTCCTTGCCCTTAAGCTCGTGTTTAACTCCTTTGCTAACTCAGGACCGAAATCATCACCACATCCTGTAAGATGCTTGTTTATCTTTTTTCCTTCTTCTCACCAAAATTCCAACCTGGCTGGTTCCAGGGCGTCTGGCAAAGCTTTCCACCAGTGGTGTGGCTGGCAGGAAGGTTTGGGCAGTTGGGTTTAGCTGGGAAATTGGGTCTAAAATGCAAGAGCAGCAGCCCAGGGTGATGGGCGTGTGGCTAGGCAACAGCGTGGGGAGAGGAGGAATGATCTCTCTTTGTCAGACAGCAGAGCTGTTAGAGGTTATGAGATTCTTTTATTGCACTAATTTGCAGTGCAATGTGCTGACATTCTCTCCCTGTTGCACAGAGAATATATAAATTATGCCTGCAGGACGATTAACTGTTTGTCCAGGCTAATTGTCAGTATTAAATCTTGCTCAGTCACAGTTTTAAAGCTTAATTTAAACTCTCTATCTTTAAGGAATCTGCACTCCCACTCCCCCTCCCACCACGGGGAAAAAAAATAATAAAGATTTAATGGTTTAAGTCAGTTCCCTTTGTAAGAGCTAAAGTTATAATTGGGTGTGTGGATGGTGGAAGCATCTGCACACGACGAGCCTGTGGAGTTTTCCTTTTGCTTTGGCCGATAATGTTCATTTCAAATCCCATTGTCTTTGCTACCCTGTATTAATTTCTGAATTATGTATTATTGTTCTGAGACCCCAGAGCCACAGCTATTCCCCACATCTATTACTGCATAAATCTTCGCTGTGTGCTTAAACCAGCAATGATTCATCCTGAAAGACGGAGAGGAACAGCAGCGCTGGAGAGAAACCTCTCTCACGGTGAAAGGGGCACAAATCCGATGCTCAGACCCCCGAGGGTGGCTGGGGAGGGAGGGCAGGCAGAGCTGGCTGTGAGGAGCTGCAGCAACAGGCAGCAGAGGGATGGAGCCCACCGTGGGTTTGGGCACTGCATCCTGTGTTCACACACTGCTGGTTGTGCAGGTGATGCCCGGGGGAAATTCCTGCTCTCCTGGCAGAGCCTGTGTGAAGGGCCAGCCCTCTGGGTGAGCCCATCCTCGTGGTGCCACAGGAGATGAAGATCACTGGCCACACCGGCAGAGATTTTGCGTTTTCAATTACTTGTGTTTTCTTCTACGGTGATTCTTAATTTAGCCTCCTGTGAAGACAGACAGATGTATGAAGTTGGCCCATCTCCTCCTCAATTTTGTAGCAGCAGTGCTGAAGTGTCTGTTTCTCATCTCTGCTTGTCCCTAGGTTTGATTTTCTGCAGCTCTGTGCCAGCAGCATGGGTTTAGCTGATGGTTGCCCTGTCTTTGGAGCCAAGAGCTGGCTGTCACTGTCCCCAGCATGCCTGGGCACCCCACTTTAGCTGTATGTGGTGTGCACTTCTAGCAAATGAAAAGGTGGCATCACACCTTGCTTTTAAATGTACCTGATTGCATTTTTTCCTGGCCTCAGTTCATCTTCCCATCCCCAGGATCTGCCACGAGCCTGGCACTCACCCCAGAGCTCAGGGACACCTGGCTGGGCAGCACTGGTGAGGTCATGGAGTCACAGGATGGGTTGGAAGGGATGTTAAAGATCAGCTCATTCCACCCCCTGCCATGGGCAGGGACACCTTCCACTAGCCCAGGGTGCTCCGAGCCCTGTCCTGCCTGGCCTTGAACATGTCCAGAGATGGGGCAGCCTCAGCTTCTCTGGGCACCCTGTGCCAGGGCCTCACCACCCTCACAGGGAAAAATTCCTTCCCAATATTCCATCTGACTCTACCTTGTCTAAGTTTAAAATCATTCTCCCTTGTTTTATCACTCCATCCCTTGTCTCCAGTCCCTCTCCAGCTCTCCTGGAGCCCCTTTAAGCACTGGAAGATGCTCTGAGCTCTCCCTGGAGCCTTCTCCTCTCCAGGTGAGCACCCCCAGCTCTCCCTGCCTGGGCAGAGCAGAGGGGCTCCAGCCCTTGGAGCATCTCCCTGGTCTCCTCTGGACTCTCTCCAGCAGCTCCATACCCTGTCCTGGCTGACCTGACTTGTGCCAGAACTGAAGACTGAGGCTCCAAGAGGATGTCAGGGAGATTCTATTTCATGTTTTGGTTTCTGTAGGACACAGGGCCATTGGAGAGCCTGGGGGCTTCAGGCTTAAACCCTTCTGGGCTTCCCTTGATCTCTTGAAAGACTTTAACAGGACTTTGCTTTCTAGAGAAGTGCAGGAGAGAAAGTGCTGCCTGTGCTGTTAATCTGTGCTGCAGGATCTGTTCTTGTGCCACAGGTCAGAGCTGAGCATGCTCTCACTGGGTGAAAGGGGTCAAGCTCTTTTTGACCTGGGGCAGGTGGTAATTGAAAAGCAGGCAGCTGTGGGTAGAAATGAGCCTGGTGACGTGGTGACACGACCAGCCTGGTCCCTCTGTTCCTGGAAAATGACGGTGGTGACAGCCAGGAGGGAGAGTGGAGAGGCTGATGCCTTGCACTGCTCGTGACCCCAGCTCTGCTCTGCACGGTGGGGATGAGGCGTGGGACTACTGAGCACAGCATCTCTGCCCTCTGCCTGCTGAAGGACCAGGTCTGGGCTGTCCCTGCAGGTGTCATCCTGGGGCTTTTGCTGCAGAGCTGGGAAAGGTGAGCAGGTCAGTACCTGCAGGAGAAAGCAGCCACCTGGGAGCTGAGGAGGAAATGGTTCTCACTACTCCTGCTCCTTCTGACATCTCCTACAGGAACAAAAGGGTTTGTGCTGTTCTGCTCTGTTAGAGCTCCCTTTACCAGTGACAGCTTTCCTCACTCCTCCGAAATCTGCAAAATTAAGGTGAGTGAAAGGTGAGGGGAGAAGGAGAGAGCCAAGTTAGTGTGGAAGAGGAATGCTTGACAGAAGCCCCCAGGTGAGAGAGGAGGATCAGCAGGTGAGAAAGCAGAAGCGTTGATCACCAGCCAGCTCAGCAATGGGGTGGCACAGCAGAACCTGAATCCTTGGCCTATCTTGCAGAGAGAGAGAAGTAGGGGAGGATTTCAGGGATGTTCCTCTGCTCTACCACGGCCCCAGGAGCTTTGGTGTGAACAGAGAGATGACAGCTCCCTGCCTGGCCCAGGGATGGGGCTGCTGGATTTGTCAGTTTGGGTGCCTGGGATATTTTTTACATATATATATATATAATTATATAGATATAATTTTATATATATATATAATTTTATATTTATTATTATTAAAGAAGAAGAAGAAGAAGAAGAAGAAGAAGGAGAAGAAGAAGAAGAAGGAGAAGAAGAAAAAGAAGAAGGAGAAGAAGAAAAAGAAGAAGAAGAAGGTGAAGAAGGAGAAGAAATAGAAAAAGAAGAAGAAAAAGAAAAAGAAGAAGAAAAAGAAAAAGAGAAAAAGAAGAAGGAAGAAGCTTTATTACGTCTGTAACAATAGAGCAGACAGTCAGGCCCCATTTGCTTCCATGGTGCACAATTCCTGCTTCCAGGTCTGGCACCCCTGCACACAAGTATGGGCCCATGGGATTATTTTGGGGAAACCACTCCTTGTGACTCCCAAGTGGAAATGAGCATGTTTTGCTGGGAATTTGAATGGCCTACTGTAAATTTTAGCATTTTTATTAAACCAGCAGAATGGGAAGCCCCCCAGTGGGTGAGGCTCTGGAGTCACTATGCAGCACAATTCCATGACTGCCAAGAGCAGGACCAAGGCTCCTTCCAAGGATCTTGACAAGAGATTTCTGCCTAATCCCAGCACCCAGCAGCTGGTTTATGCCTCCCAAAAGATTGTTCTTATTTCTGGCTCTTACCCCAGTGATCATCATAGTGAATATTCCCACCCTCCATCAGAAACCTCTCATTCCCTTTTTTGTAACTCAAATTTGATGTCAGCCAAGTTTGACTGCTCAGGTGTAAAAGCAGGAGATGGGGCAGCAGGGATGGCAGGGCTGGAGGTTTGTCTGAAACCCCTGACTGCCTGCACAGGGCTGTGCAGTGGGAGAGGGTCAATAAGAGGAGGCAATTCCATGCTCCAGCTGGCTTGTTATTTCAGACAGCTTTTCCACAGTGCCTCGTGTTTGTCTTCCCTCTGAAAGCGGAGAGAAGTTAGGGTACAGCTCTAGCTGGAATGTATTTGTAAGCGGGCAGTAACAGGAGTCCTTAAAACAGTGAAAGCAGCGTGCAGAGAGGAAATAAAAATAAATACCTCTCCTAGGAGAAGAACAAAAGAGAAGGGCAGAAATACCTGGGATCACAGCCTGTGCTGGGGGGAGAGCACACAGGGGGAGGGCTGCTGTGCCTAGGCAGGGGAGATGCTGTCTTTAGCATATGCTCTGCATATTTTACTGCCAGAGAAGATGTGGCGATGATTTAATATGCAAAGGTAGATGTGGCATTGATATGCATCCACACCGCATAACATGTGCATACATATTTCAGAGGTGCTACAAGAAAGTGCATCGCTGAAGGCAAGCATTTATCAGGCTCCCGGTCAAACGACTGAGACCTTCCCAGCCTTAGGAGATCCTGCAGGAGGAGGGAAAAAAAAACAAACCAACACGGCTTGATTATTATTAGTGTTTTAAATACAAAATTGTCGGGATGCTGGGGAGCAGGGAGCACTTGAGAGGCGCTGAGTGATGCTCTGAGGAGCAGCCGTGCGGGTAAACAAAGGCTGCAGAGGCGGCGGCGGGCAGGGATGGAGCCAGGAGCCCGAAAGAGACAATCACTCACCTGCGGCCCCAGCTTTCCACCCCTCCCTTGGTGCTCAAGCCCCAGGAAATGAGAGGAGCCTGCCCCAGAGCTCCGCAGTTGGGGAGCAGTGGGTTTTGCCTGTGTGGGAAAAGGGAGGTTGGGCACACACACACACACAGATGTGACCTGTGCTGGGGGACACAGCCGTGCACCCCTCACCTCTCACCTGGGGCTGCCCCTCTTCCTCCCTCGGTTGTCTTTGCTCCTCCTTGAGGACAGCAGGCACCCACAGCCCTCACCAAGCTGAAACCAGGCCAGCATCTTCCTGCTGCAAGAACAACCCGGGGAACACCTGCTTGTTGAGAGCACATTGATGTCACACCGTGCTGCTGTTGTCCCCCAGCCTGGCACGGCTGCAGGGGCAGGATGCAGGGTGCTGTGCAGATGAAAGCACAGACAGTTTGTGGTTGTTTTGCTTAGTGACAGCTCTAGATTTTAATGTTTGATCACAGCAGGCAGGGAGGTCCTGCAGGGATTTCAGGATACTCTGTCCCCATGCACCAACACGCATTCTCTTTACATTAAACGTCTCGCCTACCTCGCTGGAAAAAACTAGTTTGGGCTTAATGCAAATTGGGCTCAGTGTGAGCATTTTTGCTTTGGCAGGGATCTGCTCTGCTCTGCTGTGTCTCCAAAGCCTCTGTCCACCAGTGCTAGAGAAGCACCAGAGCTCCAGTGGCAGTGCAGAGGTGCAGGGTCCTGCAATGAGGCACACAGGTGACACCCACCCACCACCAAACTTGGGTCCCATCAGGGCTGCCTGCTGGCCCAATTTTCAGTTCAATTCAGCACAGGTGTAGCACTCATTTCTCTGGTTTGGCCAGCCCAGGTTTGCACTTGTCCTTGGTGATGCCCTTTGATAGCAGAAGGAGGAGGTGAGCTGGCTGAGCTCTTTGCTGGGGCCACCTGAGGTTTGGAAGGGATGCCAGGGCGGCTGCCCTCACTCCAAGCCCCGTGTGCCCGGCTCTGAGGAGCTGCCCACACTCCCTGGGATGGGCACAAACCAGCCCTGTTGTTCTGCAGTTTGACTCCAGGAATTCAGGGTCCTGCCTCCTCCCAGCACCTTCTGACGTCAGGAGAGGGACAAGGCTGGATTTGGTGGCAGCAGTCAGGGACAGCTGGGTGGCCCCTGGGGAGGAGAACAGAGCCAGCAGCGAGGTGTGGAGAGCAGAGAGGGATTCTCTGGCGCTAATGACAGCGGGCAGCACTCCCACCACCGTGGAGGCCACCGCAACTCCATCGCTCCTTAATTATCTGGAATTATAGCGCTGCTCTCGCCCTTTTTATGTTACGGTGGAAGGAATCAGGACATACATTAATTATCTAATCCCTATGTAAAGTGTCACATGTAATTTTCCCAGAGCAAAAGGTTCTAGCTTTAAGACCCGCATCGTCTCTTAATAACCATGTGCCAGGGAAGAAAATAATATCCAGATATATGATTATTGCAGTGATGGTTGGCCACTGATGCTCCTCTCCCTGCTTTTGGGGCAGTGTCTCTTACAGAGCCTTCCACTTGCAGGGTGACCTTTAAATAGCCCGTGGCCTGGCTGGGCTGCAGGGAATTGAGATCACAAACCCCATGCTTGTTGTTGTTGTTGTAGAAGTGCAGTCTGAGCCAGAAATACCTTTGGTGTTTGTCGGTTGCTTTTCTTTTTTTTTCTTGTCTGCATATGGAAAAGAGGGGAAGACCCCACAGCATCCCTTTGACTAAGACACATGGCAGCTGAAGAAGTCGATTAAGAAAATCAGTATTGCATTTATTAGCCTCCATCTATGATGCATGGTGTTATGCTAATATGCATGAATTAATTACTGTTATTAATTCAGTCGAATTAATTTGATATAACTGATGTGCGCGGTGAAGATTTGTGGCAAGAGCTGCTTTTAAAAGGTGTCTCAGACAAGGGCTGGGCTGATGGCAGTGGGAGGGGGGAACAGGCTCTGCAGCAGCCCCAGCACATCTGTTTGCACCACCTGATGCAGCACACGAGCCAAGAGACCTTTTTGTCTCCCATCTCCTTCCCCTCCCTCTGTGGTCTGCTCACGACTTCATCCCCTGCTGCAGTCAGGAGAATCCTGGTGCTGCAGAGATTCCTGCTGGAGGCAGGTAAAGAGTAAAGCTTTGAGTAACCTGAAAGGAGAGAAGCAGATGATGCAGTCCCATCTGCTGGAGGGGCAGGAGCCCAGGGTCCAGCCACCAGGAGCAAAAGGCAGGGAAACAGACTGAGAAGGGAAGGAGCAGAGAACAACAATTCTTCCCTCTGAGGATGCTGAGGCCTTGGCATGGGTTGCCCAGAGAAACTGTGGCTGCCCCATCCCTTAAACCTTCAAGGTCATGTTGGAACAATCCTATCTAGTGGAAAGTGTCCCTGCCCATGGCAGGAGGTTGGAACTAGGTGGTGTTGGAGGTCCCTTCCAACCCAAACCTCTCTGTGATTCTATGAATTAGCAGTTCAGAACAGGAAAGGATCCCCCTTGCCTGGTTTGGGGTCCCTCTGCGGGTTTGCTGAGAATTCTCCCCACCCGCTTCGTGCAGGGAGGCAGCAAAAGCCCTCAGCTCCTCCAAGAGCACCTGCAGGACGTGAGGGTTAAAATCTGATCACAAATACCAGCACAGGAAACCAGCTCCCAAGCGTGAGACAGGGGAACATCCCTGAGCCCCTGCCTGCACCCAGAATGGTGCAACACGTAGTTTGGGAACTGCTGCCAGGCTGTGCACTATTTGCATAAATTATTAGGGGGAAAATTTAGCTCAGCTTGAGAAAGCTGCAGCTTGCAGGCTCCTCCTGAGCAGAAGTGAAACCTGTGGTGTGAATTATTTGTCAGAGATTTGCTCGCCGGTTGTGGCGCAGGAGCCGCCTGCGCTGTTGGGGAAAAGGGGCCTCAATGTATCATCAGGAAATAAAAATGATCACAAAATCAAGCTGCAGATACTGTTCAGGTTGTAAAACCCAGACGGTGCTGGCAGGGGTGGGATTTGGCATGACAGGGAATGAAGGATGTGCTGGGACAGGAGGCCCTGTGGCCAGCACAGGGGATGGGCTGATTGTTTTGGTGATAGGTTTGGTGATCATTTTGGTGATTATTTTGGTGATTATTTTGGTGATTATTTAAGCTGGAGCTGTGCACGAAGCCTCCCACAGCACCTGCTCTCCACAATGGTGCTTTAAGCCATGAAACTAACCAATGAAAGGCAAATTTAAAAATCCTCACCCCAGTCCTGCACACCCCCTGAAGCCCAGCGTGGCCCCCTGGAGCAGAGCCCAGCATCCTTGAGCTGCAGGGGCTGTGTCATGTCTCTAAAATGACTGTAATTGGTATTCCACGAGACAAACTGCAGCACCCACAAAGGCCATCACTCCTCCAGATCACTCAATCATGTCGAAGCCCAAACTTGCAATTGCTCTTAATGGAAATGCAGAGCCCTGGAGTTTTTCCTTTAGGAAGGGAGAACCTGTGGTTTTCTGTGACCTCTTTTGGGTAGCAGAGTAGCAGCTAATTGCAGCTCATAGAGTTGACAGATGTCCCTGCTTCATGCAGCAAATCGGTCACATCTCCTGGTAAATAGGGGACTTTCTGCTGTTACATATGAGCCCCATGCTTTAGCCATCCTCCTAATTCATTCCTCTTCAGGTTGCCAATAGGTTGGAGATATTTTACTGAAATTTTCTCCCCCCTCCCTGCCCGCTGCCCTGTGTGGAAGTGTTTTTCTGCCATCATTTACAGTATCTTGTTCTCTATTTTAGTCACCCATCAGCTGCTGACAGTCTTTATGAGGTCCTTTACCCGTGGCTCAGGAGAGGAGGCAGACTGGTTTCTCCCACTTCTCTCTGCCCTTACTGGGATTTCAGGGTCATCCCAGTCCAGGGCAGCATTTTTCTCACTTTCCAGCCCATTTCTGCTCCCACTCCTGCCCACAAAGCATCCTCTGCTTGTGGTTTGGTGCTTGCTGGTGATCCCCCCACTGCCCTGTGGCTGGATTTGGTTCTGCCTTGGAGGGATGTGATGCTGTTTCTCCCCAGCATCCCCATTTTTCCTCCTCCTCACCCTGCAGAGAAGCCTGGGGAAGGGAATGTGTCCAGTGCTGCTCCACGACAGTAGATGAAAGAATCATAGATCACTTGGGTTGGAAGGGACCTTACAGATCACCTGATTTCACCCCCCTCCACTATCCCAGGGTGTTCCAAGCCCCAATGTCCAACCTTCCAGGCATCCATGGGCAGCCACAGCTTCTCTGGGCACCCTGTGCCAGGGCCTGCCCACCCTCACAGGGAACAATTCCTTCCCAAAATCCCACTAAACCTTCCCTCTGCCGGTGTGAAACCATCACCCCCTGTCCTATCACTGCATGCCTTTGGCTCTCTGCAGGAAAACCTTTTCTCTGTGCTGCGATCTCAGCTCTCCCTGGGCCGGTTTCTCTCCCCATTTTGCCCAAGGCAGGTGTTTGCCCTGTCCATCATACACAGCTTTTCCCAGCCCAGTCCAACCCTGATTGCCTGGCTGCAGATGGTGTTTGGCACTGCCACACTTTGCCGAGGTTTCCTGGGGTTTGGGGTTTTTTTTCTTTATAAGAAAAAAAATTTAAAAGGGGGAAAAAAGGGTCTGGTATGGGGCAAATTGGGATGGGGCAGTGCTCTGCAATTTGCATGAGCAGAATTATCCTCCAGAGATGCTCTCAGCCCTCAGAGGTGGCACTGCTGAGATAATCTTGTCCCACCTACTCTTAAAAACCTTCAAAGCAGCAAATCCCACAGTTCTTCCTCCCCAGCAGCTTCTGGGACTTCATCAGAGCCACCAGACAGAAAGAGCTTTCCTTTAAGTGTACATGTGTGTGCATGCGAAGGTGCATTAATTATACATTTATTAAGTGTATTTATTATTCATCCTGAGGTATTAAGGTACTTTATGTTTATTAATTATACAGTTAATATATACAGGTGAAAAGGCACCAAGTATATATATATATATATATATTTAACATATAGGTGCAAATCTGTACTGTATATATATTTTAATTCCTTTAAGTCCTTCCTGCAAATTAAGCTGATGACTCTGTGATGCCCCTAAGGACAGGAGAAACAATTGCCTGCTGGCTTCATTATAGAGCCTGGATTATCCCATCCCCTCTCAGCCTTTTGCAGACCAAACCCAGCTCATTCAGCCTTTCTCTGCAGGTGGGTCATGTTTGTACAGCTCTTATTTGGCCACCCCAGGGATGAGTGGCACCAGGTGTCCCCAGACAGCTGCTCTCTCTCTCTCGGTGGCTTCTCCAGGAGGGTGATGTTTCCTTCAGATGGGGGACGGCAGGGACATCACCAAACCCAGGTGGGATGGGACCCAAAGCAGCCCCCACAGCCCTGGCATGAGCAGCCAGAGCCTCCTGGAGCTGCCTTGGTGGTTTCTGTGTGGGTCAGGAGCTGTGAGCTCAACCAAGCTCAGTCCATGGCAGAGGCTAGGTGCATAAGAGCAAGAAAAAATTTTCCCTTTTTAATTTTTTGAAGTGTTTTGGTTGGTTGGTTGGTTGGTTTGCTTATTTGTTGTTGTTGTTGTTGTTGTTGTTGTTGTTTAACTGGGGGCTTTTTGTTGTTTTTTGATTAACTGACTTAGCTGGAAAAAGCACAGGGTTTAGTCACATCAGCTGCTCCTCCACTCTGAAATATTTCACTCTAGGGGCCAGTTTCTCCCTAATATCCTCTTTCTGGAGGGCTCCAGGAACAAATTTGACTCCTAAAGACTGCTTTCACACCCTATCCTCCTTCTGGGGGCCTCCAGGAACAATTTAACTCTTAAAGACTGCTTTCACACCCTATCCTCCTTCTGGGGGGCTCCAGGAACAATTTAACCCTTAAAGACTGCTTTCACACCCACAGCACCCAAGCTCACCTCTTTGCACAGCCAGGCCCCCGCAGGGTCCATGGTGCAATTTTGGCTGTGTCTCCTCCAGAATCACTGCAGAGCAGCTCCCAAAAGTTCACTGTGTACCCACTGCTGGGTTTACCTGCCCCTTCCTCCTTGCAGGTATAAAGCAGCCCCCTGATCCCTCGTGGTCATTAGTAGTGGATTTCACAAGGTTGTTTTTTTTCCCATATATTTCTTTCCTATTCCTTTGTTCTTCCGCCGCGTGACACGCGGGAGACTTGTAAGACTCCGCTCTCTCTCACCTGGATTTGCTCTGCCCTTTCTGGTGGATAGGAGGGATTTGAGTATATTAACTTAATTGGCAGATGGATTGCTCAGGCAGCTGTGACAGAGCTGCCTGCCTGCTGCAGCCACCACGTTGAGCAGCCCCCAGAAGCTTCCTGGCACCTCTCGTTGTGTTTTGGCATCTCCCCACCACCTCAGGGTCACCCAGCTTTGAACTGAGCTGAAGGGGTACTGCACTGAGGGCTTGGAGAAAAGGGAAAAGCTTGAAGCTTTGGGACAAAAAAGGGAATAAATGGGAAAAGAAGATGTTGAGGAAGCTGCAAGTTTGAGGTGCGTGGGGAAGCTCAGTGTGTGGCACAGGGGATTTGGTAGGGGTGTTGCAGAACTGGCCAGTGTGTTCCTGTCAGCATTATCAGCCATCCAAATCTGATAAATAGGTCCCTAAATCTCGTCTTATTGCCATTTTGTGCTTAGAAAAATGGAGCTGCAGTGACCTTTCGTAGCCCAGGTCCCTTCAGCTGACCTGAGGCTCTCTGGCTTACAGGGCTGGGTGGTCCCAAAGGTGACAACAAAAACAAAGATTCCGGTGCTTGGAGAAATGGAGAGGTGATCCTCAGGTGGTCATTTTGGTGGCAATGAGCCAGGAAAGTGGCGGTTTTATCCACTGGAGGCTCTTCCTGGAGCTGCAGCAGTGCTGGGATGTCTGGGGTGTGGGTGTGGGATGTGGCAGGAGTTCCCACTGGATGCAGAAATAGAGTCTGGCAGGAATTTCATAGCTGTGGTGGAGACAGAAATGCCTCTTCTCTGATGCCTTGGCCATGGAAAAGCTCGAGTGCACGCAGTGGTATTGACATTCCTTGGTAAGGAAGCAGATTTCCAGCAGGCAGCAAGCCGTGACAAGAAAAATAGCTGAACTTGTCCGACGGTATTGATGGCTTCCCAGAGAAACTCTGTCACTCCAAAAATGAACCGTCCCCTTCAGTCAAACGTGTCTCTAATGAAAAATACACACCCACAGACTTTCAGCCTGGGTTATTAATGTGACCTTTACTCGACTGTTTCCCTCTCCCTCTGATTTCTGTGAATAAATGTAATTAGGAAGGTGCAGTGTTCCTCACAGCACCACTTCAGGGGAGGCCAAGGAGATGGTTCCCAATTAGCTCCTTCTGTAATGCAAAGGCAGTGGCAAGAGGAGGCTTGGCTTGGGTTTTAGGATGCCCTTGAGGAGGTGGGATGGGTGGTGCAAGGAGGCACAAGATGGATCTGGGAAGCAGCAGAGCTTTCGTGGCACTGGGGAGCTGCAGAGGGGAGGAAAGCATGACTGAGGGAGAAAGATTTTTCCCAGAAATATTTTCCTTGGAAGTGTTCAAGGCCAGGTTGGACAGGGCTCAGAGCAACCTGGTCCAAAGGAAAGTGTCCCTGCAGGGAGGTTGGAACGAGATGATCCTGAAGTGCCCTTCCCACCAAAACTTTCTGTGATTCCATGGAATAATTTCTTTTCAACACTGCACAGAGAAGTTTCTCTGGCTCGTGTAAGGTGGAGGGATGGGATTTTTTGCCCTAGAAACACACAGTTCTAAATCGTCCCAAATGTGCTGTTTGGAGCAAACTCACACCTTGTTGTAAAAGCTTTAGCAGCCTGAAAATTGATGGCCCAAAGGCAGGATGGAGGGAGAGTTTGAAACAGCCTCAGCCTGAATCCTGCTAGGAGTGTGTCTGGCTTTAAAT
>VZSR01003022.1:3293387-3303962 GCA_013398615.1 Brachypodius melanocephalos
AAAAAAAGGCAGTCAAACAACCAGCCTTCAAGGCAGCAACTTCTGCATGTTTGACTTGTCCCAGGATAGTTTCCACAGGCCAGAGGAGCATGTGGGTTTGATAAAGAGCTTGCTAAACCAGGGCAGGAATTTATGGCACTTGGCAAAGTTTAGGTAACTCACAGGAAAGGGGTGACTGTGTGTCCCCCTTGAACAACAAGCACCCGTGGCCCCTTCTAGGTGGGAATTCTTCCTTGAGCTAAGGGCACCTCCTCTCCTCTTGTTTTGGCTCCAGTCTCTGCTAGGATCTCATGTGTCCATAATCCTTCCCTGTCCTTTGCACCGTTTTCTTCCAGGAAACAAATCCTGCAGCTGAATAAGAGGAATCAGCCTTTCCTTTGCAAGCTGCTTTGCTGGAGCTCAGGCACATCCAGCAGTCTTTGAGGTCCTTGGGCATAAACACACCCAAAATATTTTAGAAAAGTTTCCTGGAACATGGCAGGAGCTGACTTTTGTGGAAAAGCGCTGGCTGCTCTAAGTCTGAGCCTTTGGAAAATCAAAATTTACATGACACATTGTGGAAAAGCATTGGCTGCTCTAAGTTTGAGCCTTTGGAAAATCAAAATTTACATGACACATTTGAAGTCCCTTGGCCAAACTCTCCAGTGATGGGCACTCAATTATGTGTTCCCTTTTTTTTTTTGGCTTGGGTTGCTGGGCTCTTGGCTTGGAGATGAAGCTGGCAGGACGTGTCCCCTGGGCATGAGCACTGCTGTCTAATGCTGCTACCTACCTGGGGGAAAAAAAAGCCAAATATCCTCATCCCAAATCCCCGATGCTTTTCTCTCCCAGGTCTTTGTTCTGTGTCTGCACAAATAAGGGCTGTGCTGTGACTGCTGCCTGTCGTGGTGGATAATAAATTCATTCATATTTCTGAAGCACTAAGTAGCGTAGTTGTAATGCTGTGGGCAGGCCTGTGAAAAATGAGTAATTCTGTCTTCAAAGCAGGGTTGATTTGTGTGAAGGCACGAGTTTGCCCATAACAATAGGGAGAAAACAAAATACTGAGGAGCTGCTCGTTAAATGAGCATCCTCCCCCTGCTCTGGGCAGGGCTGGGGTGCCCCCGGATTGGGGGAGGGCACAGAAGGTACCAGCCCTTGGATACCCAAAAATCTGGATTCTGAAGGCTTTCACTCACACCCCTACATCCCTCTCATTGCTTGCAACACCTCGGGGTAGAAGTTGTGAATCAAACAGGAGAGTGGTGCTAGATTTTAACATTTGGTGCATTGGCCCACCCTGCCTGCAGCTTGTTTTCCACAGGCTCCTGGGCAGTGGGGAATTGCTGGCAGGAGTCAGCTTTTCATCTGGGCAGAAGTGGAGACTGGCAAAGGCAAATCCTCCTCCCCCAGCACCCAGAGCAAGGCTTGGAATGGCATCGTGTGCCACCCATCCCTGCAAACCAGGTTTACAACCCAGTGGTGCCTCAGTTCCTGATAAACACCAGGAACCTGGTGGCTGGGCACGGATGGCACGGAAAGAAAAGGGCAGAGAGGCAAATCATTGCATAAATTCTCATCATGAAGCATTTGCTGGGTTTTAACGTGTGTGGACGTGGAGCCTGTGCCTGCACTGACACCACAGCACAGGCCACGGCTGGCTTGTGTTTTCCAGTCCTTTGGTGTAACCCATTAGGGTATTTTTCTTGCCTTCTAGATCTAATCACAGCCAGCAATGCAGGTTGAAGCATTTCAAGTGGGTTTGTTGTTTTTTTTTTTTTTTTTTTCCTTTTTTTAATCCGGCTGCCCTTTTCCCGTTGTTATCGAGCGCGGGGCCGTGTTGATTTGCATGCCATTTTGCTTTTGATCTCCATGGCAACTGCTACCAAATGGCCTGAGAATAATAGAGGTGCTTTTTGGAGCTGTAAGCAGGCTCTGCGCAGAGCGCTGACACCGGAGGTTTGCACCAAAATAAATAAATAAATAAATAAATAAATAAAAATGGAAATGAAGTCGATGGCTGTGGCAAGGAGCCTCGGGAGAGGGGCTGCTCTCTGTCCCCTATCCCCATCCCCTCAAAACCCCACGAATCACAGAGGGTTTTGACAGCCACTCGAAAAAAAATAAACACACAGGGAGAGGGATGTAGGGAGGGGTGATCCAGCCTGGTGGCAGGAGCTTCTGGCAGCAGGCTGGCAGAGCGTGGAATCATAGTTCAGGGTTGGAAAAGCCCCACAAAATCACTGAGCCCAACCACTAACCCAGCACTGCCAAGCCCTGCGCTAACCCGTGTCACAGGTGCCACATCACACATCTTTTAATCCCTTCAGGGATGGTAGATGAGGCTGGTGGTTGTGACAGTGCCATGCAGCCCCTGAGCCTACCAGCCCCTCTGGAGAGCTGCTCCACAGCCCCCGTGGGGTGGGAATGCTCACCCCTTGACTGGCTCCATCCCACAGTTTGGGTGCCCCTTTCCTCTGCAGGCAGCAGCTGAAGTCTGGGATTGCTTTGGTGTTCTCCTGCTCTTGGATATTTTCTCCTTTAAGTCATCTTTAAGTTGCAGTTTGTTAGCTCAGGGTCTCACAGGGCTGGGAAATGTGGCACTGAGCTGTGCAGCCCTGAGCAAGCCCCGGATTTTCTCTGTTGGTGAGCTCACCACGTGGGTGGGAAGGCTGGAGAAGGCTCAGTGGGGACAGCAGCCTTTGGCTCTGTCACTGTGGTCACTCAGACCCACAGCACCCAGCCTGTGCTGTCTCCAGCTCCTGCACAATGTCAGCAAGAATAAAATCATCCTCATCCTCCTCTTCCTCCACAGACCTGGGCTGGTGCTGGGCAGCCAGGCACCACTGCTGGGATTTGTGTGTGAGGTCCTGTCCTGCTCTGGGTTCCCCCATATTTTAAGGATGCTGATGGAAGTGCTCTCACCCATCTGACTCTTTCCCACCCCCGTTAGCCTTCGGAGGCTGTACTGCACCGTGGCACAGGAGGATTTGCACAATTTCTTCAGGTTCTTGGACACGAGCCAGCATCAACAAACCTCAGGGCAGAAACTCTGTGAGGAGCAGGAAATGAGGGAGCTGTCGGCCTTAGTGGCTGTGTTTAGATCACTCTAAAGCACGGCTTAAACTCAGGGCTGCAATTTCCTCCCTTTCACCTCCTCTGCCCTAAGCCCCGGTGCTGCCTCTGCATCTACCCCAGAGCTGGGCTCGTTCTATGAGATTGGGATTGGCCACAGTGCACAGGCTGTTGAAAGACAGAGGGAGAGGAGAGCTGCTGGACACAGGGAGGGATAAAGAGAGCTCCAAGGATCGGCATGACAAGAGTTAGAGATTTTTTTTTTTGCTCAAAACCTCTTCTTTTTGCTGCTTTCAAGCAGCAGAGCAGCGTTGGCTGCTGCCGGGAGCTGCAGTGAGCGAGGCTGCCGGGAGGGGTGGAGGATGCTGGAGGAGAAAACAGCCCCTGGAGCATCTCCCAGCCTCTCCAGCATGCTGCTTGTATCTGGCAGATGATGAGAGAGGTCTCTTTCCTTCAAAGCCAGAGAAACGCCCACCCAGGTGCCAGTCACGGTGCCCAGCATCCCTGTGACAGGGGTGGCCCCGGAGCTGCTGTGCCAGCCAGTCCCTCCCTCTCCTCCCTCCCCAATTAACACAGCAACCACAACTTTGTTATCCTGGGCATGAAATAAGGCTAATGAATCATGTCGCACTTTGAAGCCACGTTAGATCCGGAATGTGACACAAGCTTTTACATCTATGTCACCGTGCCCCCTCCTCTCCTCCCCACCCCAAAGCCGGGCGGGCCAGCTCAGTGTTTACCTGCCAGTCAGCGGAGGAATTTGCATGTTAGTTAAGCTGTTAGCATGAGTAATTACCGAGTGGGTCAGGGACTCCTCCCAGCAAGCCGCTCGGAAATGCTTCGCCTTGCCAGCGACATCTCTATCGCCGGAGGACGGCGGCGGCTGCGGGGGAGATGGATGCGGGCGGGGATGACTCAGGGCTAATTGCACATTTCCACTCCGTACGCTGCAGGCTTCGCCGGGGAACAGCCCCAGCCTCCAGCGGGAAGGAAAGGCTGGAAAAGCTGAGTTTGGGACAGAGGGAAGAGCTGCAGCAGCAGGTGGGGAGTTCGGCAAGAGATGGAGGTGGTCAGGAGGGAAGGAGAGGCAGCAGCTGGCTTTTGGGATCAGGTGTTCCACCAGCAGTGAGAAATGAAGGGGCTCTTTGGACCTTCTCCAGGAGGAAGGGTCATTCCTGCCTGACCTCATGGAGTCTGCAGAGCTTCACACCTCAGCACAGTGGCTTATTCCCCGGATTTTTCTTGGGATTTACTCTCCTCTAAGCTCTCTTGACAGCTTTAGTGCATTTCTCTGCTCCACATCTCTGAGAAAAGGGGGTGCTGGTCACAGAGGGAGTGGGTGACCCACAGCATCAGAGGGGAGATGGACATCAGAGGGCAGAGGAACATCAGAGGGGAGGTGGACATTAGAGAGGAGATGGACATCAGGGGGGAAATGGACATCAGAGAGGAAGTGGACATCAGAGGAGAGGTGGACATCAGAGGGGAGATGGACATCAGAGGGGAGATGGACATCAGAGGGGAGATGGACATCAGAGGGGAGATGGGCATCAGAAGGGAAATAGGTGGATATCAGAGGGGAAATAGATGGACATCAGAAGGGAGATGGACACCAGAGGGAGGTTGGTGGGCATCACAGCACCTCAGGAGGGTGACCCTGTGCCAGCCACGCTGTAACTGCTGCAGGATTTTGTCTCCACACCCCCAGGTGCCATCACACTGTTGAGACCCCAAGTTTTGCAGAAGAGTCTGTGATCTGTTCTCAAGCACCCAGGTCCGTGTCAGGGTGCAGCTGACTGTCAGCTGGCTGAAATGCTGGGTTTGCCAGGACCATTCCTGGACAAAATCAACCCCCACCTGCCCAGAGTTCACATCAGCAGAGTGGGCAGGGCAATTTTGGTTCCTGATGCTGCTGCTGGTGCTGATGTGCAGAGATATCTTAGCAATAGAATAAATTCTCAGGTCACCCTGGGATCAAAAGGACTGAAAAGGAGTAACTGGGGAGGAAACCGCCCAGGGGACTGTGATGGGAAAACAGCAGGGAGGACTCCAGGAGTGGAAATTTTCTGTGGAAGCAGATTTTCTGTATGTTCATGCTATAGCTGGGCCACAGATAACTCAGGTGTGGGAGCCAGGTCCTGCAGCTGCACGTGCAGCCCAGCACAGGCTGCAGGAGCTTTGCACAAACACCTGCAAGAAATCTTGGGGAAAACTTCGTTTCCTTAATTTCAAGTTTGCATTGCTTTGGCATAATAAACAATCAGAGTTTAATTTTTTTCCCAGTGTGCAAAAATTCCGTGAAACAAAGCAATAGTTTAGAAAATCATGATGTTTTGTGGAGGCAAACTTCACAGAATTGTTATATATATATTTATGTCATGAGAGCATATTGAACAACCTCTGACTTATGACAACATGACCTAAAACTAGGTATTTTGTTAATGTTTTTTATTGTTTACTCAATTATGGGGTCAAAATATTTAATACCACTTGAAATACCTACTTGTCTAGGTCAGGTTTGCTCAGTTGT
The DNA here is from genome assembly GCA_013398615.1 of Brachypodius melanocephalos. Lineage (NCBI taxonomy): Eukaryota > Metazoa > Chordata > Aves > Passeriformes > Pycnonotidae > Brachypodius > Brachypodius melanocephalos. Next base: position 3,298,972 of record VZSR01003022.1, read on the forward strand.
ATGACAGGAGTTTGGTGAGTTCATTCACCTGATTTTCATGTTGTTTTCTTTCAGTTACGACTTTTTACTGGATCACAAATGGGAATCTCAGAGAATTAGATCATAGATTTCAGCCAGGGCTGAGTAACAGATCATCTGGCTGATTTTAAAAGGCAAAAATACTACAGAGTTTCAAGCATTACACTGTACTGTCATTAAAACCACTTGCTGCCACTACTGAAATGCTAAGCAGTAATGTAAAATTGTAATAGAAAAGTGGTAAAATAAAATTTAAGAAAACCTCTCACCTCAGCTTTTGAATGTTTTGGAAATTTTGTTCAACTTGGGGCTATTTCAGAGTGAAGATTCTGTAGGATTTTTTCAAATATTAAATGGGTTCCAATTACACTTTTTTCTCCAAACATCAGCACTCGGTGACGAACACAAATCCTGTGTTTTGACTGTCTTTGGTGCCGACTGCACTTACCAGAAACCCACTGAACAAAGTCCATCCCTTTTACAATGCACAAAAGCTACAGAATAAATCTTTTCTAAGGTAATGTTTGTTCTGAGAATAAATCGCGGTTGTTTGGAATGCTTAAACTTTCAAAAGGACCTGCTCTAAAAGCCCAATTTTTAAACAATTGGATCGTGAGTGTAATATGAATGTAGTTAAGATGATAAATGCAGCTAATTTTCTCCCTCTATTAGCCTCTTTCACATGCTACTTACAAATGCCAGTCAAACTCGGCAATCCTTTCATTTTATTATGCGGTGACGAGGCGATTGGATTAAAAATACATGATGGCATTTTCTAACTTGGATTTATAAGTGCCACTGCCGCATCTAATATTGGGCTGACATTTGCTGGGCGCGGGGGGAAGTGGGGTTTGTTGGTGCAGGCTGGGGGGAGCTGCCATCCCCTCCCTGGTGAGCCAGCAGGGATGGGAGCAAACCTCTCTAATCACGGTTCTTGGGAAAATTAAAACCTCTGCTGAGGGAGGTGGGGTGTGGAGCTGTTGTGGGGTGCTTGAGGTGAGTCCTTCACTCTGGAGATCAGCCTGATGTTGCAAGAGGTTTAATTTCTTGAGTTTCCACCCTAATAAGAGTTCTCAGCCTTTTCTCAGAGCAGTAGTTCCCCTCTGCTCGTTTACCCTCCAAGGACATCTCTCTCAGCCGCGCCTTCCTGGAGATGTCTTCCTTTTGGCTCTGGAGCAGTGCAGAGGGGTTGAGTGGGGTTAAGTGTCAGGCCTGGCTGCTGTCAGGGCGTTCCCAAAAACTCCAACCTTCATCCATCTCTTCTTCATCAGCCTGAGGCTTTGTTTCTCCAAGGTCTGTCTTGGTGTCGCGTCATCCAGATGTTGGGTCTGTGACAGACAAACATCCAGCTGTGGGGGCATCTCTGGTGTGTTCATCCATTTGTTCTTCTTCTTCTTCATCATCATCATCATCATCATCATCATCATCATCATCATTATCATCATCATCATTATGATTATTATTATTATTGTTATTATTATTATTTTTTCCATGCAAGTAGGGCACTTGCTATTCTGGGTTCACCCAATTACAGTCAGGTCTGTGGCTCATGTCCCAAAGGTGAGGTGCCTGCTGTCCAAGCCATCAGCTCTCCAGATCAGCCATTGTTCCTTTAAATGAAAGGGACACTAAAGTCCAATTATTGCAATAGAATGGGCTGCTTCTTTAAACTGAAGAATTTGACTCAGCTCAAGGGATATTTGTGATTGCCTCTGGCTTCCCTGGAGCTAAAAAATTATATGCTTTCCCTCTTCACTAAATTAAAACATAGTTGGATTGGTAGTGGGACTGAAGGAAGTCCCTGCCTGAAACCCCAAGTGTCAGCCTCCTTTGCAAACTCTGAGCTAGTAATTGGTTTGGAAATACTGAGTGAATAGGTAAAGAGGCCCCGGAATGATTTGTGCAGGATAATACAGAGTGCCTGGAACAGCAGGGTTTGCCTTTCCTGGGAGATCTTGCAAACGTTGAGTTGCTAATTTCAGGTTTGGATTCGTAAACACAATTAACATTTGTACTCTGTAAACAATGGATGTACTTCTGTTCCAACAGCACCTTATCTTCATTTAAGTTCTCAGTAAGCAATTCCTTTGTTTCCCAAATGTCAAACTCGAGGCAGACCCACGGCTGCTGCTCTCCCCACTCACAGCCTCTGAGATGTGTCCTGGCACCTGAGCTGGGGGTGTGCAAGGCTTGAAGAGAGTGACTGTCACAGCTGAGAGGAGCTGGAGCTCAGGGTGATCCCAGCGGGGCCCAGGGAGCCCATCCTGCATCTGCAGGGAGCTGCTGGTGGTGGGATCCCAGCTGGCCTCTCAGGAGCAGACACTGAGCACTCTTGGTCCCACAGATCTGCTGTGACATCTCCACGTGCAGGGTGATGGGGATGTGACCCTCTGGGCAACTCCTGCTGTTCAAAACAAGCACAAACCTTTATGTCTGGTTTTTGGTTCGCTGGTACAGCCTGAGCACCAGGTTCCTGTGATCACAGCCTGCAGACAAGGACACCTGGAAAAGGGACAGGTCCTCAGTGTGGCACCTTCTGATCAGATGTGTGTGAAGCCGTGGCCAAAATGAAAGCTGCTCTCCATGTCTGGTGTTGGTGGTGCTTTGTCGTTCTGGGGTGACAGTCTGACATGTGGCCACTAAGGTTTTCCCTGGAAAGCCATAAACTTCTGCCTGAACCAGTTATGGGGCTGGCATTTGGAGAATATGGTACAGGACCTCCAGGTTAGGGAGGTTGGCTCCAAGAGCCAGATGAAGGAAAAGAAGGCTCAGAAACTGTTTTAGATGCTTCCAGAAAGATGAAGGAAAGCTCTAAATCCTGGTCTGCAAGATTTTGCAGGGGAATATTTCCATGTGGAGTCTGAAACTCGTGCTCAGAAGGTTAAATGGCAGCAGTCATCTTGGCTGAACTCAACCTGGAGAGATCTTGCCCTACTTTGCACTCCATCCCACCATGGCCTTGCTCAGCAGGCATCATGAGATGGTTTGGGGAATGGAAGAGTTGGATTAACTCCTCTCCCAATGCCGGTGATCTCTTCTTCATCCCCCATCTGGGACAGTGCCCACAGGGCAGGGGGAGATGCTCCAGACAGGGATAAGACAAAAGCTGGTCTGCAAATCTGCTGGAGAGTGGATGTGAGGAGCAGCAGGACCCCTGGTGCCGTGTCCTGCAAGCTCAAACACAGCAGCCTCTGGCTCATTGTACCACTTACTGAGGTTACAACATAATGGCTATGCAAAATAATGTCTCCTTTTCTGTTTTTTTTTCTTTAGTAAGTGAAAGTAAGTCTTCTAAGCCAAGGTTAACAATATATATTTATGAGTTGTAGCCAGCTGCTTCTATGTTTGCACATGTGTTTGTTAATGAAGAGTAACCTAAGGGTCAGGTTATTATGTAAATAACCATTGTCAAGGGTAAAGGTGAAGAACCCAGTAATGAGTTGTGTCTCTCTGTCTCTCTCACAAGCCACTAATGAATATTGGATATTGCCATTTGCAGGGCTTTTTACCCTCATTTTATCAGGGGGTGAGGGGCAGGGATGGCAAGAGAGGTAAGAGAAAGAAGTAAATTTGTAATTAAGCTGTGACAAGTTCTTTTTTTCCCCTCTCCCCAAACCAGCTAAAGCGAGTTATTTCTTCTGTAGGAATTATATATAACTGCCTTGGCCTGTGTTTGGGCAGGAAGCCACTTTCCTTCTGCTGCTCTAGGCTGCATCATCCCTTTGGAGCCTCTGCAGCTCTCACTTTAGAGGATGCCCACAAATCAACAGTCTGCATCTTTGCAGATAATACTGAACTGAGGCGAAGGCAGCGAGCCATGGAGCAGAGTTTCCATTAGGAAGGTTAACAGCAAACCTGCCTGCCCGGGATTACTGACAGAGTGTGAACAGAAGGTGCAGGCTCATTGCATATGCTTTTCACGGCGTGCCACCGAGAGGGGAGCGAGGGCTGGCAGACACCTGACACCAGAGCTGCTCTTGGGGTAGGAGAGCACACAGGGGTCTGGATGGGGTCTGTGTGACAGCACAGTGGGCACAACTCGGGTTTCATTATATCCTGTGGGTAGGAGTGCAAACAGGGGTCTGGATGGGGTCTGTGTGACAGCAGAGTGGGCACAGCCTGGGTTTCATCATTCCCCATGCTCAGGAGTGCACACAGGGGTATGGAAGGGTTCTGTGTCCAGCAGAGTGGGCACAGCCTGGGTTTCATTATATCCTGTGGGTAGGAGAGCAATCTGGAGAGGGATCTGGATGGATTCTGTGTGACAGCACAGTGAGCACAACTCGGGTTTCATTATCCCCTGTGCTTAGGAGTGCAAACAGGGGTCTAGATGGGTTCTGTGTCCAGCACAGTGGGCACAGCCTGGGTTTCATCATTCCTCATGCTCAGGAGTGCACACAGGGGTCTGGAAGGGTTCTGTGTCCAGCACAAGGGGCACAACCCAGGTTTCATTATCCTTTGTGGGTAGGAGTGCAGACAGGGGTCTGGATGGGTTCTGTGTCCAGCAGAGTGGGCACAGCCTAGGTTTCCTCATTCCTCAAGCTCAGCAGTGCACACAGGGGTCTGGATGGGTTCTGTGTCCAGCACAGGGAGCACAACTCAGATTTCATTATCCCCTGTGGGTAGGAAAACAAACAGGGGTCTGGATGGGCTCTGTGTCACAGCATATGGGGCACAGCCTGGGTTTCATCATCCCCCATGGGTAGGAACACAAACAGGGGTCTGGATGGGTTCTGTATGACAGAATGAAATCTTGAAATCAGACAACAAAGTCCAACAAATGCTCTGGAAAGGAGATATGATCAACAGCAGTGCAACTGAAAAAAACAACGCCAAAAATTTGGAAATGGGGTGATTACAACCAAATAGATTGAGATGAAATGAGGGGTGGTGAAAAGGACCAAAACTTGCAAGAATTACTCCAAAAAAATCCTGAAATCAGGGGAAAATATAAATAAAGAGACAGGAGAAAA
>VZSR01003022.1:3304062-3337924 GCA_013398615.1 Brachypodius melanocephalos
TCTGCTGGCATCTGCTCAGCTGGGAAATCCCAACGGAATCCTCTCGTTCCCCCATGCATCCTTCGACTCCTTGTGAAACCTGGGATTCAGAAACCTCTGGGCCAGGGAAGGATGAGTGTCAGATCTGTAACTCAGGCATAGATAAATCCTCCAGACAGAACCCTGGGGACACCTTTTTAAAAAAGCACAAAAAAAAAAAAACAACCAAAAAATCCCAAAACCCCACATTTTTTCTTTTTTTTTTTCTTTTTTTTTCTTTTCTTTTCTTTTTTTTTTTTTTTTTTTAAAGCAATGGTCAATAATTCCTTGCTGGGCAATGAGAGCATTCGTTTTTAAACCAAGTTCTGGTCACCTTCCCCCAATGTCACAGCCGGGAGTTGGCAGTAATGGGGGAGGCTGGGGACATGGGGGGAGCAGAGGAGCCCCAGGATGCAGGGGGAGGTTCATAAAGGTGCTGGAGGTGCTGCAGGAGGAGGAGGAGGCTGCAATCTGTGTGCAAGCCCCATTTGGTGGTTTGAGTAATGTCGTGTTGCCACTAGGGTGTCTCTGCAAACAAGATATTGCATCTCCAAAGAGTTCCTCGCACAAATAAAAAGCCTAAACAGAAATGATGGGCTGACTAGCTGAGCCGGTGCTTTTTACCTTTATGATTGAGAAATAGTTGTTGAAATTGTCAATAAAAATAAATAAAATTAAGTTTCCCTAGTTAGGTGTGGGAAGGCGAGCCTACCTGTCTTTGCTGACAGGCCTTTTTGTTCTGTGTTGGCTTTTATATATGTGAAAAAAACACCATTGAGAGCTTCCAGGGAGCTGCACTGGGGCGGTTATTGCCATTTTTACATCCTTTATATGGGCTTAAATCCATTTACAGATGTGCTGTAGACAGAGAGACATTTTTTACAAGTAATTGTCATGTATACAAGGGTCCTTACGTGTCACAAAAAGATCTCACTTAAGAGAAATAAATGTGCTTTTCATCTTTTGCTGGCAGGAGCGGGTGGTGGTTGGGAAGAGGGTAATTGGTGATCTTTTCCAGTCTGATAACCAGGACAAATAGGGGGGAGCAGAGAGTGCTGTTACTCTCCTCCCCGTCCCTCTCCTGGCTCGGCTCTGGGTGCCAGCAGCAGGGGTGACAAATGCCACCAGGCAGGCTCCAAGGCAGTGACAGCAGAGCCCCAGGGTGACCTGGCCACTCTTCCCCGGCACAGCCCTGAGCAGCTCATCCGAGCCTGCCAAGTGCCACCGGGATGCAGAGGTTTGCCTCTTTATTGCTTTTATTTGTAGGTTAGAATTTCCCTTTCGTAATAAGTCCCATGTGGGTTTTCTTTTTCTTTTTCTTTTCCTTTTTTTTTTTTTTTTTTAAGAAGGTTATTGCTCTTCTCGTGGGCTGAGATTTTAAAAAAGCCTCCCCGGAGGCAGATGGAGCTTTGATAACATTCTGCATCACCTGTACCCCTGGAGAGGCTGAAATCCCTCCTTCAGGGACACTCACCGTGGGAAGGTGCTGGTGGTCCAGGGCACAGCTGTGATGGGCATCCCTGGTTTATCCCAGGGCCCCTCAGGGATGCCATTCCATGCTATTGCTCCGGAGGAAGATGTCAATAAGGCAGGGCAGGAAGCCGTGGTGAGCACTCAGCAGCCGGTTAGGATGGGGCAGTAACAGATGCAGGCAGCCCTCGCTGATGGAGGGTTAAAGCAGGTCACAACTCAGGCCAAATAGCAAAAGGCAGGTCCTTTATTGCATAGATTTACTTATAAATCATTTTCCAGTCAATAAAAGGCAAAGCAGAAGTGGGGTTGGAGGCCTGAGGTTGAGAAAGGCTTAAAATGATAGCAAATCCCTGTCTGCAGCACAGCAAGCCCCACTCTCACCAATTCCCAATTTCTGTTTAATAGCTGCTTTATGCCAGCAGGTGCCTCATGGATGGAGCATGGCCTTGAAACCAGGGACAGGTGAGCACTAAACCTGGCCTGATAAATAATGGATGAATTGTGCTCGCTTTTGCTGATGATGTAGTGACCTTTTGGGAGGCAAGAAACAAAGGAACAGCAAATGACCAGCAATACTGATGAACAGGCTAAGTGAACTGGACACATCATTAACACCGGCATACCAAAATAATTACATGCAACCGGGAGTCACACGGTCAGCAAAAAAAGTGAAACGAGGAAGTGCTTCTGTGTAAATTTGAGCTTTCCTTCCCTCAGCAGCCAGGAGAGCTCTGGAGGGATGTGGGTTTGGGGTGGTTGGTGCACTTGGACGTCGGTCTGACCCGTTTCCAGGAGTTAGAGGCTTGCACCAGAGCAAGATGGGGTTTGCAGGAGTCCTGAAGACCAGAAACATTTGTTGAGATGAGGTGTTGTAGAGAAGCCCCCACAGAGCAGGAGTTATCCTGTACTGCAGGGAGAAACTGTGGGAGAAAAGCCCAGAGGGACACATGACTGGTTAATACACACCTTAAAGACAGGCACATTAAACTTTTTATCATTTTATCTTTGTAAACACAACAGGTCAACCCCAGAGCAGTATTTCAGGCAGTAGTGGTGTGATTCTGCTAAGGCAGACAAACCAGATTTTGTGAATGACCAGATATTTGGCTGTATCAAGAGTCTGCTTGCTCTCCCCTGTTGGAAAACATTCTCATCAATGGGGATCTGTTGGCAGGAAATTGGGGAGAGACGCTGCTTTTCACACACTCGTCTGTTTTCACACAGAAACAAGAGTACTCATTACTGCTGATTCATTATTAGCCCGTCTAATAAACTTTCTGCCATTCATGCAGCGGGCAGAAACAGCAACACGCTGCTTCGTGCAGCCCATCACACATCCAGAGTAACAGGTAATGAACGGGCAAAATCAAACGAGCTTCCCAAAAACTCCATCTGAAAATTATTCAGCCCAGCGAGTGCTCCTGAATAACAAATACATCTGCAGGAATTCAGCTGGGTTGCAGTGGACTTGCAAACAGCATCAGGACCTGGGTTTGCACTGAGTGGTGGAAAATTATGATGATTTTCGCTTTGTTTAGCACCTTCCATCTGAAGGTCTCCAAATGCTCTACAAACTCAATTCATTAGTTGTGGTGAGACCCACTCCCCTGTTAATTTTGGCACTGCATGCACCCATTTAATGCTGAATATCAGAGTGAATTTCATACATTTGCACCCAGCAAAGCTCTGCTGGGGCTGTGGGCAAAGCCCAGCTCTCCTCACTCCTCCAGCCTCCTAGACCACATTCCTTCTCTGTTCCTTGAACTGACACAAAACTTCATGGGAATCTTAAAATTATATCATATATGCACCTATTAGCACCATATTAAGCCTACTAAAAAAGAGTGCAAAATAGTCTATTTTAATAATAGCTATAATATTATTACAATTGAATTTTTAAAATTTTTTTATTTTTTTAGCTATCAATTTTTATGCTAATTATTGATTTGACTCGATTATCTAAGAGATCTTTTCCAAACCGGATGATTCTATGGTTCTAAACGGGCAAAACCGGAGGGGGAAAACACAGCAACTTTTAAAAAACAAATCCCTTTTGCATTAAAGCAGGAAAAATTTCATAGTGGTTCTTTAAGCTTTTTTTTCTTTTTTCTTTTTGAGGTTTCCAAACCGAAAATAAGCCAAGGAATGAATACCATCAGTCGAAAAGGAGCAGGAATATTCTGTGGATTTCTTTTGATTTTAATGCACGTTTAGAGCACAACAGCAGAACCGGTGCGCATTGCTCTGCTCTCTGCTCAGGGCAAACCCTCTGCTTTTCACCATCCCCACTGTACCTAACCCTGCACAAAAACAGGGATTATTTTCCCGCTGCTGGACAGGGCTGGGGCTGTTGTTGGGTTGGGACGAGCACGGCCGAACAACCAGCGCTGGCCGCGCTGCAAGAAGAGTTAATCCACTGCCATCCGTCTTTATTACACTCCCATTGTTGGACACCACAGCCTGGAAATCCAGCAATGAAACCCAGTTGTTCGTTGCCATTCATCATAGTTATTGCTGGAGTTGTGTAATGAAGAGGGGAAGTGCTGTTTATTGCTCTCCCCTCTTTAGAAACTATCCTTAGGGGTGGTTATGGATGGTTATTGGAATCAAGCACAGGGCTCTGGGAGGTCCCCCCTTCGCTCTGTTTCTGTGTTGAACCATCAGGTTTAATGGGGTTTTACTTCTCTTGCTTTGAGGCTGGTCTGCCGCCTGCTTTTGTTCTCCCAGCCCTGAAGTTTGGCTGCTTCGTTCCTGGCTTGAAGGTGAACTGAAGGAAAGGAGGATTATTAATATGGTAAAAAGGCAGGAGGTGGGTGCCCTCCGGGGCAGGGACAGCTCTGCCACGAATAAAAGCAGCAAGTGTGCACTGCAGCCAGAGTTTTGGCGTTGTCCTGCTCAGGAACGGAGCCCTTTGAGCCTTGAAAATAGCTGATCATAAGTACAGGGGCTTTAGGTTACAGCTGCCCTCTCCAGCGATTTCTGGAGGCTGAAAATCAGACAAGACTCCAGCTGTGCAGGTGAGGGATGGAGGGGACAAGGGAACGGTGCAGGAGGTGAAAGAGCCAAACATAATTCTCACTGGGCAGTGCAATGCTTCTCACTGGGGATTACAAGGATAAAAACGAGAATGCATTCAAATGGATGCACAATGAAGAGCCTTCAATAAGTCATCGTGCCTGCTCTGCAGCAGACAGATTTTGGAGATTTTGGGGTGACACACTCCCTCTGGGTTTTATGAGGCAGTTTCTGGACTGCAAGATGGTTGATCCCACAGAGATAATGTACTGAAGGACCTGAACCTCCTTGCAGAACTCAAATTGTCTTGTAATTAGCTCTCCTGCTTTGATAATTTATACTGGTTCTTGCAATTACTCTGGGAAACAAAGAGATGTGGGTGCACTGAACCTCAAAATTTCAATTCCCAGCTGCTCTACTTCTGCTGCCACACACCTTTGGTGGTGCAGGCAGTTCCCAACCTGCACAGGCGACTCCTTGCTCTAGACACCAGCTTCAGGGAAGTTTGCAGAGCCCCAAAGCTTATGGACCAAACTGGTAGGAAAAATGAGGTTCTGTGCCAGAAATAACACCTTTGGCAGGTGCCCTGTGTGCAGATAGACAGCCAGCATGGCTTCATTATCAGCAATTTATTTGTGCTGGCAAAAAGGGTGTGAAGAGCCTGTGGGATAAGAAGCTATGGAGGAGAAGATCTGCCTATCCAGGTATCAGAGCCTGCACTCTGGCAGTGCTCCTGGGCATGGTATGGGATAGGTATGAGCTGAGCTTCAAGGGCTGAAGGCATGGAAGGAGTTAGAGATCTCAGTTGTGTTTCCAGATAACGTGTAGCCTGTGCCTGTCAAAGCTGCTGCTGATAAGGGGATTCCGCAGAAAGTAATTAAAACTCGAGCCCCTGGTATTTATTTAAAGGGGAAACTCTTGGGACTTGATAGGATTTGGTTGAAATGGACCAGGAAGCTGATTCTTAACTTGCCGTGGAAAAGCGCAGAGAATTAAATCTAAAAAGAGAGGCCAAGCAAGTTTCACAGTGCCCTCACACGATCTGTGAGGCTGCAGAAGCTGTGAAGGTCTCTCCTACATGCTGAAAATGCAGGATAAGTAAAGAAAAAAAAAACAACAAGAACAACAACAACAAAAAAAAACCCAAACAAACAAAACCCACCCTCTTGGTGACACAGGAAAAATTTGTTCCTAGAGAAAGGTGTAGATCTGCATATGTTGACTTGGAAAGAATCGTGTGCTGTTATTCTGGACTTCAGCTCTCTTTTCCCTGAGGTGGCTTCCCTGGAAAACAGATAGATCTGAACAGACAGCTTTGCATATTAAGTACAATATTTTTGCTAGACACTGGTTGTCTGAGAAACTAATTTGTGACAATAGACTGTGGTTTAGTAGACATTATCTTAACCAGTTTGCAGCAAAGTGTGGGTTCAGCGATATCACCCTACTGCCTGTGAAGTCTCATCAGGGCTTGGTGGAAAATTATGCCCCAGCAATGGAGTACTTATTGATGGGGTTTGCAGGCTCCGAGCCTGATGTATGGCTGGCTCTTTCAATTATGGAATGGCAGCAGTGAAGCATGGATTGTTATCTGCTGACATCTTGTACAGCAGAAAAATGAAAAGCAGGAATTCCTGCGTCAGAGTCACTTGGGACACGGAGAAGTATAAAGAAACAGATGAGGCAAAACAGAAAAAAAATCAGCGTGGCTTAGGCCCCAAGAGCTGCCATCACTTCATAGTTTTCCATGGAGTGCCAGCAGTGGGAAACAAGGGTTTTAAAGGGAAGTGGTGTCACCTGAATTTTCCCACAGTTGTCTGGAGTTTTTTCCCCTCTGGCAGATTTAGGAAGAGTGTCAGGTGATGCTGTCACCAGTGCCTGGGTGGGAAGAGAAGCCAGGGGTGTGAAGTGGCTGCTCCCAGACAGTCCCAGTGCCTGTGTGAGGAGGGCAAACCCAGAGCCAAGCCCAGAGCCAAGCCCAGAGCCCTGCAGGTGCTCCAAGCTCAGTGACAGCTGTGCCAGCAATGATTTCTTCTCCAGTGCTTCTGCACAGTTTGGGATGGGAGATGATGGTGGAACTGCTGCCTCTCAGGGCTGAGCTCCCTGTATGATGAGCGGCCAGGATGCTTAGGGCACTGCAGAATAATCTCATTTGGATGCAGGCACAGAGAGAAAAACCCTTTTGCAAGAGATCTTTAGTTATTGGGAATATGCTGAACTTCCTGGGAAAGGCTGTTCTGGAGGATAGTCCCTGTAGGAAGGTGATACATCAGATCCAAGTCCCAGCCGAGAAATTTTCCATCTTATTCCTTTTTGCACCCTAGTACTTCATTCTAATGAAGAACATCTCAATATGTCATTCTAGACTTCAATTTACAGGAAAAAGTCCCCAAGTGAATGGTCCAGCATAGTAAGGCTCCAATTATGGAGGGATTTAGGTGCATGTTCATCTTCAAGTCCATACTAACCCTTATAAACTTACAAATCATGCTTCAGGTTGCAGCAAAATTCGGGTTTTCCTTTTAATCATTCTTCCAGGTTACTTTGGAATTAAAGAAAGAAATCTCATCAGAGATTGTTTTTAGGACACACCCAGACAATCTGAGAATGATTTCAATACAACCTGTACAGTTACTGTAATTTCAGAGGGTTTATTTGATAGAAGCCACTGGACTACAACTTCCTGTCACTTTAATTAATAATAAAATACATAATTTCGTGTACATGTAGAATTACCACAGAATCATAGAATGGTTTGGGTTGGAAGGGAACTTAAAGCTCAGCTCATTCCAACTCCCAGCAGTGGGCAAGGACACCCCTCACCTGACCTGGTGGCTCAGAGACCTGTCCAACCTGACCTTAAACATTTTCAGGGATATAATATACAAGCTTAGACCCCAGTTTAATATAATAATAATAATAATAGGGGACTTGATACATGCAAGAAACACCCCTGTGTGACACAGAGTCAGCAGCTCTACCTCAATGCCTTCTTGTCAAAAGAAATTGCTTTTCTTGTTAAGACAATGGTCCAAACTACCATTTCCAGGAGAAAACCATGGCATAATCAGCTACAGATATGGGAAGGGAAAGGCAGGATTTTTGTAGGATGAGGTCTCCGTGCCCTGTGACCAACCTTGCCATGAGATAACAGTTCCTCCATCATTCTGCTGTTTGATCTCACCTCTCCTCAGCTTACTCAACTGCAAGATTCACTTAATTACATTAGTCAGCTTCACTGAGGTGTCTTGAAGCTTAATTAAGTTCTGGAAAGCCTGTCAAGAGCCTCTGGCAGAGTGCTCTGAGGAAGTGTTGAGGTGAGGAATGGACATGAGGGAGGGAAATGTGTTGCACTGTGTTTGGGTGAGCAGGGTGGGATGGAACTGGGATTCACTGGGACTCACTCTCAGGGCACTGCCATGAGCTCTGGGGAGATCCCTGCTGGTGATCCACCAGCACAAACATTCATTTCCCAGTTTTATGGGATTGGAGAGTGTGTTACCTCCATTCTATTCCCCAAAAGCTGATTTTGAGAGGTGGATGGGAACAGTGCTGTGCATGGGAACACAGCAGGCACAGCTCCATTTCCTCCCCGAGCTTTGGCAAAGCCAAGCGGCAGAGAAGTTCCCTGGATTATTTTTTCCCTTTTTCTTAGAAGTGTTTAAACCTAGACTGAAGTCCTAGACTAAAAAACCCAAAAAGACACCTGAATCTCTCACTTTCTGCCCACTGGGGCATAGACCTCAGCATTTTCCAGCACTGGAGGGACTGATAAGAAACTGAGCAAGTTAAACTAAAACCCACAACAAAGACTTTGTAAATTCACCATCTCACTTCAGAACAACAAGAAGTTTTATCGTTTAATATGATTCATTTTTTATGCTTGTAGGCACTTATTAAATAAACAGGTTTTTCCACTTTTTCTCTAAAGAGACTTTTTTTCCCAGACCAATTAGGGGAGGGGAGGTTTAAATTTGCTTTCCAGAAGGACCCTATTCAAAAGTTTCCTCCCAAACCAAAGACAAATACATTTATTAGCACCCAACGCATAGCTTAAACCTTGAGAAAGGGGAAAAAACTTGTATTAATTGCATTTTAGTTATACTCACTCCATGTTACAGTAAAACTTCTCAACTTTTCCTCTCCTTCTTCATCTTTAAATCAATTATGTCACTTTTTTAAAATATTCCATTTCCCCTAAATATTTTTTTTTAAAAAAAAAATTAAAAATAATAAAAAACAAACACCTTCCTAGTATTTAATCTAGTTCCACAACCCAGGTGGGTGGAAGCTGGTGGGGGCACCTGTGGCTGGTTGCTGTCAGTTCTGGTTTCACCCTTGGGAGGGTGATTTTTTTTTTCCGCCTGACGCACCCCAAGGGGTGAATTGACATTCATCGCTCCTCCAGGGGGAAGAAACATATGGAAGCTCCACCGGGACAAACTCCCGTGCTCGGAATTTCCAATCAGTGCCTGCCTGGCTGAGCCTCAGCTGGGAAAACCTTGCCACTAACAAGGCTTCACGCTCCTCCAGCTCTCCTTGCTGTCTGTCAGCTGGTTTGAGCAGCGCTGAACATCCTACAGCACCGGATTATTACGGAGAGGTGGCAACCTCTGAATATTTTAGGTGCAGGCAGCTCCTATTAGCGACACCCACCAGGTATTCCCTATAACTTCGCAAAATTGGATGGCCTGAAACACGAAATGTTTAGCTGGGAAGTAAGGGGGGAAAAAGAGGAAAAAAAAAATAAAATAAAAGATGTTTCTGCTTTCTTTTCTGGAGGAAAAAAAATTTTTCAGATTGTTGCGTTTGGAGTGTTTAAATACAGCGCTCTCCTTTCAACCTCTGCGTTTTGCCTGTTTGTTTACGCTCCTGTTGCTGGGAAATGCCTTGTTATTGTTTCCCCGTGCTTTCCACTGGGCCTGAAATTACTGGCTGTGCAGGAGGAAATTAGTTGGTAATTAAAGGCAAGTTAATAACGATTCCCATGGAGCCTGCTTGGTCCTGTTGCTGGGAGGAAGGCTCCTTGCCTCTGTGGTCAGGCACGGCTGCCCAAGGGGTGTTTGTCACACCTGATACCTGCTTGGAACACAAACAGGCAGGACTTGGAGCCTTTCAAACCCCAGCAATTAGAGATATCAAAACAAGACAAGTAATGGAACAACCTGAAGCCAGCAGAATGGGTTTTGTTGGGGTTTTTTGGGTTTTTTGTTTTTTGGGGGTTTTTTCGAGTGATGCAGAAAAGGTAACTTAAGGAAAGAAAGCTTTGGGTTCAAACTTGCGGCGTGCCAGTCTGTGCCTTTACCATATTTGTAATCATTTTAGGCAACATTAAAATTGGAAAATGCTTGGAAATTCTTGGAAATCGTGTTGAAGACTCTCAGCTCCTTCCAAAGTGTCCAAGGCACAGGGCTGCCTGCACAATCCAACCCCTTGGCTAGGGGACTGATCTTTGAAGGAATGTGGGTGGGATGTGTTTTGGTTTTTTACAGATGGAGAAAACCTGAGCACTTGCTAGAGGGAGTCCCTTGAATTTTTCAGTGTGACTTGAACGTATTTTTGAGGTAGATTTTAAGATTTTGGTGCTTCCAGACGTTGAGGATGAGGTCATGAGGGCAGCTGAATGTTCTGAGCGAACACTTTGTTTTTCAAGGAAACAAACCTCAGACACTCAGGTTTCTCCTCGTGCCTGCCTGTTTCACTTAGGAGACTTCAAAATCTGTTTGGTCATTTCCCAGGCACTGAGTGGTGGATGTCAAATACTGAATTCCCTGTGTAGAGCTGACCAGCAAACCCCTTTCCCTTGTGCAGAGACCATGGGCATGGTTTAGTACCTGGGTGTAATGGCAGGGGGGAAGGAAGGGAAGGGGAGCAAATGTCTCCTCTGAGCTCTAGACTGCAATAAAAAAACAAAAAACAGAATAAAAAGCCTCAACAGAACCCCAGTTTCACCAGTGACCTCAGCACCTGGCCAGAATCCAGCTCTGATGTAAGGGTTTCATCTCCTCGTGGAATTGGGGGATGTGGGGCACGTGAAGCAGCACCACACACTTGCAGGTTTGTGCACAGCTGGGACTGGAGCCCCTCTCAGGGGGTGTTGAGTCTCCTGAGTCTCCAAGTCACTTCTGGAGAACAGGATGTGGGCTGGATTCAAGAGAACTCAGAAATCTGAATATAAATGATGACACTGAAGGCTTTTCCCCAACTCCTGCTGTACCCTAAAGGGCCCCAGCTCCGTAGATAACTTTTTTAATGTCTTGAAACCCCCTGGAGGTGCCTGCCCAGCAGTGCTGAGGGGCTGGATGTTTGCAGGGGCAAAGCACGACCCCAGCAGCACCCTGAGCATGCAGATCTCCATACCTGGTGGGAAGATATCGCCCTGGAGGGCTTTTACTTTTTCACAGAATCATGAAACAACCAGAGTTGTTTCACAGGGTTGGAAGGGACCTCTGGATGTCATCTTATCATCTCTGGTCATGTCCTTCTGCCCTGCCTGAGCTTTTGTCCTTCACACCACAGAAGAGCCTGCACCCAGCCTGTGGAGAACCATTTCTGACAGGCTGAGCCCTGAACAAAAGTTGTTCTGGGTTTGTTTGCAAAATAAAGTCATGAGCCCTGCTCTGTTCTGAGGAAGGAAAGACCCAGGGCTCTCTCACCACCACCTTTAACAGCCCAGCAGCCACAGCTTGAGAACTGCCTGCCCAAAGAGGGAAAAAGACCAAAAGACACCAAAAAACCAGAAATGGAAGTTTGAAAAATTCCTCAAGTGGTTAAAATAAACTCCTTAGGGGAAAAAAAAGAAAATGAAAAAAAAAAAGGAGGGGGGGAAAGAGAGAGAAAGAAAAAAAAAAAGGAAAAAGAATTAAAAAAAGGAAAAGTAGGGGGGGAAAGTGCCTCTCCTTTTGAAAGGCTGCAATTACTGTGGATAGGATCCATCTCACCTGATGGCACCCAGGTCTCGGCATCTGCACTGAGCACTCAGATCTCATTTACCATCAATGGAGAGAAATGGGCACCTCCAGCAGGCAATTGCTCTCATCTGGAGGTGGTTGCCTAAAATAGGTCAGACAAATCACTGCAATTTCTCTCCACTTACACATTTAAGAGACTCACTCCAGTACAGACACTTGTCTTGTGGACCTCTGACACCAGGTGAGATGAATCCCCCCTGAAGTGACAAGACCCATCTTCCAAAAGCAAGGTGGGAATGACTGGGGGTGTCCCCAAATCCTGCACTGAGGGCACCGTGAGTCAGTGTGCACAAAAAAGGGAATAGCTGCCCAGAACACGTCAACCTCAGCTCTGACCATTTGGAGGATTTGGGAACATTTGAAGGGGTGATTAGGATTAATCCATTTACCTGAGTAAGTCACTTGGAGTGCCTTAGCTGTAAAACAATATTGGTTATCAGCATCCTCCTGCGATGATGTTCTGGGAGTTCTGGAAAGGAGATTTTTTTTTTTTCCTCTGAAACAGCCTCTTCACATTTTCCCTGAGTGAAGTATTTTGCTACTCAGATGTGTGATTTAATAATCATAAATAATAGAGCCCTTAGTGCTATATTTTTAAATGACTGAATGGTGAGAATCTACTTTAAAAAATTGTATGAATGCCTATCACTTGTGTGCATATAAATGTATTCAATTAACACTCAAATCTTGAGTTATCTCCTGATGGAAGGCAAAACCTTTTGAATTCAGTCCCATGCAAGAAATACTGTGTCATTTAACTCACAAAAGGATGCCATGCACTTAACAGATAATGACTGAAGAGGATTTTGCTGTATTGCCTGTTCAGCTGCTTGTGAGGACAAAGAAAATAATTCCCCTTTTAGGATCCTATGGGGTAATGAGTGAACCCTCTCCACACTGATCACACTGAGTAGGGGAAAGGAAAGAGCCCGATGGGCTAAAGGGGCTGCAATTTCATTGTCATGGTCCCCCCATGTGCTTTCCATGTTTTGTCTGGGATGCTAAGCCAGTGGCTAACCTGTCTCTGAACCTGCCACCAGCACACAGAGATTACTCACCCTGGATACTGCACTTCAGCAAATGCAGAATTAGCCCCGGCTAAGTAATCTTGTTAGCGTGATTCAGTGTTAAATGGATCTCGATTAAATGGGCCTTTATATTGTCCCAGCTGGAGATGATAAGCCCCCACAAGGAAATGGCAGGAGACACGAGGAAATTGCTTTACTTCAGACTGGGACGTTTAACCCCATAAAACACTTTCTGGTCCCCCTCTGCTGTTGCTTCTGCTCACTTACATGGCACCATTTACTCTGGCCCTTGGCTGTGGGGACAGGAGAGGCTCAGGGCAGGGGCTGGAGCATCTCTCCCAGGCATCTGTTGGCCAGGACAGGTCCAGGATGCTGGAGATGCTTGTGAGAGGGTAGGATGGCTCTGATGGGTGATTTGGTCCTAGCTGGAATTAATAATCCCTCTGTTAGCACAGTGTCCAACCCCTCACTCAAGATGTTGGTGCTGGGGCATCCAGAAGTCAGAGCCACTGCTGCCACCAACAATTTATTAAGCTCTAAACAGCACTCAGGGAGAATCTTCAGCCTCATCTTAAAAGAAATGGATCGCCTAAACCTGCCTCTGGGTGTTGGGAATGGCTTGGGGTTTATCAGTGTGAGATAGGAGTCAGCCCAGTGTGTCCAGTATCAGAACCTGACACTTCATTTCCCCTCTCCCTGTTAGATTTGACAGTGTGCTCACAGCCTGGGGGAGAGGGAAACAGCATCAAAATCCCCCCGGGGATTGTGAATGCAGAGGCAGACTGGGGGGCACTGGTGTGGCAGGGATGGAGAGCTGGGGCTGAGCAGGACCAAAGTTTCCTCCTCTGCAGTGGGAACCAGCTCTGCCCTCCAAAGGCTCCTGGTGGGCTGAAGCCAGGGCTGGGAGAGATGTGGCGTGGAAGGTGAAAGCAAGATTAAAAAGGAAAGAAAAAGAAAAAAAAAAAAAAAAACAAAAACAAACAGATAAAACACTTCACCTATAAGCTCTGCTAATGGTCATTGCCAGGTGTGACATTCTGGCTTCTTTTTCTCTGCCGAGGTCGGGATTAATACACAGGAGTCACAGCTCATGTTTGGACTTGTATATTCATTAATTCTTATCTATTTACAGACTCACAAGCCATGAGCTCTAACTAGCAAGTTAGAAGAATGAGGTAAAATGGAGAACCTCAAACTCTTTCCAAGGTTATTTAAGCACTAATTACCCAATAACGAAGTGACACCTCTGTTATTTATATTTCTGACCCAATAATGGCCACCCAAGGCCTGCAATGCAGACCTTTTCCACCCAATTACAGAAAACCACCCAAAGCCATGAAGAAGAAGGAAGAAGACGGTGAAGAAGAAGGACTTAGACAATGCCCAAGGTCCTCCATCTTGCCCCATACATTACTATACACTAAAATCCCAAATTCAAGTTTTTCACCCTGTGAGATCACACAATTCTATTCAAACTCCACACCCACAGCCCCAGTGCCATCACTCAGTTTTGGAAGTCTGTTCCATGGCCTCAAGTCAAACTCAGTGCCTGCTTGAGGGTCAATGCCTCTGAGCACAGAAAGCCTGAAATTTTCAGCCTCCAGGGTTCCAAGAGTTTGGAAAAGGCTTCTGGGGACAGATAACAATGTGGACATCAAACTGCCCATCGTACCCACACAGCAGTGTGTGCTCTCCTCCTGCTCTCTATTATCTAATAAATTTTCCCTCTCCATGTCTGATGTGACTTCAAAATACGGATTTATCCTCACAGAGCCAGAGACGCTAACAGGACACATGGAAAATCTCTGCTCCACAGCAAGTCAGATGATCTGATGTCTTTTTTTCCCGGACCTTTGACAGAAATATGGTAAACATGCAATTATTCGGATTTTTCCATAAATTTTGCATCGGAGGTGGATTTACATGCTTGTGATATTTTCCAGCCGTGAATCCCAGCCCTGTGAAGCAGCGAGTGGCTGCAGACGGGCAAGAAATGATATAATCTATTAGAGATTTCCTTCATTATCCCTCTAATCAAGGCTTCTATCACTCTCCTTTGATGTGCTGCTGGAAAAAAAAAAAAAAAGATCTTCAAGTAAACTGATGCTGGAGATAATTAATTAACTTGCCATCCTCTTGCCTTACAGACAGAGACAGTGTAAGAAAGAAGAAATGTCCTTTGCAATTACCGATCTGTGGTTTTCCATCCTGGTGCTGACAGCTGGTAGGACACGAAGTGAAAAAGCATTTTACCAAACTTTGAAGCTTTGGCCATCAATTCCTTCACTTGAGAATATTTTCTCCTGCTTGTATTTCTCATGTTGTTGGATAACACTCCCGACGCTGAAAAATGGATTTAATACTTGAACAGTTAGAGCTGGATGTAATCTAACCCGGTAATAATATCTTCTTTATGCTTTCCTTAGAGCAAATACCCCCATCTCTCCTACCCTGAGATTATTGTGCAGGAAATCCTTTGTTAGGATAGAATAGAACATTGAGATTAAGGGCTGGGTCAGTGGAGTAATACGGATACTGCAGGTTGCCACAGGTATTCCCAGTATTTTCTCTAGTGGCTTGGCAGGAAAGGGGAATGATTTCTGCCTTGGGAACCCATCTTTTTCATGTGAACTTCTCTTTCCAAATATTGGTACAATCTCAAGTCCTGTAAAGACACGATTTTCCTTTCTAGCATTTTAAAGGATAAAATTTAAATTTCTCTGCCATCTCAGACCAAACCTGGAGAAGGAGGAGATCTGCAATCCGCCAATCTCGGATGATTTTTTTCTTTTATAAATTACATCCCTTTTTTTGCTAAGGTTTTCCTGTGTTTCCAGTTCCTCGACTCCTCGAAACAGCATTTCAAATTCTAACTAGGTTAGCTCTCCTTAAATTTCTCCTTTTTGGCGCTGCATGAGCAGCTAGACAGGGGAGGGCACGGCTGAGCGGGCAGACTGACAGAGCTTTAAACAGAGCTGATCCCAAACACCACCAGCAAAACACTGACAAGAGCCCCCTTCCAGAGGAAATCTCCCCAGAAACATCGAGTAGTAAAGCAGAGTAGAAAAAAAAAACCAACATCACAAAGGCAAGACTGAGTTTGGAGTGTTTCCTAGCAAAATCGGGGATTTTGCTGATTGTTGTGGACATGCAGGGTGGGTTTTTTTAAGGAAAAACTTGTTTAGTTTGGGTTTGGTCACCCCTCAGGGGCTTGTAAATTAATTAATACCTGTAGGAGTTACTAAAGGCTAAAGGAGTGAGGGGTAGTGCTGCCAATGCAGCACAAAATGGTCCAGTTTTTCCTGCAGCCTGACAGAACCAGGTTTCCTTCTTGTGAGGATGACCAAGGAGTGCCACCATGCATTGCAACTATTTGCTCATCCATTTTTTTTTTTAATGCATTTCCTCCTCTTCCAGGTGCTGGCAGGCACTGCAAGCTCCTGGGAGGCAGCACAGGGCTCAGACAATAAATAACTTTAAACAGTATTGTGGTGCTTCACTTCCAGCAGGGATGGGTCTTCTCTTGCCCTAGGGAGTGGATGAGCAATTTTAACTGGTGGGTGAACAACTTTAACTGGTGGATGAAAAGCTTCAACTGGTGGATGTGTCCTCTCAAACGCCGTATCTGCGTTTTTTTTTTTTTTTCAAAATTATTAGCGAATTAATGTGAACTGTGAAACATTAATTACCAAAATGGTGTAATTTGTTGGAATTACATTAACTGGAATTACTGCTGTGTGTTGGTGGTGGTTCTGACTGGCCCCTGATGAGGCTGGGCTGAGGGTGGGTGCTCTGGAGGGTGGGCTGTGCTGGCAGGGTTCCCATCACCTGCATGCACCTCATGTGGGGTCATTTTTTGGGAGGAAAACTGCAGTTCCTGGAAACCACAAGCTGAAAACACCACTCCAAGCAAAGCCTCACCAACACTTTGCCTTTTGAGAATCATTGTCAAGGACAAGAAATGAATCAATACGGAAGCAAGTGTTTGAAGAGTATTTTTTTTTCTAGTTATTTGCTTAACTAGGCACATTTCTCACCATCTCCTCATGTTTTTTGAGCAGCTGTGGCAGGTGCTGTTCCAGAACATTCTCAGCAGTTGTCCAGGGTCAGCAGCAAGTTGAGCCAGCCCTCAGTAGCTGGAGGTTGTGATGATTTTCTCATTGGAAAACCAAAGGAGACAGATGATTTTTAGTAAAAATGGTCACCTTTAGAAAATCAGAAAACCTCCTCCTTCCTGTCTTTCTGTGAAAGCTGGGAATGTTTTCATCTGCAAGCCTTCAACATTGAAATTGCCAGTTTGGAAAGTAACTGTCCTGCAAACTACAAATCCCCACCTTGGCCTGTAAGCACTGAAAAGCTCCTGATGAATCTCCTTCCTCACACACTCCTTGTATGCAGAACTCTTCCAAAAAAAAAAAAAAAATCTGCTAATTAATTTTAAGCCTCTTTGTGGCAAAGCCTAAGAACTGGATTTACCAAGAGAGCAGGGGGTCCATCTGGTGCAAAAAGCTCTCTCCTATGCCAAGGCATTTGTTTCATGGTGGGGTTTAGGTCTGGATACCTCCTTTGGGCAGCAGGCTGGTTGTACTGACCAACTGACCACTGGCACATTTCTCAGCATGGTGAGGGGATGGTGGCAAAGTCAGGAAAGAACTCAGAGGGGTTTTCCTGCAGGTGTCCCATGTTTGGACACGTGCACAGCGGCTTTTTCCCTAAATAATGGGATCACACCTGATGGCAGCGCTCAGTTTTAGAAGTGGAACAAATAAAGCGTGGTGTGAGCTCAGTGAAGCTTCTGCAGGTTCCCTTGAAACTCCTTTAAGTAAAAACAGTTTGATGCAGCATCATTTTACATCACCATGAATTTCCTAAGCCTGTCTGCTCTGTGTGGATGTTCTCTGGAAGTGCCTGTAGCTGAGAGGACACACAGACCAACTTCCCACACCTCTGCCCTTCACCAGCCAAGCCAGATTTGGCCAGGAAATTCAGAGTTTGGATAACACACACATGTCTTTTGCATCTCCCATTTTCTGTATCTCTCATTGTCTCAACCTCCTTTTCTCACACAGTTTCTAATTCTGCTTTTTGTTATTTTTTTTTTTTTCAGGAGCACACTAAATCCGTGTTGATGAAAATTGGCTTGAATTCCCCAAAAGATCTGCATTGATTTTTGGATTGGAGAGAGGTGGAGAAAGCAACAGCATCAACAAGGAGACCTACTCATTTGAACTTAATCTGTTCCTCTGTCCTAATTAGCAATACATTTGCTCATGGAGAGAAAAGATTTTGATGATTGGCAAAATAAAATAAAATGGGTGGAGAGAATTTTGAAAGTTTTTAGGTGCATGTGGCATGCAATGAGTGAAAGGAGAAAATTAAACGAGTGAAAGAGTAATGAAATTAAACATGAATTGCATCTTTTCTCCCCATATAGGAGCATTTCATCCTCTCCAACTCAACTGCAGCTTGGCAAGCACTTGCTTTTTGGTTTTTTTATGTCTTCCAGTAAAGGGCAAACCAGCAGCTAAGCCCTTACTGGGAAGCAGCCCTTGAAGGAGTCTAGAGCAGGCAGGGATTTTCTTTCTGATGATATCCGCGAGAAACATTTTCTTGTGTCTCACAATGTGGGTGATGTATTATTATCTGCTTGCATGTGGGCACCTTGAACACCTGAATTAGGAGAAATCAGATGTTGTGCCATGTGTCCTTCAAATGATTATTTCAGATATTTGCAATCCTGACAAGGTTTTCCTGCAAAGTCCATGATATGGAATAATTTTCATTACATGCCCAAAACAGTCTGCAAAGCACTGAAATCACTATGAACCTAGTCATGCTGCTAAAATCCAACTGATTATGCTCTATTTTGTTTGAACTTTTAATTCCTCTCCTGCTATCTTCCCTTGGTTAGTGGTCAAGTGTAACTTTACCTTGAAGCTCAGCCGTGTGAGACACAGCTTGTGGCTGATTGCATCTGATGGGGGGGAAAGAGGAGCTTTTACTGGAATATTCCTATTAATTTCTGTGCATAAATTAGGAGAAATTAAGGCTGTGTGTGGCACTTTTAGCTGGTCATGGCTTGGCCATGATGTAATGCTGGGTGAGTGCACCAAATACTGCTGAGTGGCCAGAAAGGGTCTGGTGGCTCTGATGGGAAACCATTCCCATGGGAACTGAGGACAACTCTTGGGAAAACATGGTAGTTCACAGTGGACATGGAAATAGGATAGAGAGATCAGAGCCATTGGTTTTCTGGATTTCACTGCTGGTTAAAACTTTATTGCCTGAGCTTTCCCTTCTGAAACAAAGTTAGGAGAACAAAAATCAGTCGAGTACTGGGCTTGCTTAATGCAGATTCTAACGTGCTCTCCCCTGTACTCAAAGACATCCAGAAATGATGCAAACATGCTTTGGGCAATGCTGAGCTAATCAGCTGCTTGAAAGGCAGAGTATTTTAACTTCAGTGAGGTGCCAAGTTATCACGTCCTCGTTTCTTCAGGATGTGGGGGAAGCAGGCACATCCCTGCCTGCCAGGAGCTGGGCCAACAGTCCTGGAACGGTGGGGTGGGGAGGGCATTCCACGGCTCTGCCAAACAAAACGAGGCTGCAGATCCACCTCGGGGAGCACAGCTGGAGAGCCACAGCTCTCCCCTTCGGCTCAGCATCCCTTATTCCTCTGGGGTTGGAATCAGGAGCCTTGCTGTGCTGGATTAGATTGCTCTGCTGGATTTTCGTGTTCTGTGCATTACCCAGACACAGCCCTGTGTCTCATTAGCTGGAGGCTGGTTCAGCAAGGGCTGGAGCTGTGCTGGTGTCAGCAGGACGTGCCCAGGGGTGCCAGGGTGTTTGCATTTCCCTGGGCCTGCCATTGCTCAGCACAGCCAGGGATGGGCACAGCTGATGAACTTGTCTGATTAATGTGTTTAATAAACAATAGCCAGGGACCAGCACACTGCAAAAAGCTGCTCATCTCCGGAGCTGCCACAGCATCCTCCTGGCAAATATTCTGACACTTGATTGCAGTCCTGCTGTGAACTCCCTAACCGTGGGAGCAGAGAATTTCTCCAAAAACTGGCCCATTTCATCCCAAATTCCATGCCCCTCATAACCCCAGGAGTTCTGTGCTTCTCGGCACCCCCAATATCTGTCTGAGCTGAGGCTGGGGAGCAGTGCAGACCCCCTGAAGGTCTGGGTGGCACAAGGGACACCTGCAGAGTGTCACTTTGGGGCGTGTTTCAGTGTTGTTATTGGGGCAGATTTGGCAGCAGGTCGTGTGAGAGCAGCCCCAGTGGGTCAGCCAGATTGCCTTGGCTGCCTTTAAAGGGTTTATCTCGAGGGGCAGCTGTCCTGTTTGAAATCCTGCAGCCAGGTAGGATCCAGCCTCCCCCTGCCAGGCTCTCCCCAGTCCCAGCTCTCAGCCTGCTGGAATATTCACAGCAGCTTTTGGGAATTTGG
Source organism: Brachypodius melanocephalos (assembly GCA_013398615.1). Lineage (NCBI taxonomy): Eukaryota > Metazoa > Chordata > Aves > Passeriformes > Pycnonotidae > Brachypodius > Brachypodius melanocephalos. The sequence goes on from VZSR01003022.1 coordinate 3,324,023, forward strand.
CTGGGTTTGGTGTGGAGCTGGGCTCTGCTCAGGGTCCCCCCACCTCCTCCCCACCCAGGCAGGGTATGAACCTCCAGCTTTCCTTCCAGGAGGGCACTGCTGAGCTCTCCAGACCCGGAGCACATTAGAATATGCTGAACTGTGAAGACTTGTCTTAATTAATGCTTTATAAGGTTACAGCCAGAGCCGGGGAAATAATCAATAGTGAATCATCTACTCGGCAAATTCAGCTCTTTTCTGCCGGCGAGTCATCTGTAAACAGCTTGCAGTTCTCTCCATCCATTCATTCATTATTTACAATTATTTCCCAAATAGTTCCTCCAAATTGCTTTTGGTCTGCAGCTTGTTTGCAAGCAGCGCGTGGCAGGCGCCTGCTCCTCGCCGCTCAAGCTGTGATCGTCCGTTTCTGGTGGGACGAGCAGGTGATGCGGCCTCACGCTGTGTCCCCAAAAGCAGCAGCCCCAGCTCTTGCCATCCTCCTTAATGAATTCAGAATAGCTCTGGGCAGATATTCCTTCCTTCTCGTGCAGCATTCCCGCTCTCTGCCAACTGCCTCGTTAGTTAAATCCTTCGTTAGGAGACTTGGGAGGGTGCAGCGGCTGCAGCACGGATTCAGAGCCCATCTCATCTGGATTTTTCCTGAACTGGTCCTTACTGGCCCTATTTGCCATAGGAGTAGCAGAATCTTCAAAATAAGCAGGTCTTAGTGATCACTGGTGTTTTCAAACTCAGGAACCTGCTTGGGCCACTGGTGAGAGCCCCAGGGACCATCTCTGAGCCCAGTCTGGCCCTTACTGCCCCAAATAAACCCTGCTGGTCTCCAGGCTAACACCAAACTGGTGTCTGCAGCCAAAGACCCTCATTTAAACCTGTCACTGTGCCCAAAGTGACTGCAACCCTGGGAGAGAAAATCACCTCCAATTCCAGGGCTCCTTCCACAGCCCTGGCTTGCAATGTGCCTTCCCCTGTTAAAATCACCACAGCATCTCAGCTCCAAGGCAGCCGTGGCAGTTTGGATGATTAAAAGGATTTCTCCATGATAAGAACTGGAGTGAAACTCATTTCAGGTAGCAGCCAAACAGCTGCTGGATGGTACACAGTTCCATTTACTGCTGACACGGACTGGATTGTTTTAAGCAGGAGACGTAAATAGGCTCTGACATAAATCAAAGAAAACACCAGCTGCGGGTCAGCCACACTCTGGGGATTCACTGCTGTGGATCTGGGAGGAAACCAGACAGAGGAGCCCTCACTGCTCAGGAAGGGTCTGCCTGGGCTGCAGGAACAAGGATTGCCCCATGCTGGGGAATTTTGACAGGTTGATTCTCCTTCCAACGCTGTTACAGCCCCTGGAAGGCAGATCTTGGGATGCAGCCGAGAAAGAAAAGTGCTGGGAGTTGGTTGAAGGTCTCTGCTGGCAGGGTTGTGCTGGGAAGTGTCTGGGGCTGGCGTGGGAGTCTGGCCCTTTTCTCTGAGAGCCCTGCTCATCTGATAACTGAACTGGGCTGGGATTATCTCATGGGACACACCGGTCACCATCCTGGGGGAAGGGTCCTTCACCCCTCTGTGGTGAATCCAGCACTCACCCCTTCCCACCCCAAGGGTTTCCTTGGCCCAGCATCACCTCTGGTGCAGGTGGGGATGCAGAGAATTTGGGGAGGTCACAGAGGAGGGTTCAGTGTATATACAGTGACACAGCCCAGGGACAGAGATCACTCCAGCTGTCTTTGCTGTGGAAGAAAGGCAGAAGGAAAAAAAGGAGTTCTGCTTAAAAAATTAACAAATCCTGACCTCAGAGGAATCATGAGCCCGGAGCAAAAATGCACTGAGCACCTGAACAGTGCTGCCTGCAAGCTGGGAAGCATCCCCAGAGCCAGCAGCAGTATCCTGAGGCTGCAGACACGTTCTGCTGGGTGCAGCAAACGCTCCTGGCGTGCTGCCTCAGCCCCTCCACAACTGAGACCCGGGAAAAACAGAACCAGCCCCCTTGGCTCCCTCTTGCCTGCTCCAGGTCCCTGCAGCAGCTGTGCTTCACCACCCTGGTGCTGCTCGAGCAGGGGGAGAGGGTTGGGTGGTGGTTTGTTTTTTTTTTTTCCCTCTCCTTAAGTCAAAATCAATGATGATGACAGAGTTATAAGGTGAGCGATGGGAAAGGAGAAGAAAGCACCCGGTGTCAAATTTGATGCAGGAGGCAGTTAGAGGAACCTATTACGAGTTCTGTTGCCTTAGGGGATGTTGGTGGGTACATAGGAGAGTGTAATGTCAGCGAAACAGGAGAGCAGTCTCTTTCCCCTTGAACCCTTATCATTAATGTGGAAGGCATACATTGTCAGCTATTAGTCTGGAGGGGAGGGAGAATGGCACTCGAGATGTCTTAGTTTGGAAATGGAGTCTGACTCCTCGTCTGGTGTGTGAAGGATGGAGGGTTATTGCAACTGTTGTTATTGTTGCTGTGATTACAGTGGGTGTTAGAGGATTTGGGAGAAGATGGGGCTCTGAGGGTTCTGCTGCCTCTCAGGGTGGCTTTTGAGGAGGGCAGAGTGAGAAGCACCGTGCAGTGAATGCTCTGGGTGATTGGAGCCCCATTCCAGGGCATGGTGGTGCTGTCAGTGACAAGGATGCTCTGTGTGACCCAGCGGGGAGCAGGTCTGTGTCCCCACCCAGCACTCACACCAGGCACTGCCAAGGGGAACTTGGGTGGCTGGGAGAGAGACTTTGCAAGAGAAATTAAATAAAAGAGTTTAAAAATTGTTTTAATTACTCCCGTTGCTGCTGGAGTCATTGGTGGATGATGAGGAGCTGCACCCTGTGATGTAGGAAAGAGCTGCAGGCAGGGATTTGGGTCTGGAGTTTGATGCCTCCCTCCCTGGCCATGAGCACGAGTCAGTCTGTCTGCTTTGCATCCCAGCAGCAGCTTTTATCCAAACACACCAAATATTTAGTGCAACCCTGGCTGAACCCGTTCTCAAGACAGCAAAGGATGCTGGCTCCTGCAGACGCAGGGAGAGAGGCTCTCCCACACCTCAGCTCCCTCTCTGCCTCACCCACTCGATACAGTTTCCCTCATTTAGGAAATGTAAATAATTCCTTGGGCTCCGCTAATCCCAAGATTACACGGGTAATTCCTGTTTGCATTAATGGGAGGATCTCTCTCAAATTCTCTGCATGCGAATGAGCATCACAGGACTGGCACTCTGAGCCTGGATGAGTCTCTGGCAGACACTTCCCCTCCTCCCCTCCCCTGTGCTCAGGCAGGATCTGAGAGGCAACACAAAATTAGCTCCTTAGCCTCAGGACGTTCATTTTTTTGGAAGCACATTGCAAATGATGTCTATTATTAACTCCGGCCATTAGTCCCTTCCTTCTCCATCCAGCTCTGCCGTTGTGGCTTTCAGAGTTATCTCACAGGTGCTGCTGGAGATGGAGAACAAGGTCGTGCTCCATGAGGTGTGGGAAAAAGGGATTTATGAGCAAGCAAAGCAAATACATCCCCTCTGTGCCTTTTCCAGCTGGCATCTGGCATGCACTGACTCCCATAATCCCAGATTTGGGGTGCCTGGGATGCACATCCAGGGATGCTGCGCTACCCCGAGGTTTTTATTTCCACACTCTGTCTGGGTGGGAGGAGATGAGGGTATCTGCAGCTCCCCAGCTCCATCTGCAGCTCCCCTCAAACCCAAACCCAAAGGCAGGAAAGTGCCAAAAGCTGCCCCATCACCGGGGTCACGGGGGCAGAGCAGAGCAGAGCCCTGGGCTCACTGCACCACCCCCGTGCTGCTGCTCCTCACTGCACCTCCCACTGCTGCTCACTGGGGAGAATAATTAATTAAGCCAATTAACGAAGATAAGCTGGAGTAGCAGCTCTGGAAAAACACCATTGATCAACAGCAGCTCCTACCTTGGGCTGAGCCCTGCCCCTTCTCCTGCTGGCAGATGCCTGGCACCGCTCAGGTCCCCTCCAGGAGATGCCACAGGCTGGGACAGCCACCCCAGAGCTGACAGCCAGGCTGTGGCTCCGGGTGGGGATGCTGGGCTCTCAGGAACATTCAAGGTAATAACAAAATTAAAGCAGGGAGGGGAGGGAGTTAAAAAAAATTTGAAGTAATCGCTAAAATACCCCCTCCAAATCTGTCACACATCCGTCCCTGTGGCTCAGCACTGGGTCAGGCCAGCACATGAGCGTGGCAGGGATGCTGCTGAGGCACCTCAGACCTCCTGCCTTGGGGGCTGTCACTCAGCTCCTTCATTAGGAGGGAAAAAAGTGCTGGAGAGCCCTTGCTTCCTACAGTGGTTTTATTTCAAAGCTCTTTCAAACAGGGGTAAAGAGGTACGAGGCTCACTTTTGCTGAATGGGAAGGGAAAAAAAAAAGTGTGTTCTTAATTTGGGGAGCAATTTGGTAGTTGTAAAAAATGGGAAGCCAGGTGGGCTTGGGAGGTTTGGGGGAGTTCTTGGGTTCGGGATGAGAGGAAGGTGGAAGAGGCAGAAAAACCTTTATGCTGCTGTGAAATCTGTGTGCCATCAGTATGTACTGTGGAAAAAAAAAAGGCAGCAGTTAGCTGAGCAGCAAGATTGGTGTTCTTGTATTATTCCAAAAACATAGGGCTGATACTTATTTCATTAGAGTAAGCCTTCCTGTAGCCAATAAATGAATCCCAGGAAGTGAGAGGAACCCCAGGATCAGGGACTTTACTTCATTTGGGATTGTGTGCAGCTAATATTCTGGTTAAATAAATACATTTTACTAATTGGATTACTCAGACAGTGTAATATACTGCTGGATTTCCAACACGATGCTAATAAATTGTGTGAAGAACTTAATCATGTTAGCTTCCAAAAAGCTTGTAAGAGATGAAATTAAAAAATAAGTAGAAGTTGACATCTATTGCATTTCACAGTGTCTTCATTTTCCTCATCCTTCTTAGAGTTCTCCTTTCCTCAGCATGGCTGATGTGGATTTTTTTTTTAATCTGCCTGTGATTAGGGAGGATGCAGGGTTAGAGTGGGACTGGGAGGTGCTGGCAGCTGCCTGGTGTTTGGCTCTTCTCCTAACACTGATCCTGGCAGAGATTGAGGGAATGAGGCCCTAACATCCCCTTCTGGAGGCCAGAGAGCTGTGGGGTATTTCCCTGGATGCAGCAGGGAATGAGGCTGGAGAGAAGCACCTGGTGCTCCCCGAAGTTGGAAAGGATGCTGAGGGTGCACAGCGAGCGTGGGACGGGCTCTGTGCTGGGGGACAGGACGTGGCCCTGGGCTGGGAAGCCCACCAGGAGCATCCCACAGCTCAGGGCCGGCACAGGGAGGTGCTGGATGCCCTGTGCTGTGGAGGATCCACGTTCCTCCACATCTGCAAAATGATGGAGTGTAGGTGCTGCCAGCACAATCCATCATCAGCGAGGCACAGCACTGCTCAATTCACCTGAGCTTCCCACCAGCAAGGGAAAAGGCAACACAGACCTTACTTTCCTTAATTTTCTTTTTTTTTGTTTCTTGGATAGAAATACACAGTCAGAGAGTGAACAGCTCTCCCTCTCCAGCAATGTGACAAATGGACACTAAAAACAGATAACTTGTCCCTGCTGTCGATAGAGCAGCCCTTGGGTCACAGAGACAGCTCAGATGTGTCCTTTAGGCTGCACCCAGCTGTCAATAGGGTCTGCTCCTTACCAAGGAGTAAATGCCAGGCAAATGGAGTGGTGCGGTTTGAGCCAAGGGGCTGGGGAACCTGCAGATGGATGGAGCCCACGCCAGAGTCTGGAGAGAAGGACAGCGCCTCTCACCCAGGTCCAACAACCACGGCATTTCCTGGGATAAGGACGCTCCCAACCTGAATTACACCCCAGCTCCTTCCCCCAGGGGTCCCCTCTGTTGTGTATGACCCTGCCACAGCCTCCCAGTGCAGGACAAGGTTTGCTGCAAACATCGTGTGAGCTCAATATGAGCACCTCCACATGATGGAAATCATCGATGTGAGTGTGCCTTTGTGAACAGCTCACCAAAATGAAACCCCAGCACTTGGCCCTCGGGGGTTAAAATACCCTTCCCTTGCTCACAAGCCGCCTGTTTGGACTCCCCTAATTTTTTTTTCAGATGCATTTGATGCATCAAATGGTGATAATTGTTGTATTAAAGGGGCACATGGGGGAGTAATTTGCCTTTCTGAAGCGCTGTGAGATCTTCAGATGAAACACTCGGCTGCTGTGATTGGCACTAGAAAGAAGGAATTGCCAATTCCTATTACAGAGCTGGCTCCCCACAAGGTTCAGACGTGTGGCTCGGTGTGTGCATTTTGGTGCCCAGAAACCCTGTCCCCCATCCTCCCTGTGTCAGAGGGATGCACAAGGTGTAGGTGAAGGCAAACCAGCTGATTTCCATGGAAGCAGGCAGGAGCCAGCTCCTCCTCCCAGCTGCCTTCCAGAGGGTCAAACCCAAACCACCCAGGTCAAGCAAAGTGCCTGGGAGCAGCAGCAACTCAGAAACCCAAAAAGCAGTTCCCAGCCTGGCATCCACAGTGGGTGCAGCCCCTGGCCGAGCAGCCCCGTGTGCAGTGCACCAAAATCTCTGCAATTCCCCGCCTTCCCTCTCTCCCCCTCGTTTCTGTATCTCCCCCTGATCAAAGTTGCCTTATTTTTTTAATTCCCCATATAAAAGGAGTATTGTCTGCATGAGGCCTCACCCCGCATTTATTTATATTTTCTCTCACAGCGGGATTTAAAAACAACAAACCAGCCCCTGAAATGGCAGCAGCTTCCCTGTAACCTGAACCTCATTGAAATACTAATAACTAGGTTTTGATGCAGCTTTGTGGGTATTAATGCAAATGTTTTTCTGACTCTCCAGGTTTAATAGCAACAGCTTATACAACTCTAATTAGCATAACAAAATTCAGTGATGAGGAGTAAAATGCTTGTCTTGTTTGATGTTTCCTGGTAATTAGCAAGAATAATGATTTATGCAGCGTTCCTGGTTCCCGGCTCACAAAAGATGGCAGAGAGCACTCTCAGCAGTTAACTCTGGGTTTGTGGGGAGGATGGAGCTGCTGGAAAACACACGTGGAGACCCGGGCAGGATGACACAGTGTGTGTGTCACCACACAGCCGAGCACTGAGCACTCCAAGGGCTCCGGGATTCTCCCTGCACATCCTCCCGTGTGTCCCTGTGGGGTTGTTGCTGCCCATGTGGAGTTGTGTGGGCACAGGGGCTCTTCTCACACAGTTCCAAAGAACTGCCCTGCCTTTTGCACAGGGATGGGCAGCGATCCCGCAGAGCCAGGACACTCACTTTGCTTTAGAGATCGGATTTGTGCTTTTTGGAAACACCGGGTTCTCCCGTCTGTGTGCGGCTGGGAAGGTTTCCTTCCCTTCCTCCAAGCGCTGCAGCCCCTGGAGCAGATCTGTGGAGGAGAAGGGAGGTTTCCCAGTGCCACCCCAGTGCCAGCATTTCCAGCATGAGACGAGGCAAAGCTACTGCTGCACATCTGCTCATCCCCAAAGAAAACCTCTCCTCCACGCCTTGGGCTGCGTGTTTGATCGCAGGCTTTGTAAAACACAGCGGCATGCCTGCAGTGCTCTGGTTTGGGCCAGGAGGAGTTAAAGGTCGGCAGAAAAGAGGCTGTAACACCGTGTCAGACACCGGCATCTCCCGGGTTGCTCGGCCCGTGTTTGCACACACAGCGCTCCGCATCACCTTTAATATTTCTCGCTGGCTGTGAACTCTTCTCCTGGGCTCCGCGGGGAGCTGCGGGCTCTGCCCGGCCAGGAGCCCCCTCCATCCCTCCTTTGCATAACAGGGGAAGGATTCAAAGCTGCTGCTGCCTTCCCTGCCGGGTGCAGCCCAGAGAAGCCTCCCTGCTCCATCAGCGGTGGGGATGGCTCTGTGTGACCCTCTGGGGGATGCTCAGCAGCCCCTCTCCTCGCCTGGGCCATTAAATGTGTTATGAGTTATGGTCCCCTCGTCGGCTGTGGAGCCCTGCATTAACCACACTGTTATCTTTCTTTCTCTGCGAGCTCCTGCCCCGCTCCCCAGCACCATCCTCGCCTTACAAAAGCTTTCATTGTGTTAACAGCTGTAAAGTAAACCACGCAGGCCAGTAAATTCTGAAGGAGTAAAAAGAAACCCTCCTTTTTATGTGGTATGCAGTCGGCTTTATGGAGGGCAGCGCCGAAGGCACTTATTGAGATAAACGTTCTGGCTGGGTTTTTAAAAGGACTAAATAATGTTGGCCATTTGTGGGCCTGCGAGATGACAAAATTAGGGGAGAAGTTAAACTACCTGCTACTGAGCATCAGGCGAATTTTTGCGGCAATCTGGAAGCAATCTCTGGCTGTGTTTGCAGCTCCCCAGGCAGGGACTTGGCCAGCACAGCCAGAGGAGGGAGAGCTGCCGTGTTTCTTAAGTGCCAGAGCTTGGATGCAGCAGCAGCAATGTCGGTAGCCCGATCCAACACAGCAAATCCTTTGTTTCCTCGCTAAGAAAGCTAATTTTGCAAAGCAAAAGACTGAGTGATGTGTAATCTGTGAGTGCCTCTAGTCTGTGGTGCTCTTGGGAGAGGGAAATTGTCATCTGAGGGATAGGACAGATGCAGCCAGGGCTGCTCGATCGTATTCTCTCCTTCCCTCCACCCTCCCGGTGTTTCTGAAATGGCTTCTGCCGTGAGACACCCCGAGACAAGATGCATTCATTCATATTAATAACACTGGAGTATCTGCATGGGTAAGGTGGCTCGGAGAGAGGCATTCATGATGAGAAGAATAATTTGGTCCAGCCAGTCTTTGCAAACTACTCTGGGGAAAAGCTTTCCCACCCTGGGCGCAGTGGGAAGCCTTGGCTGTGCTGTTCACACAAGAAAGCACAAGCTGATCTGACAAGCTGCAAATGCCAGCGTGGAAACGTCCCCTCTGTCCCCTCCATCCCCTCCAGCCCTCCCTGCTACCCTGGGCTGTGTGAGGGGCTGAGCCCTGCCAGCTGCTGGGGACACATGTGGGGAGATTTGGGGTCACGTTTTCCTAAGCAAAGCACAAATCCCCGGGCTGGCAGTGGCTCCCACTGGTGTGGTCACCCCCCGAATGCCTTGGGGTGCTCCAGCCCCATCTGGCAGCCGGCTGGGGGGGAGGCTCTGCTCCAGGAGGTGCTCACAAGGCACCAGAGCTTTTTCCAATGTCTCCCACAGAGGAAATTCCTCCGGAGTGAGATCATGCTCTCCTCTCCAAAGGAAGGCAGATCTGCTGGGGAGTAGGGAGCTGGGGATGGGGGGAGATCCTGCCTGCAGCCCCTGAACTCTCACTCACCCTGCTCCAGCAAGGTTTAACAGCATCCCTGCGCTTTTTATAGCGGTGATTATTTGTTAGCAGAGATCCAGCGTGCAGAGGTTCTGAGCTACACTGCTGCTTAGGCTGTCCCAGGGGTTGCTGTGGCACATTTTTGTGTTTGTGCCCTGCTGAAGGGAAAGAGCACCAGTGAGCACAGCCCCTGTCCTTGTTCCCACCCCCTGCCCCAGGTGAGGCATCACAGAGGTGCTTTAGAATCTAACCTGGCGCAACAAGCTTTACACTGCCTCTCACTACACAAATATTTATTTCAGGCAGAGGTTTATTTGCTGTAGAAATAATGAAATTTTCATACAATGCCTTTAAGATCTTGTTAGTGCAGAGCACAGCTCTGAATTGCAGCTGGAGCCGAGGTTAATCAGGAGAACTCAGTGCCAGCAGGGAAAGGACCCTGGCAGGCAGATGGACAGGGAAAGATGTGACCCAGCAGAGAATGCTCACACAAACAGGGGGGGTGGGATTGCTCAGGCCGGGCTGGATGGGGCTTTGAGCAACCCGACCTAGTGGGAGGTGTCTGCCCATGGTAATGGGGATTGGAACGAGATCAGCCTTAAAATCTCTTCCAAACAAAACCATTCTGTGAATATGAATCTATGATTCTGTGATTCTATAATTCTGTGATCCTATGACTCCATGACTCTATGATTCCATGAATCTGTAATTCTGTGATTCTATGATTCTGTGATTCTATAATTCTGTGATCCTATGACTCCATGCTTCCATGACTCTATGATTCCATGAATCTATAATTCTGTGATTCTATAATTCTGTGATCCTATGACTCCATGCTTCCATGACTCTATGATTCTGTGATTCTGTGACTCTGTGATTCTATGATTCTGTGATTTTATGACTCTACAATTCCAGCTACATGACCACATATTGAAAAAGTTCCCCTGGCCACCGTGTGCCAGCCAGCAAACAATGGCAATTGGTCACTTTAGTGCCACTTTCTGGGGACCTTCCAGAGGGGCACACAACCCGCTGCAAAATGCTTTGTGAAGCTTGTTGCTCCTCCAGATTTCAGCCAGGACACCCAAGCTCCCAGAGCCGCAAGGCAGGCTTGCAGTGAGGCTCTCAGGGGTTTTGTTGAGTCCAGGGGACAATGCAGGTTGCAGCTGTAACAATTCTGACAAGCCCTGTGGGCTCCACATGGTGTGTGAGGGCTGAGTCAGACTGGGTTTTACCCAAAATGATTCACCTGGTGAATCCCACTCTCTCCCATGGGCTGAGCCAACCCTTTGGCAGGATCTCTGTGTTTTAAATGCGGCTCTCAAAAAGATAAATGTGTGGTCTGTGGACTCATCTCAGATTTCCTCCCAGGTGGGATGAAATGGGATGAGATTACCCTGCAGACACAGACCAGCTGCCCCTTTCCTGCTGTATTGAGCACTGCCAGGTACCAGAGACAACACCACTGGGAGTGTAGACCCACAGCTAAAGGGTGCCAAAGGGGCTCCTCAAGCAGATTTTGGAGAGGGGATTGACAGGAAACTCTTTCCAGCTTGAGCAAGAGCCCATCATCAGCTCTGGTGTCAGCAGGAGACAAGGTGGAGGGAGGAGAGCCCCGAGCAGGTGCTGCTGTAAAACATTTCCACCCCTTTCTGCTTGGGAAGGCTCATGCAGGCTTCCCAGCGCCTGTGTGTGTGGGGATGAGAATGATATAAATGTAAAATTGGCCCTCTCAGGTTCTGAAGAGCGCAGTTTGCAGCTGGAGATGGATCACCAATCTTCCAGGGAATTGTGCTCTACAAGGTTAAGCATGTTTGCAGAAGAAATATGGATAATGCTCTTATCATGTATGACCTTTACTATATGTGTAACATTGTCAGTGACAAAAATGCCATTTTTTAAATGGTTTTCACACTATGGTATCCAGCCATTAATCATGATGTATGTGAGCGACTCTATATTGTTTCTCTGAAATTGCAGCATTAGATTACTTTCCCATCCCGGCTGCTCACATGAATTGTACCCCCTGTTACCATGAGCAAGGTTCCTATTTTCCATGCCTAATGTCATTGTGGCCCTACATTTACCCAGAGGACTGGAGAGAACTTTGCAAGGCACAAAGGGAGCAGCTCTGCTCTCCTTCCCTGGCAGACAATTTGTGCATATGTGCGTATAAATGGTGCACTTACTTTAAGACGTCTCTCTAATCCAGGAGTTGATAAATGACTCTTTCAGACACCTCTGCTGATGTTGCATTTTTAATGTAGACAAACTGTAGCTCTGGCTCCAGTCTGTGCATCCCTGCCACTGCCATCCCCACTCTTGGCGGGTTAATGTTTCATCTCGCCTGCTGTAATTTGGGAGGTTTTACTTCCAGAGTGTATTTTGATTTACAGAAGGTAAAAAGCAGTTGGCAGCTTGATGTTTACTCTTTTGTGGGCTTTTTTTTTTTTTCCCCTCTCTTTTTTAATGCAGCAAGCTTTCAGGTGTGAGCGCTGCTTCCTGCTGTACATAACTGATATTTATCCTTCCTGTCTCAGGGAAGATGCTGCCTTAAGGGGAGGCCAAACAAAGCCCCTCACACCCTGTCTGAGCTGTGCTTTTGGGGACTGAGCTGCTCTAACTGCTCACTGTGGTGCAGGGTGGCACAAAACATCTGCCAGTGCAGGACTTGTACAGGGATCAAAGGGAAAACAGAGCTCACAGGAAGCAGCTGAACACACAGTCAGTGTTTGCAGCCCTAAAATCGGTTTCTGCCATTCCCCCAGTTAGCATTACCCAGAGTCTGGGCTTGTTGGGAGCCCATCTGCCTTTGCTGCTGGAGCAAGAGTCATCAAATGAGTCAAAGGCAAGCAAAGACTTTCAGATGGAAATAATGTGGGCACGCTGCATCCATGCAGAGCTGTGGGTATCCATGGGGATTCCCAGTGTTTCACACCTCCAGGGGAACTCAGTGAGGTCTGATCTTGCTCATTCCCACCAGCACCAAACCAGAGTGAGGTCACTGAGATCACTGAGCTCTGTGGCCCAAGAAGGGAGCAGAGAATCAGCCTCTTGGGATGAAAATATTGTCGAGTAACAAAAAGGTCTGGGTTGTTGTAGCCCATTGCTGATTTTGAGAAGATTTCACCAAGCCTCTGACATCCTGAGTGACCTTGGGAGAACAACAACCTTTGTCTCTGGGCTCAGAGGCTTTCCATCTTTTACTCCATGCATGTGTTATGTCCAGTCCAGTGGGGACAGGTTTCCTTTACAGCACTTCCACAGGGCTCTGTAATCTCTTTATTCTGCTTTCTCACGTGACTCTTCAATACTGCAGAGGCAGCAGGTCCCCAGCTACTGAACTTTCCCCTCTGTCTGATCCCTCCTTTGTCCCCACAGACCCTTACAGGCTTTGCTGCTGTCCCCAGAAATCCCTGACACTTCTTGATGAGTTTCTGGTGGCAGAGTGAGTGTCTGGCTGCAGGAGCCCTCCCTGGGCAGGGTTTATGGGCTGGGAGCTCTCCCCTCTCTCAGGACAGCCCAGGGCTGAGCGCTGCACCCCGAGGACAAACACGGAAAGGTGACAAGCAGACTTGGTCTGAAACTCCCTGTGACTGCCCCAAGTGCTGTCCCTGAGCCCTGGGCTCCAGCCTCCCCTGGAACTGCCCAGGAGCATCCTGAGATGAGTCAATTGTGTGTGGGAGCAAGTGCAAAACAAATCGCACACGCACACGAGAGCAGGCACCTTGTCTCTTTGTCTCCATCTCACTGTGCCTTTGTTCCAAACTCTTACTTCTCTGAGGAGTTTCTCCATGTCACATGCACTGAACTTTGAGGCTGATTATGCTGCAAGTGCTCCCTGTTTGTTGGTGTTGTCTAAAGAACAACGTGGCTGTGTTTGCCTCAAACCCATCCTAAACTAATCCTGATTTTCTCAATTTATCTTGCTGTTTCTCTTCCCTCATTGTCTAACCTTAGTGATAAGCCCTGGAGAATGGTTTGGGATCACGGCAGGCATTTTGGGGAGCTGGGCCTCCCCGCTGCCTCCCTCTGTGGAAGGGTTGATGTCTCAGGCATTACCTCACGGTCCACGCCACGCAGCGAGTCAAACTCCGCTAAGTAACTAAATAAAGATGTAATTTTAATGATGATTAAATTGAAGCACCTCATTAATTTCATGTGAGAGGTGGGCAAGTACACGGCAGCTCTTTCCCTAAATTCATTGTTTGTCTGGCCACGAGACGTCCCCTCTCAACGTCTGGTTGAGTCTAATTTAAGTATGTAAATTTAATGGTTCAGTAAGTAAAATTGCCTTTATTGTTTGGAATGGTTTGCACAGTAATTTACGAGCTAGCAAGGCTCATTTGATAGGAGTGTATGATGGAGTAGGTGACTACAGTGAAGGACATGTTTATCTTGAGGATACAGGGGGAGAACACAGATATGCAACATCTGTAATCCAGGACCTTGGGATCACTGCTGGAGACTGGCCCTGGGATAAAGCAGCCCTGAGGACACATCCTGGGGCACACTGAGGCATGGCATGGGATGGCATCCCTGTCCCTCTGTCCCTGGGAGGGCACTGGAGATGACAGCAGGACACCAGCCGGGCTGGGACAGCTCCTGTGCAGGAACATTGCCAGC
>VZSR01003022.1:3373822-3384258 GCA_013398615.1 Brachypodius melanocephalos
AGCTGAGATCCACAGGATGAGAAAATGGCTCTTCTCTCCTTTTTTTCCTCCTCCTTTCTCGACTCGCTGAGCCAGCTGGGGCAATGCCACAATTCAAGGCGTCTGGAGACAGAATCCAGCTCGCTGCCTTGTGATCTGCATGTCAAGGTGAAACTGCAATAAGATAATAATGTCAGTATCCCCAGAAGGCAGGCGGTAAAAGATACTAATTGCATTTCACTGAAGGCTTCAGAAACACTCAGCAGCTGGAAAGCTGAGGAGAATTTTGATGCTATTCTTATAAGGGAAGATTTTCTTTCCCCCCTTACACTGTTTGTAAATCTATTACAGAACATGGGGAGTGGAAGAGGGGGAAGGGAATGTATAAAACCAGTTAAAGGCTTAATGTTTCCCATTATATTTTGTGAGCTGTAGGTGGTCTAGAGCTTATAAAAATGTAGCACATTCCCTTGTAATCAACCATAATAATTTATTATTATTATTTATTATGATTTGCTGTTATTTTGCACACATAAAGGCCCCTGCCAAGGCAATGAGAGCTCTGCACAAATAGTTAACATTTATTATAGCAGTAGTAATGTTTAAAAATATTAACTAAATAAAATAAAAACACCAGCTCTAAAAAGCTGAGGACAGCTTTGTTATTGGGAAATAAATGCAGGAAGGCAAATATCTCGCAGAATGGCTGATACTGATTTGAATAGAAACATGTCTGGCGAGGGGGGAAACACATTTCCAGTTCCTGGAAAAACACGGAGAGCTTGGAGTGGAGATCTGCCTCCAGATCTGCTCCCAGCTTTGCCCAGCAGGAACGGGGACCCCCTGTCTGGCCAAGATTTTGGGTGGAAGTGTGGAGATGCATCTGCTGCCCGGGTCTGGATGCAGACAAGGGATAGGGGGGTGCATGGAAGGACTTTCCTTGGAGAGTGGCTTTGTTCAGCCCCAGGTGCTTGTGATGCTTTCCCCTGTGCTTTATTGCCGTGGTGGTGTTCTCCAGGGAAGCTGGAGCCCAAATCCAGGGTTTGGGATCAGTGCTCCAAACCCTCTTCCCCATCCTTTGTCTTTGTTCTGTCTCAAATCTTTAACCCCAGGGAGGATGGAAAACCTTTCAGCCTCCCCTTTGTGGCCTCACCAGGGAATCCTTCGTGCCCTTTGGTGCCACTTGGGCTGAAAATGGGAAAACGGGAGCACTGGGAGAAGGGGAGGCCACTGATGAGGGGAGAAACCACCTGAAAGCCAAGGGGAAAAGGGATTTAGCTGCAGGTTTGCCACAGGGATGTGCTCTGGACATGGTGCAGTGTAACGCAGTTTGTGAGCTGGGGGGAAAAAAAGCGAATGGGTGAATAGCAAAACTTGCGAGTGCCTTTGGTTTGTCAAGAGAAGTGGTGGAAAACATCCCGAGGGTTTTTCCTGATAAAGCTGGAGGGCTGGGCAGCGTGCTGGTGAGCGGAGAGGCGAATTCAAAGCACGCTGAGGGTGGGAAGGAGCACATGATGAGGTCTCAATTAGCTGTAAATGTTTAGGAAGAGGGGAGAAGCATCAACAAGAGACGCCCATGTGCAAATCTCCGCTCTCCCTGTACAGCCTCCGCCAGACAAACAAAGGAAATTTGCGGGAGAACGGGGTTAAAAAGATTGCTGAGAGTATTCTAATGCCAGCACATAAATCAGTGCTGTGGTCCTGCCTGGGATGGCATGTTCGTTTCCAGTCAATCCATCTCCAAAAAAGATACAGCAGGAATAGAAGGGGTCAAGAGATAGGCAACAAAAATTATTGGAGACGCTGCAAGACTTGCAGATGAGCAGAGACTGAAGGATGAGGGGGAACATTTATTTTGAAGATGAGATAAATATGCGGGGATATGATCCATGCACATGAAAAAGGAGGCAGTGAGTGGCACAGAGGAGGTAAATCAGGGGCTGGAAGTCACCCTTGTATTGTGAGACAGAAACCAGAAAGCAGGGGCTGGGAGTCAGCCTTGTGAGACAGAAACCGAGGAGTACCCGAGGGGGCTGCACGGGAGGGGTTTGGATGATGCCCGAGGGACATCTGCAGCACTGCTGGGGGGGTTAACAGCACTCAGGGAGGCCTGAAGGGCACCTGGGGCCCCAGAACATCCAGCTCCACACCTGGAGAGGAGATACAATCCAGGAGGGGACAAACACCCTGGACTCTTTCCTTCAGGGGGTGTTTGAGCATTTCCCTGGCACCTCAGAGCTACATTAAACAAAGGGAGGCTGAGGGGGGGACACAAAGACATCCTCCCCTCTCCCCAAGGCACTTCTCGGGGGAGAGGGGCATCAGCCAGGTGGTGCTGGTGTGGTTTTGGGTGGGGCAGCGATGCTGCAGGGGCTGGAGCAGGGGATGCAGGGGATGCATGGGATGCAGGGGATGCAGGGGATGCAGGGGATGCAGGGGATGGGGTTACCCCGAAGTGCTGCATCTCCAAGAGGTCAGAAACCACCGGCAGCAGGGTGTGCCCACCATGCCCGGGCAGACACCGAGGTGTCTCTGCTTGAGGGTGAGGAGAGGTGAAAGCTCAGGGTGGAGGCTCGGGGTGGAGGCTCGGGGTGGAGGCTCGGTGCTGGTGCGATGGCACGCTCGTGCTGAGGGATGAAAGGCAGGCGGATTATGGGGCTGTGGAGCTCTTGCCGAGGTTTATCTGATCTCCTCCCTGCCCTGCCAGCTCTTCCTGAGCTCCGGGGCTGCCCTGGGGCCGCTGCTGTGACGAAGCCACCCTGCCATCCCCACCCAGCCGCGGGGAGCTTCAAAGGCCGGGTGTGACCGCTCCGAGCCCAAACCTTGGTGTGACCTCCTCTGCTGTGAGATTTGCTCAGACAAGGGTCAGCTCCTGCCCCGAGGAGCTCCAAGGAATCAGCAGGATGCTGAGTGAGTGCATCCCTGCCCTGGCACCCTGCCCCTCTGCGAGGGGAGCTCCAGCTCCTGCGATCCTGAATGATGTGCTCTAAACTGTGCCTCCAGAGATGTCCAAACCCTGGTGTGTTGGTCAAGGTGGGAGCTGTGGGGTGGCTCAGGACAGCCCATCACAGCCCTTCCTGCAGCAGCACCCTGAGCAGAGTGACCAGTAGCACTCACACGGGTTTGTTTCTGTTTTTCATCATCTCCCAGGGGGACAAGTGTGTGCAGTGGAGTGTCTTGTTTGGGTACGAGTCAGGGGTTTGGGGTTTGTTTTTTATAATGCTTAAAATACCCTGTTTCTTGTGTGTTTCTGTCAGAGACAGCCAGGGCAGGGCTGTGCTGAGCCTCTGAAGCAGAAGTGGTGGGTTTTGCAGTGAGTCTCACTTTCTGGTTTGCTCTAGGTTTGGACTCCCCCAAATTGTCTCCCCCTGCAGAGAATCTCTGCTTTCAGCGTGAGAATTTCTGTTTCAGAGGGAAAAAAAAAAAGTGAAATGCTGAGTAGTCTGAGTTTTGTTCCCTTGGGACCAGAGCTGAGCTGGTGTCACAGCTTTCCCTGGGGACGGTGAGGGGAGCAGGGATGCAGGGAGGGCAGGGCTGATGAGAGGGTGGATGTGGGGCCAGCCAGGTGTGAGTGCACACCCAGTGCTGTGGGGTAAAGACGTGGCAAAGCCTTGACAACCACAACCACGGCAGGGTCTGAACCCAAGGGTCTGACAGGAAGGGCTGCCAGAGGGCAATGCTCCCTGAAAATCAGTGTCAGCAAAGTGCCCAGGCCACTCCAGCTCCCTGAGACAAGCAGGACTTTTATCTTGGAAATCCTCTGATGCTCAGAGCTGAGAACAATTCCCCCTGTCCTGCTGGAGGTCACCTCACCCGTTCTCCATGCCCAGCAGACCCATTTGGGCATGAGCACTGTGATCCCTGTCTCTGGGATCTCACAGATCCCTGTCTCTGGGATCCCCTGGGGGCACTGCCTGTCTCTGCATCTTTGCTGGACTCAATGCCCTCTGGGGATCCCAGTGCCAGGTGAAGGTCACAGGTACCAAACTGGGATCTGCCCACCCATCAAGGTGTCTGGGCAGAGGTGCTGCAAATCCACACATCTGACAAATGACATTTCATAGAGCACCATGGGAAGGTCGTGAAAACCTGTCAGACCTCTGGGACTCAGGTTTGGGGGGTAGAATAGCACAGTAGAGTATCTTTGAGACACTCCAAGAATACAAAATACAGGCTCCCAAGTGGAGGCTCACACAGGCTCCTGGTCTGGAGACTGTCTGCACTAAAGCCACTCTTCATAGATTCATTCCAGGCTGGGGTAATTCCCCTTTTTGCCTCCTTAGCCTGAATCCACCTGCCTTGACTTAGCAACATTTAGGTGAGCTGGTTGTGTAGACTGCCTTTAGTCATTGGGAAGAACAGGGCAATTCATCCCAGTCTGTGATAAATCAAGCCATTACTCTGGAGGGATTCTTTTTTCTCTTGATTTTGGATGGAGCTTTCAAGTCCAGATTTAAATTAAGCACCTAACTTTTGGAACTCAGCACAAATCTCCCTGTGAAGGTGGGACACCACTTAGGTGTTTATCCAGTGTGCAGTCCACTGCACAATCCCTGGGGGAAAATGGCCTTCAGAGAATCAGGATCCATTTCATTAGAGGCAAATTCTGGAGGTCAAAAGCTGCTAGCAAAGCTAACAGGGATGTTCCTCACTGACACACTCTGGGTCTCAGTGGCTGTGTCTTATTTGGCCAAGCGTGACCTGAAAATGCTGAGAACCCACAGTGACCATGACCAGCCTCAGGCCAGGCTGCCCATGTGTCCCTCTGCACCTGAGAGTCAGCCCTGGAGGTGTGTCCAGGAAAACCTCACACCTGGGATTTCAGTTCCATGCACAGGAAGATTTTCAAAGGTATTTATTTGCCTCAAGTTGCAAAATGTACAAGCTTTGGAGGAGTTCACAGAAATACCTCAGCTGTTTGATTCTGGAGCCTGACTTCCTTAGGGATGCTGTAACCTTGTGTAGGAACCCTCTCACAGCTCTAGGCACCTTTGGGAATTTTCTGCTCAACGTCAAGTTATTGTCCTGGTGAAAACGTTGGCATTTGGTTTAACAGTGGAGGGTCTTTTGTGGTCTGAATTACAGCAAATTTACTTACAGTTTTCATTATTGGAAAGTTCAGGAGAAGGAATTATCCCACCAGGGAGTGCTGTTTAATTTCTGAGAAATCATTTTCTTGTCCTGGTATAAATTTGATTGTAATGACAGGTAATTGTAGCAATGGTATAACAATGATAAACCGTTGTGGAAATGGCAGTATTTTCCGTGCAACTTCATGAAAATCCTTCAGAATGTAAACTAAATTAAACCAGAAATCCAGCTAATAACGGACTTAGTGTTTTATGCCACGTTTTGTTCACTTTTTACTCAATAAAGGCTGAGATAAAAGAGGAGGAACGCTGATTCTGGGTCATGGCTGGTGCAGTATTTGAACTTGGAAAAACTGAATATTTGGTCTTTACCTTCTGTTTCATTAGGGTGGTTATAATCCATTTAGAGATTATAGAGAGATCTTAAAATGTCAGGAATTGCCTTTTCCTATGTATAGCAGAGCAAGAATAGGGCAAGAAAGGGTTGATGAAGGCTGTGTGCACCGTGGCTCCACAGACTGAGCCCTACCTGTGGTCTGCTCTCTAAAAAAGTGGCAGTACTGCCATTTTAGACTCAAAAAAACACACTTTGGGGTTTGGGGTTTTTTTAATACAGAGTCCTTGGTGCTTTGAACCACCGGGTTTCAGCTCTTTTTTCTCTAGAAGAGTCCAAGTTCTATCTGATTTGGATGTCGTTCGAGCCACAGATATCATCATGTTTTATTTGGACGGAGTGAATACTCTGCTAATCCCTTTCTTTTAGCTTGGGCTTTGCAGCATCATTTCCACCAACTGTTCCCCTTGCTGTGCCCTGAGAACACTGCCATTGCCTGCATTTAAATTTCACACTGGTCTAAATGTCGGAGGCTGAGTTCTGGCGTGCAGAATGAAGCGGAGATTCACATTTTTAAATTAGCAGACAGCGCAAATGAATGACTGGCTCTTCCCTGGGGAAATATTCTGGATCTGCTCAGTACAACAGCCCTGAAAAGGGGGCTGCTGCTGGTAATGACACAGCCTTGGCTGGGGCCTCTGCAGCACAGGGAGCTGGAGGTGTTTGCCAGGGCAGGGGGGATGAGCTCCGAGCGCTGCCCTGAGAGACAAGCGCGGATGTTTGCGGTCGCTCCAGATCCCATCTCCCGAGGAAACAATGCAAAAGCCAGAGCTGTCTCCAGCTCTCACCCCTTGGTTTCTGTCTCACAGTGGGCTCTTCCCATTTTCTAGGTCGGAAAATAGAGCATTTGAGGAGCCTGATGAGCAGCAGTGCCCCAGCTCCTCGCCGGGTGCGCTCCTGTGCGGCTCAGGCGCACCGAGCCAAGCACAGCACCAGGATGTGCTTCCCTTTTCTTGAGGGAAGATTGCTTTTTTCTCCCTGTTTTGCTGAACATGGCTGTCTTGGTGGCAGCTGGCCAAGCTGGGAAAGCAGATCTGTAAAAAGGGTACATATACATATATATATATATTTATTTATTTACTTTGTCAGCCTGTGTAGGCGTTGGCCAGGTCCCTTCTGCCACCCTTGTGTTAAAGTCACCATCCCTGTGGCTCTTGGTAGAATACAGCCCCATGGTCTCCTCCACTCCCTCCTCCAGGACAGCCCAGTAAAAAATGAGGAGGTCAAAAAGACACTTCACAGATTGCTGAAGCAGGAAATCTCTGTTAGAGGTTTTTGGTCTCCAGCTTAGAGAGGAAATTTGAGAAAACCTGAAATTTTGGAGAGCGGATGGCATATCCACGGCATGAGGAATTGACAGGGAATTATCTGATCAACCCCTTTGATGGGATTAAATAAAAAGTGAAAAATAAATGCTTTTCTCTATGTTTCTTTGTCACTATTGCTAAAATATTGAAGTTTAAACAAGGAGGCTTTTAATGGAGGGTTGTCTCACAGGGTGTATTGTATTCACTGGAGTTTGCTCTCTCCTTGGCTAATTATATATATTTATCCATCTTATTGAAAGCTTCTCCAGGGCAAAGAGATGCTGGTTTATTTCTTTATTTGATAGAGGAAATGCATAGTGGAAAGAGATCTGTTAAATATCAAGGCAGTTCAGTCTCGGATACTCCTGCTCTGGCAGGGGCTGGGAGGGGACATTGCAGAGGGGACATTGGCAGGAGCAAGGAACTCCCAACTCCAGAGGCATGGTTGAGGGCAGGAGGGAGGGAAAGCTGGGCTAGGACATCTCATTTGTGGTTTGGGCTGAGACTTCCTTGAGGATTTTGTGAGGATCCCCCTTTTCCTTAGGATCTATTGATGAGTCAGGTGCAGCTCCTTTCCTGCTCACTGCCTGCTGTAGGTGATTGCATTGTAGCTGTTATTTCCCTCCTCCTTCATCCACCCAAACTCCTCTTTGTGTGTCCAGGTTTCAGTAAGCATCCTGTCTCCTAAAAAAAGCAGTAAAGGTGTGATCTCCTGTGCAATATCTCAGCACTTGCAGCATTTTGGGGCAAAATGCTCCAAAACAGAAGCACCTGGTGCAGGGAGGACCAGCCCCTTCTGATGCTTCCCCTGTGCCATTTGCAAGGTTTATTTGGAACCCATCGGCAGAGGAAAAGACCTCCAACACCCCCTCCCCAGGTAAATCTGTGCTTGCTTCTGCACCCTCCCCAGCTGCTCCCTGTCCAGGCTGGCTGCTGTCACCCCTGTACTTGAATGGCATTGCTGTCACACCCCACTGGGGACAGAGGGTGGGCTCAGGGCTTGTTGGGAAGATCCCAACAGCCAGCAAACATTGGTCTGGGGGTCACCAGCTGCCTTGCACGAGAGGCTGCATTCAGCCAGGATGCTCTGGACATGAGCAGAAGTCCTTTTTGCAGTGCCAGGGCTGTGCCAGGCTGTGCTCCCAATCTCAGGGATCTCAGTGCACCACAGATCTCACCCAGCAGCAGCAGCAACCTCGGCTCCTTTCTGTTGGATGAAAGCATTTCAGACACAAACCTGCTGCACCAAATGTGTGGCTGTTCCATTAGTGCCTATTTTAATCACAGAAATGTAAGGCTGTGAGAAAAATCACAGCTCTGCACAGACAGGGACTGGCCCGGGCAGGAAGGCGTCCATGTGACATGGTCACAGCAAAGTGTCATTATGGCCTGCCAGGGAGCAGCTCTCATTTCCCTGCCAGGAAGGGTTGTTTCTCTGCTTGCAACTGTCAGACTCATGAATCCATGGAAATGGCACAAATACGGGGCTGGAGGGGGGAGGGGGTATTTTCTATCTTATCAATTTTGTTTTGAAGCTTGGTGAAAAATGTGAGATCTTCATTTGAAGCTGCTGCCAGACAGAGATGTGCTGGCTCCTTGGACTTTTTTACATCCTAATGATGCTGCTTTATTTATTTTTTGCTTAGCTACCCAGCCAGGCATCGTATGTTTTCTTCTGCAGGAAGATGAGCTCTCGGGAGTGTCTTCTGCTTTATGGCTTCATGCAGATTCTGCAGCTCTGGGCTGTCACTGTCACTTAATGCATTTGCTTTTTGAATCAGAGGGGGCTGTGGTCCTCATGCCTGGAGCATTTATTTGGGAATAACTGCTCTGGGTCAGGATAACTCCTAAAGGGCTGCACTGCTCTCTGGATTCTCATCCTGGGCTGGCAGCACCAGCACAGGGATGACATCATATGAGGTGATGTGGCTCCAGGCTTGGACTCCATCATCCATCCCCCTCTCCCAGCTCTCTCTTCCATCCTGGCCAGCCACCTTCGAGGTGTGCTTTGTCTTTAAGCATCTCCTTCATCTCACGTGAGAAGCAGGGAGCGAAGTGGTGCAAGGTGAGACAGCTGGATTTTAGCAGAAGAGCACAAATGCAGTAAACAAAATTTTGGCAGTCGCTTCTGTGTTGGAGCTGAGATGGATCCCTGGGTTACAACACCCAGATCTCCAGCTGAGCTGTCCCTCCAGATTCCCTGTGCAGCTGCTAGGCAGTGCTAGTGCACAGCTCAGCTCCTGCTAAGGTGCATGTCAGAAAATAGGTCAGATGGATTGTGCTTGAAATGTGCTCATTTTCCTACAGGCAGTTGTGCTGATGAGCACAGATGCAGATACTCCTGCATGTCTGGAGTGGGGGGGAGCACCCACCCCGGGAAACCAGGGGCATTGTTTGGTGGGAAAGGATGCTGATATCATTCCTGTCTGCCCAGGTAGAATCAGCCTTCCACACCCACAGCTGTCTCGGGGTTTAGTGCCTGGAACAAGCCCCAAACCAGTGTCAGGTACCCTGAGCACACCGAGCTGCCAGGGTGCAGCTCCTGCCATGCTGACCTGTGTCCCCAGGGCCCCCTGGGCTTGGGGACTGATGGCAAACCACAGAGAAACTGTTCACAGTGATTCCTGCCCAGGGGAGGGGTGGGAGAGGCCTGAGCCTGGTGCCTGAGCATCGAGTCCTCTGCTGTCCCTCTTCCCTCCTGGAGTAGCAAATCCTTTTATGAACGTTTTCCAGAGAAAACAGCACCCTGTGCCCTGCTCACCCCTGCCATCAATCGGGCTGGCTGCAGGGGCACTGCTAAGGAGCTTCCATGAGAGAGGAGGGGTGGGGAAGCCTCTTTTAGGGGAGATGTCATCACCAAGACCCAGGCTGAGTGGCCCCTTCCCAGCAGCTGGAGGTGTGAGGTGCAAGGGCAGTGTGTGCAGTGCACTCTGCTTAGGGAAAAAAAAAAATCTTTGGGCAACTGATGTGCCTGTTTGCACCTTTGGGTGCACCCAGTTTTAATAGTTGGGAATTAGATTGCCATCTGAGGGGGGCAGGAAGCACAGAGAGCTGTGCAGCAGTTTGGTATTGCTGGGCAGGAGGGGTGATAACCTACACAGGGAGATGACAATTCCAGAGACTGAGCGTAGGATTTAAGAGGAGGTAAGCAGTGTTTTCAGTTTAGAGCCTTTCCCTGCATCCTGTCCCTCCATCCCTTGTCTCCAGTCCCTCTCCAGCTCTCCTGTAGCCCCTTTAGGCACTGCAAGGGGCTCTGAGCTCCCCCTGGAGCCTTTTCCTCTCCAGGTGAGCACCCCCAGCTCTCCCAGCCTGTCTCCAGAGCAGAGGGGCTCCAGCCCTTGGAGCAT
This sequence comes from Brachypodius melanocephalos, assembly GCA_013398615.1. Classification (NCBI taxonomy): domain Eukaryota; kingdom Metazoa; phylum Chordata; class Aves; order Passeriformes; family Pycnonotidae; genus Brachypodius; species Brachypodius melanocephalos. The sequence goes on from VZSR01003022.1 coordinate 3,383,940, forward strand.
CTCCATGGCCTCCTCTGGACTCTCTCCAGCAGCTCCACATCCTTCTGGTGTTGGGACCCCCAGAGCTGGAAGCAGCTCCAGCTGGGAGGCCAGAAGCAAAACTCCTCACTCTGGGCACAGGAGAGCAGCAGCACCAACCCAGCAGCTGAGCAGAGCCTGCAAACTCCAACCTGCAGCCAAAGCTCTGGATCTGCTCCTTTCTGTGGGAATTGACAGCGGTCAGAACATGGATTCTCAGGCTCCAGGCAGTAGCTTGAAGCCTGTGGGAAAGCCAAGCACAGAACTCTCTCAGTCTGGCCTGGGAAATCATAAGGAGGAA
>VZSR01003022.1:3397379-3411869 GCA_013398615.1 Brachypodius melanocephalos
AGGAGCTGGGATCCAGGAGCTGGCAGCAGGAGCCTGCAGCTGGGCTGTTTGCACAGTGAGGTTCTATTAGCTGAGTTACTGCTGTAATTTCCTAATGGGACGGGGAGCACGCAGGAAATGATAGAAGTGTGTAATTAAACCAAGCCTATCTGAGGATCTTCCATTACACCATGGTAATTTCTGGGTCTGGGCATCCTTCTCTCCCTTTTTCAGAAGTGGGAGAGGAGGGAGGCGTGAGCGTGGCGCTTTTCCCTTGAAGCCGTAGGTAGTGCACCTTTATGGTCATAAATCCCTGCTTATTTATGATCCAGGGAAGTTAACCTTCCAAATCAGATTACACAGATAATTCTGTGCCTTGCCTTTGCCTGGCTGGCAGGAAGAAGGACTGCCAGGGAAGAGGCACTTATTCCAGCAGTGGAATCTGTTGTGTATGGGAATTTAGCAACATCTTTCTGAATAAATGGAGAGCTCTCCTTTGGGACTCACTGTTTTTTATTGCAGGAGCTATTAAAACACTATGAGAGCAGCAGGGATCAGGGCAGCAGGTTTGGTCTATTTGCAGAGGGTAGTTAACCTGGTTATTTAAGAGTCCAGCTGTAGGGGTTCCTCCATACTCCTGAACTGCAAAGAGTGAAAGCCACGGCGGTTTGCAAATTCTCCTTCCACGCTCCACTTCCAGGACTTGCTGTTCTCTGCTCAGGGACCTGCTCCTGACACTCAGGGCAGGTCTGCCAGCGCCTGGTGTGATCAAACACTGCCAGACCCAGCAAAACATCACAGCACAGATGCAGGATTCCCATTGAAGCAGACAAGAGCCAACATTTTAAACACAAAGCCAGGCAGCCCAGGTTTAGCCCCAGAAAAAGCCTCACTGGAAGATGCCAGGAGGCTGACAATAGGTGCTGTGCACAGAACAGAGATGTCTCCTCGAGGGTTATTCTGGGCACAAGCCCTCAGGTGATTGATGTCTGACACCTTCAATGCAAAGTTTCTCTTCACTGGGTCTGGGTTTTGACAATGCAGCCGCTTTGCTCTCAGAGAGATGAGCACAGATTTTGCCCATCCAGGCAGCTTAGAATAAAGCACTGAGGAAAGCTCATCTGCACTGGGAAAAAACCATCTTTGCCTGGTCTTTTTAGTGAGCCTGATCTTCAAACTGCTGCATTAACACAGTCCCATCCTCGCTGGGAATATCAGCTTTTCTTACACCCTTGTCCAATTTACAGTGTTATTGTTGGGGCAGGGTAAACAGTTACTTGATGCAAACAGATATTTTATGGCAAGGGGGGGATCCGAGATGCAAAATTTAGACTCACAAGAAAGCAAAACATCTCCAGAGCTGCGCTGAATTGGATTTAAGGCTCCTGGGGTTATAGTGGGACAAGAAGAATGGCAGATTTGCACAGCCCTTCTCATTCAGTCAAGTATTTCATCATTTTTATGCAAATAAGTGATCTGTGACCAACTTGCTGAGATCTGTTCGTCCCTCTGGCAGCTGGCAGAGTTGCTTATTATCCCATAACTCTTGCACCAACATCCCACACCCTCCTCTTCCTTTAAAAACTTTGGCTCTCCTAATTAAATGCCTCTGCTCTAGCATCAGCATCCCTTGGTGGGACCAGACTCAGCAGTCATGTGAAAGGTGAAAGCTGGAGTGTCTGTTTTGAGGAGATATGAGGGACACTGCCAATATGGGGTTAATTTTCCCCTCTCTGCCCTGTGTTGGTTTCAGACAGGTTGGAACACAAGGAGAAATGCTGAATCTCTCCCCCCAGAGACAGAGCAACCACCCAGCAGGTCAGACACACAAATCTCAATCTGTGGTGTTCATCACAGCCTGATGACATTGGCTAAAGGTGGCAGAGGGGATATTCCTCATACAGCCTCTGCAAGTCAGTTCTGGAAAAGAATAGATCCTGGTATGTGGAATTTCCTAGGCAGAGGCTACACCTGCCAGATTTTACCACAAAGACAATCCAACCACCAGGAATTGGTTTAAGTCCAGCAAACAAGATCCTCAAGTGATCTAAGAGCCATTGGGGTGTGGCCCTCCAGGGATGATAATGGAATAATTTAGGTCAGAAAAAACCTTTAAGGTCATCGAGTCTGACCATTAACCCAAGGTTAAGGCCACCACTACCCCATGTCCCCACATCTATATGTTCTTTTAATACCTCTAGGGATGGCAACTCCACCACTTCCCTGGTAAGGGTAGAGCACGTGACAGGAAAGATGGGAATGTGATAAAAACATCTCCCTGCTACATGAAAAGAGTGTCACTGCATGAAATGAGTGTCACTAGCACTAAGAAGGATGGGAGAAATAAAATGAAAACAACCCAAACATGCAGAACTCTGTGAGGTCTCTGGAATCCCACAACTACTCCAGGCCTGCCTGAGCTGCTGAGTACTTGGCAAAGACAAGATCCAGGCAAGCAGGATGTTATTCTGCATTCCTATCAGAACATCCAGAGGTTTGTATCCTTAGGATATTGGCATCGTGGGACTGTGGATTGTGGAGCTATAAATTACCACCATTAACTGTCACAGATGTGACTGAAGTGCCCAGCTGGAGACAGCACACCCCAGTCAGCTGCTGCAGCACCCAGGATCTGTTCATCCAGCACAACACATCAGCAACTGCACCCATCTAATCACCTGGATTAACCTCATAATCCTGGAAGGAGAGGCTTTGAGACAAAGGCTTCTGGCCTTTCAGCAAGGGGTCCCAGCTGGAGGTTTGGTGGTGGCAGGGACTGTGCAAAGGGGCACCTTCCCCACTGCTCAGGTGCCAGTGCATCACCTTCTGCTGCTTTCCTAGAGATGTGCTGTGAAGCCTGTGAGCAAAACAAGCCCGGATTTCAGTGCTTGTCCATGGTTACTCTGCAAAGAGACTGCAGGTCCTCATGGTTCTCCTTCCCCACACATCTTCAAATTGTGCTCGTGCTGAGGAGGCCATGGGTGTGATCCTGGCCCCTGCAAAAGGAGTATCCACTGCAGGGACTCTGTGAGGCTGTGGGGTCAGGGGGGTTGGTGGGAGCTGAAGCTCCTTCATTTATAAATGCCCAAGGGAGGTTTGTCCCCGGCAGTGCCGCAGTTGCTCCAAGGACAGCAGCGAGGTAGAGACGAGCAAATCAGCTATGAAAATGATACCCTTGCCTTTCCACTTAGGAGAACATCATCCCTGCACCCTGGAGCAGGTCTGGCTGATGATAAATGGGTGCTAATGGGAAGGAGGGAGATCTGCCAGTCATGGTTCGTGTTACCCATCCCCTTCTCAGCTGTGCTTCATCTTCTTCATCACCTGGGTGAGGAGAATGAGAGGCACACCTGGGCACACAGAAACCCCTCTCATTCCCAGGGAGCTCCTGACACCATGGATTTTGTGACCTGCGTTTTGGATGCAGCTCACCTAAGCGCAATTAAACTTTTTAATTAGTAAAAGCTCATAAGCAGCAGTGGAGGAACATGTCTTTGGCATTTGCTCACATCGTGGTTTGTGTGTCTGTGCTTTGTAGCTCAGCCTCGTTGGGGTTTTGGTTCCCTTTCTCTGCATGACTACAGCAGTATCTTTCTGCAAATTAATCTATTTTTGTGCCTTTTTTTTTTTTTTTTTAATTGGCTGGAGAAATTCTCAGCATCAAAACAAACCTGGTGTGTGGGTAAGGGAGCGATGAGGACTGAGTTCTCTCAGCTGATCGTCACCGTGAGCAGAAAATGCCTGAATTTTGCTGCAGTTTTGATGTAAATCTGCATCTCATTTTGGATGGGATTAGCCAAACCAATCCCTCCAGTTCCAGGGCAGGTTGTAACTCATTGAAAAAAATAGGAGCAGTTACTTTTTCCCTTTCTCCATCACTAAACATGCAAACCCCATTCTTTTAACAATTAGTCTTAAACATATTTTTTCTCTTCCCATCTAGTATTCCTTACCTGAGTAATATCCATCTATTGTATGGTGCTTCTTAGATCAGACATTAATGCATTTCTCAAAGGTAATCTTTAAATACCCAGGCAGATTTCGTAAAGGGGAAGATGTTATTGGTCTTTTTCTAAATAATTTGTTTTGAGAGAGGAAAGGTTATATGTATTTATTATGAAAATGCAATAACATTTTAATGAGAAAATACAGCGTTAAATATATTTCATGTGTATTTGTTTCTCAGAAAATTCATATTCTTCAGTCTTTGGGTGGAAGCCAAGCACTTGTAACAGTTACCTGGCATGATGTGGCCCCGTGACACAAAGTCCAATGAAGACTTTCTTGATAGGAATGTAATTGTAAAGAAAAAAAAATGATTAAAAAATTGGTTCCAGTGCTCTGTGATCCAAGAGTTCATTTGTTTCCTCATTCATGCACTAAACAAGTCCCTAATTAATCTTGAACCTTGGAGAAAGGAGACTAGATTGGCATCTTCTGAATACGAACGTACTTCTCATTTTGGAAAGTTTGAAGAGGCTCTTAAGCATTCTCTTTTAATGGTATTTTTGCAAGGGTTTAAAGTGGCTTCATTAGACTGCCAAAGCCACTAATTGCATTACCATATTTTTAAACTTAGGAGATTCCTTTCTTAAAAAAAAAAAAAAAAAAATTAGATTAATTTGCTGGCTGAAAGCGCCTGAAGTGTTCAGAGACTGTCACGGTCCTCAGCTGGAACCAGCGTGGCACTGAGCAGTGTGTGGCTGCTGGGGCTGTCCCCAGAGCTGCCTCCCCTGCTGTCCCTCCTGGGCAGTTCAGGCAGCAGGATGTCTCACCCTGGGCATGGCTCTGCCCATGGAAACCTGTCTGAATTCCTGCCAACATCAGCACCCGAGCTGGGCAGGAGGAAATCCTTGTGCAGGGGTAGAAATGCAGAACCAACCGATCTCTCCCACACCAGCTTTAGATGGGGAATAAAGAGCTGATTGTGTTTTCAGCATCTCTTTTCCATCAGTGGGGGATTCTCAGCAAAAGCCCCCCCCAGCTCTGGGGGTGCAGCCCACGCTGAGCACTCACCCTTCCACAGCCCTTCCATGTCCAGTGGCCAAAACCCTCCCGTAAATCCCTTTTGGAGGAACAGTGACGGCTCTGATTAACTCCGGCCCCTCCATTCCTCTGTGCTCTGAAGTGTGAAAGGGATGGAGTCAAAGGCTCAGATGGAAAGTGCCAGCCAAGTTCAAAGTGTGGCTGTGTTAGTCCAGCTGTTCTTATTACAGTAAATAGGCACCTGAACTGTAATGAGGTCACTTCCCTGGATCTTGCTTGTGTGCGGCCCCAGGTGGCTTATCTAAGGTAATATGAATAATACGAACAAGATAAGATAAGGCTGTTAGCCCCAAACAATATTATCAGCCTGTGATTTTAGCTGCCTACCTACTCCATCCTGACAGCGAGGGATAAAAGAAAAACCTAAAAACTGCAGCCTTGGAGACTTACAAAAGCCTTGTTAAAGCCAGTACGAGAGCGAGAGCTCCGAGAAGAAATATTACCCTGTCTGGGGGAAGGGGGTGGAGGAGAATCAAGGGCACCAAGAAGGAAATACAGCTCACGGTTGAGGGAGTTGGGTTGGTTTTTTTTTTTTTTTTTTTTTCTCCCTTTGCAAATGTGTTCTTGCTCATTTCATTGTGAGCACCACAATATATTATCAGCTTTCGGGGGAAGTGAAGAGTCGCCGAGGTTTCATTAGTTATGTTTATGCCAATAGAAATAAATCTCTGCAGTCATCAGAACAGGTTTGTTCATGCTCCCGGTCCTGACTGGGGAATTTCACTGGCCACATCCCTGTTGTGCTGGTGGAGCAGATATAGTTTGAGATATACTTTGGCCTTATTGATTTGAAGGCTTCTTCATTACTTCTCCAGCACTGCAGATCAATAGCCATGCCTAGAGCAGCATAATAGATTTTTTTAAAAAATCAATTAAACAGCATATTTTTAACAGAGCCTAGTGCAAAATTCTGTTGCATTTCGATACGTGTGTTTTAAGCCTTGCTGCATTCACCTGCAGACCCTGATGCCTTGCTAAGGAATGGGAGTCTTTGTTTCAGCATCCCTGTGCTCTGGTGCTCAGCCTCCAAAGGAGGAGGAATGACTCAAGATTAGAAACAAGAACCACCCAGCTTTTCCCCTTTGAAACCCATATTCATCACTGCAGCCTCACCAGAAAGTGAAATAATGTTTGTGGTCTTGGCTCAATCCCCAGTGGACAATAATTCAGTTAAAATATACCAAAATCTGTCATGCTTTTTCCTTGCTCCGTGTCTCTGAACACCAGGAGATGAGCTCCTCTTAAATTAGCTTTCATGCTCGAGGGGTTTCCTTGTGCGTGCAGAGCCTGATCCTGTCCCCGCTGGGGCTGGTGACAAATTCCCTATTGATTTTGGTGGCCTGGGACTGGGGTCAGGCAGCAGCATGGCCGAGGGCAGCCCTGGGTCTTGCTGCCATCCCATAGCTGGGAAAAGCAGCTGCTTCTGTCCTTGGGGACTGTGGAGGTGGTGCCTGGCCCTGGAACTGGCTGGGAATCTTCTGTGGCAGATTTTTACAGCAGTGCAAGTGGTTAACACGGTGTAACAGAGGCAGGTAAATCCTCACAGGAAGGAAAACTCTCATATTTCAGAGGCTTTTCCCCCAGTGGAAGGCATTAATGAAGGGTTCTGGTGATGTTCTGAATGGTGATGCTCAATATGACCTTTTCCCAGTCACAGGTCCCTCAGATGGGGACACTTAAGGTCACCTCACAGGTATCCAAAACCAAATTTCCCCATCATTATTCCTCCTTCTCCCTCCTTCCCACCTTTTCCAGCTCCATACCAGCTGCTCTAGGCTGCCTCAGCCACTGGCCACCCTCCCACCATTTCTCCCTAAGCCCCAGGCTGAATTATTTCTTCAAATTATTTGCATGGCAAATGACACAGGTGGGTATTTTCAGAACTTGCCTTGTCACATCCCAGCACAGCAGCTGCAGCCACATTGGGTTGGTTTGTCTGGGGCCTTTTTCCTTTCAAAAATGCAAATATTTATGGCCACAACCCCTGATGCACTTGGAGCTGCAAACTGTGAGGGTTTCTCAGTGATCCAAGCCAGGTCTGCACATCGTGAACGCAACACAGCAAAGACTGAGGGCGAGGTGCAGATCCCCCTCCCACTGCCTGAATCCATCACCAAGGCAGGCTGCTCCAGCCCCACTCCCAGGGAGATGCTGGGGTCTCAGGGGGTGATTTGGGGGATACAGACTACTCTGCACTGCTGTTAGAGGAACAGCTTGTTGGCCAGGCAGGGAGCTCAGAGAGGCCCATTGCATACAGCCAACTCCTCGGATGTCTGCAGCTGGGAGGTCTGGAAGCCTCCTGGTTTTCTTCTTCCTGTCATCCACGCGTGTGGGGGATGTGAGAACCACTTCCAGAAAGCCACGTCTTCCCTCTGCCCCCCTGCTTTTAACTTTAAACATTTCATGCAGTCCAATCTGCTTAAAAACATTGTTTAAAGCTGGAAAGGGAAGCGGAGCGACGCAGACCCTGAGGACAGGGGTTGGATCCCACCCAGCCCATCACAGCCTGGGTGTTTTCTGCGTGGATGTGAGCTGGGGAAGGGGCAGCAATGCCAGGGAGCTGCCTGGGGCAGTGGTGGTGGGCTGGGGGCTGTGGCAGGGCTGGGCTGTGCCAGCAGGGCAGGTCTGGGCGGCAGCGCTCACACACGCGCTCTCTTCATTCATTTTTCATGCCTCATTCTCAGACCTGCCTGATTTATGAACCTCGTTCTTCCTTCCCCTCGGTTTAAATTTATCTTCGGAAAACAAAGCCGGGGTTTGGAGCAGACCTTCCCTTCCCTTGAGATGGAGAAGCCTGAGTTGGTTTAAGGCCACCAGCTTTAACCAGGGCACGAGTGATGTCCTGGGGACCTGGAGCCTCTTGGGTGAGCAGCTGCCCCCAAAAGTGATGATCCAGGTCCTGCCTTCACCCAGAGGCTCATCCAGTCCTTGGCAGGAGCTAAGCCAGCAGAAAGCCATCCCTTTTGCCAGCAGCTGGATTTCCCTGGGAAGCACCAGAGCTGGAATCTGCAGAGGGCTGGGAAACCAGACAAGGAAAGGCAGTGAGACAGGGAATATGGAGGCAAGGAGAGTGCAGGGTGGGGATGGGAGGGTCCTGCCCCATCTCTGGTGCTGCTCCTGCTGTGCCACCAGCCTCTGCTGTCCCCATTGACCCTCAATAACATCACAGGGACTGCCCCAGCCCTTCCCTCTCATCACCAGCAGGGCAGCTCCAATTCCTGGCTGGTGCCAGCAGCTCACTTTGATATCCTGCACTGGCACAGCTCCTCTGGCATTGCCCCATCTGCCCCCAAACTGGGAACAGGCACAAATTACCCACCTTTAGTTCTCTGTATTCTCACACAGACACCCAGGGAGCAGAGGGAGGAGCCGAAGGGCTCTGGATTAGAGGGAAAACACAGCCCATGGAGCTGGGATGGGACTTGCAGCCGGTCTGGGATGGTGGCATTGCTGGAGCTGAGCCCTTCCCTGGACAGCCACCCACGGAGCCTTTCCCTGATGGCTCAGGGCCGCCTGGGGTTTGCCTTTTCCACGCTGCAGGGCTGAGTGAAGTCTCTGGCCCTTCCAAGGGTCACCATGATCCCACATCATCCTCCTCTGCCGCCAGCTGCAAGGGTGTCACAGCCGGGGACAGCAATTCCCACGGTGGCAGTGCCCTGGCACAGGTCCTGGCATGCCCATGCATCTTCTGCCGGGCATCACTGACCTTCCAGTGGCTGCAGCAGCACCAGCACTGTGGATAATTACTCAGAGAGCTAAGAAAAGACCTTGTTATTAGGAAGATTTTTTTTTTCCCCAGTTATCTTTCAGCTAATTTTCCCCCAGTTCTTAATTTGCGCCTGGCTCCTCGGAGCCGTTTCAGATCTGTCAAGTGCTCTCGGTGAAACGCTTGTTTTTGTTTGACTAACACGTTCTGGGGGAGGGGGCCGGCGCTGCTTTGGAAGAGCCGGTCTGTTTGCTTTGGTGATAGCAGTGATATTTGGGAGAGACAGATGGAAGGCACTTTTTATTTTCTGCAGACACTTTATGATCCAAGCTGCTCATATTGTATAAGAGAGGCCAGATGCCTTGTTAATTCATAGACATGTTTACAGCATGGAGCTTCTAATAGGTGAATATGAATACTAAATAGTGATTAGTGCTTGTCTGACAGACGTCTCCCTCCTGACTGAAATTGGATCTAAGTTTGACCTTTGGTGAGGGAGGAAGGTATTCTGGTATATTACAAGCCTTTTTTTTTATATATAATATAAATATCTCTTCTCTGCATGTAGAAAGACAAATCCTTCACAGACAAATCCTTTTTCTTCCCACTGAAGGATGTATTTGCCCTAAAGACACGCCAGGCTGCCAAGCTGGGCCATGCCCCCTGTCCCCATGTCACTGTGGAAATGGAGGAGGAACCCTCTGTTTGAGGATTAGGAAACTGTGTTAAGTGGGGGGCGTGAGCCCAGTGGTGCTTTAGTGCCCTTGGGTGGCATTTTCCCTTTCTGAGAGGGACTGAGGAGCACCATTGGCTTTCCCCCTGCACCACCAGGCTTTTCTGGGATGCTCCCTGTTGGACAAAAGCTGGTGCAATCCATTGATGTGTATCACCCCGTGCAGGAGGAGAGGCTGGAGCAGCAAACTGAACCCACAGGATGGAAGGGTTACGGACAGGAGAAGGGAAGGGCGACAGGGAGAGAAAATAATTAGCCAAGAGATTTATTGTAAGAACAACCCCAGCACTGCTGGTGGAAGGGGCCAGCAGCTCTTCTAGAGGATGGACCAGGGTGCCAGGACTCTGTTCACCCCATCCATGGGGCTTCACAGCACTTCCCTGCAGGACCCAGAGTTTCATGCACATGGAAAACCCTTTGAGGTGCAGCACCCACTGTATGTTAAATTGTCCTCCATGTGATGTGACACCAAAAACAAGAGGGTGGCCAGCATCCCAGAATGGAGCAATGCTCTGGCATGTGGCTGGGCTGCTCCAGAGGCAGCAGAGGTGGGGGAGTGGTTTGTGGAAGAGAAAGCAAGGAAAGAAGTAATCGGTCTCAAAAGCAGGTGTTATTTTGGTAAACTGCTCTTTGAAGACAAGCAAACACAGAATTCTCCTCTTTCTTTAAGGAATCCCCCCTGTTTGGGGAATTGCAGATGGTCTTTGGAAGGAGTGCAAAGCTGAGGGAGAGCTGCAAGGGGCTGTCAGCAAGGTCCCCACACTCTGGGGCTGTGCCACTTCTCCCTGGGGACTGCTTCAGTGGCACCAAACCCACGGGAGCTGGGGAGCACAGCAGGGCCCCTGCACAGCCCCAGGTGACCTGTCCAGGCTTCCCAGGAGCAACCCCTTGACCACAGTGCCTCTGCTACAGGGACCAGGTATTCCCCAGCCTGCTTTGGCTGAGAGAGCTTTGTGATGCCCAGAAACTTGCTGGGGCTTTGGGAAGGAGTGAGGATGCTGAGGGAAACCTGGGTGTGCAATAACACAGCTCCCAGGCTTTATGGCTGTGCTAGGCAGCCATGGGGAGGGACACTCTTGTGTCACCAGGTGGAGGGATGGTCCTGAGCCAGCAGGAGAGCAGAGGGAGCCTGGCCAGCAGCCAGAGTGTGCAGTGAGGGAAGAGGGGTCAAGCCCTATGTTCCCAGCCTGGGTCCCTACAGGTGCAAGGCAGCAGCACTTACGACATCCCTGTATCACCAGAGCATCCTTTAATTGATGTAAAATCATCTCATGCCTGTCCAAGGCACTTTTAAGGCTACTTTGGGACAGAGGGACCAGGTCTAGATTATCACCCAGGAATCACCCCACTAATCTGAGTGAGGCTGCACCCAAGATAAGGGAGACTGAGCTCAGTCCCTCACACCCAGCACCCAGGGGTGCTCCAGCTCCTCCCAGCACACAGTGCATCCCAGCTGAGGGTGCTCATTGTTCTTCATGGTTTCCCAGGTTCTGGTGGTGGCAGGCACGAGCTTCCACCGGCTGTGTGGGGCAGAGAAGGGCCTGACTCCTGCCACAGCCCCACTGACTCGGAGCACATCAAGGCAGAGCTGCAGCTTCCTCAGGAGATGCAGCCCCAGCCTGCTGCCTGTGATCACGGCTGGGAGCAGCGCTTGCCTCAGCTCGCTTTCATCCCTTTCCTTTTCACTTCACCCTTAAAATTAGATATTAAGTTTATTCCCCAATTAGACCAGGAAAGGATAAAATGTTTGGTTTGGGGGATTTTTAGTTTTATTTTTTTCTTTTAAAGGCTCACTCTTGCTGTGAATTTATTGGGTATTGCTGACAGCAGAGGAAATCCTGTGGTTTTTGCTTTCCCTGCTTGTTGTTCAGATGTGAAGGTACAGAGGATGCCTCAACCCTTGAGTGAGCTCAGCTCTCACACGAGGCAGAGAGAGCACAAGCGATTGAGCAAAATCAGTCCCTGACTCTCGTTTTTGATCTCAGCCTCCCCTCTGCTTGGACTGGGAGCTGAAGCAGGAATGTGGTTTTGGCAAACAACCTTAAAAAGTAAATTGCTTGCTCCGTGGACTGAAAATCACACTCTTTCTCCTCTAACCAGCTCCTCTCTGCAGGGAAACAAGCCGATAAATGAACAAGGAAAGAGACCTGGCCTCGAGAGCTTAGCAAAGCAAGAAGGTGGCAGGTCGTGGAGGCTGCTCGTGCAGGTTGGTGAGGCTGATGATCCTGCCCTGCTCTCACCCCAGAACCAGCCTCTGCCTCTGGAGAGAAGGAGAAAAGGGATTTAGCACATAAAACACCATTAAGGACTTTGCTGTAGGTACCAGCTGAGTGCACTTTGGTGGCCATAAGCCAAATGATGCCTATCTATTATGTGTGTATGTATGGAACATAGATAAACTTGTTGCAGGTTCTCTCAAGGCAGGCTGGAAGGGAAGGAGGGAACCCACAGCCTCTTGCAGTGACATCAGTGCCTTCCCCACAGCAGGCTCCCTGGGCTGGCTGCCTGCGCTGGTCTGGGGCTGGTGCTGCCAGCTCAGGAAGGTGCTGCTGCCTGCTGCCACCCCAGAGCTGCTTTGGGTACAATCCACACCCCTTCCCAAAATGCTGGTCCAGCAAATTCCAGCACCCTTGTGTGCACTGGGCTGGATGGGACAAGGGGGCTCTGGCTCCAGGGCAGAGGTGGCAGAGAGGCTGCAGGTCTCCCAGTGATGCCCTGCATGTATTTAAACACCTCCAGACAGCAGGCAGGAGAAATATCCTTAGCCTTACCAAAATTTAAAGTGACTCCTCCATTCTCTGCCTGTGACATTTCCAGGGGGGCCCTGGCTGCCACGCAGGGCTCTGCCTCTCAACTCTGCCAGAAAAAATGATGGTGTTTGGAGCTGGGGCTTTGGCTCAGACCCATCTTGAGCAATATTGTTTCTCTTGTTTTCGAAACCATAATGCACTGCACTTGGTGGTGATGTCAGGTACTTGTGGATTGTAATTACTGTGTAACCCAGCAGCCTGGAGAGGGATGTCTCAGGAGGGGCAGCCTGAGGGGAAGGAAACTTAGTCCTTTATGAAATGCAGATGTTTTTAAAGGGCTATAATTAACTGGACTGGATGCAGAGTATTGCAGACATAAAAGTTTAACAGGCTTTTCATTTTAAATATTTGCTGTGTACTTCCAGGGGTCGCTCAGCTCTGTAGTGCACGGTTTCAGTCCTGTCCGTGCTGCCCTCAGAGTCACCCTCGTGCTTCAGGTTCAGACCTTGCCGTGGTGCTTTTTCTCCTCCACCCCAAAACTGAGGAGCACCTAAATTCTCTGTGCAGGGCTGTGTCCCTCAGCTCCGTCTCTCGGCTGGAAACTGCCTTCAGGACGATGCAGAAAATGAGGCAGCACGGAAAAGAAAAACAAAACCCCCCAGCGCTCCTAGCTGAATAGGAGCGAGCTCTCCAACCCCGAGTTATGAATTTTGTCAATGAAATTAGCCAACAATGTTTGGGAAGGAATAAAAATAAAGCAGCGAGGGCTCAAAGGAAAACTAGCCGAGCCCTGGGAGTGAATGGGGGCTTTGTTCGGGCTCCGGTCCCTTGAATAGGCAGCCTGAAAGCCGGTGAGTCACGGCACTGCTGCCCGGGCGCGGGGCCTCCCGGAACGGCCAGGGGGAAAATCCGCCTCGCTCCCATCCGACAGGCTGACCAGCGACAGAACAAAGTTAATTTACTGTTAAAGTTAATTTGCTGGGCGAGAGAAGGGAAGTGAGAAGCGTGTTATAATAAACGCAGCAGCAGAGAGGCTGCCCGAGGAGTGTCTGAGGGAGGGCTGTCCCTCATGCTCGGATAACGGGGTCCCTTGTGGCTTGGGGTGTCACGGTGCTCCAGGGCACAGCCCAGGGATGCCAGTAACACTCCCTGCAGGGAGAACCCACCTGAACACAGGAACGCCCTGGCACAGCAGCGGTGTGATGCCGGTGAAGGGATGTGCATGGGACCGGCCACATCCACGGCTGTGCTCCCTGGGGACAGCCCCGAGCCTGGCACCCCAGCCCAGATCCGTGCCAGCCCCAGCTGGCCGCGACCCCAGAGCGTGTTTGGGGGGCTGCAGCGCCGGCAGGGACAGGCAGCACCTTCGGCCACACCGGCTGTGGTTTGCCCACGGGGTGGGCTCTGTAGGGCTGCGCAAAGGGGCGCATTCCCAGGCTGTGACCTCATCCCCATCCCTGGCCACACACTCCAACCTCTGGAGAGCCAGGATATGCTCCCTGCACAGAGCTGTGAGGGTGAGGATAGCACGGGGAGGGGGCAACGGGGACCATTTTGTGCCAAACCGCTCCCGTCCATAACACGGGGCTCTGCAGCGCGGGGCCCTGTGCGTGGTTTGGTGCGAGTAGCTGCTGTTCCCAAACAAAGGGCTCCTTTCTTCCCAGCAAGCAGAGGTAGCTGGTGTGAGCTGAATACAACCTGCCTCCAGCCTTTGTTCCGTGCTACCTCGCCCGTCCCAGCACTCGGTGCTTGGAATTAGACAAATACAGAGCAGGAAAGAGACGGTCCATCCCCCACAGGGCTCGGAGGAGCTGCCTGGCTTTGTCCCATCACTTCATCCGTGGCCTTTCCCAGAGCCAAGGATGTCCCAGCTGAGGGTGGTGGCTGTGCAGGGTGAAGGACTCCCCTCCTGGCACTGGCTTGGTGTGCCGGCAGCCGTGCAAGCACCTGCCCTTAAGCTTCTGCCCCCCCCCCCCCCCCCCCCCCCCCCCCCCGTCCTGGCCCTGGGCACGCCGCCACGCTGCCGTGCTCTCAGACAGGCACAGCTTGTCTTGGGAGGCGGCTGCTGAGCAGGGGAATTAGGGCATGGCTGGGGCTGCCCGGCTGGAGGCTGCAGCGGGGGGAGCACGGCAGCAGCACTGCCCAGCCCTCAGAGGTGGAGATTTGGTGCCAAGGGTCAGTGCCATGGACTGGTGTGGATGTCCATGCTGTGACCCTCTGCCGTGGACTGGTGGGGATGTCCATGCTGTGATCCTCTGCCATGGACTGGTGTGGAT
>VZSR01003022.1:3422848-3527787 GCA_013398615.1 Brachypodius melanocephalos
CCCCCCCTCCCCCTCAGCACCCCGGCGGACCGACCGACCCTGCCCGAGGCGCTGCTGCGGCTCCCCGGGGACACGCCGCCGCCTCGGCTGCCCCGCTCCCCGCCGACTCCCGGGTCCCAGCTCCTCCCGCCGCCCACCCGGGTCCCTGCGGAGGACACGGAGAGAGCCGCGGGATCCCCCCCCCCGCCTGCCCGCGGATCCCGCTGCGAGCCAGGCACACAGACTGTCGGGTTTCCCCGCTCCCTCCTCCCTCCGTGAAAGACTTTGCTGGATCCTCCTCCCCGGATCCCCTCCCCGCGCTCGCTCCTTCCTGCGGGAGCGGCTGCTGGATCCTCCTCCCGCCCCGGATCGCCCGCGGGGTCCCTGCGGAGCCGCGGACCCTCCTCCCCTCGCAGAGACACCGCTGGATCCTCCGCCCCCCCGGACCTCCCGGCGGGATCCTCCTGTCCGCAGCCCCATGTGAGACTCCGCATCCCCCCGTGCCTCCGCGGTGGTGTTTTATTTTGTTTTTTTTTTTTTCCCCCTCCTCCTTTTATTTTGAAGGGGGGATCCATCTTAAAACTCTTTTTCTGGGTCCCAGTTTCTCTTTTTTTGATTTGCACTTTTTGAAAAACCCTCAGATGCTCCTCCATGTGGACTGAGAACCCATCAAGGCACACACACGAGAACTCATCCCGATCAACTCCAAATCCTGGCTTTTCGTGGGTTTTGCTGCAACACATAAAAGCAAACTTGTATTTAAGACACACTCGTGCAAAAATTTAGCTGGGGACTTGAACGTGTATTTTGTCTTGGTTTCTTGGTCTTGTTTATTTTTTTGTTGGTTTTTTCCTTTTATTTTCTTTTTTTTTTTTTTTCTTCACTGGAAATCAAAAGCTTGTTTTGGAATTGGACCTGCTTTTGCTGCACTTCTCCTCTGGGCTGGATAACACTGAAGCTCCTTGCTTTTCTACTTGGATAGTGTTTTCCTGTTGATCTGTTGGGTTTTTTTTCATCTCCTGTGTGGCAGACTTATTTTTTTTTTTCCCTGAGGGGGGTAAACAAACGACGACGACAACAACAACAAAAAAACTTAATTTTTTTGGCCGTGTGAGATTTTTTTCGTATTCATATTCGTGAAATTACGGGTACATTTACAAAAAAATTTTAAAAAAAGAAAAGAAAAAATTAAAAATAAGAAAGAAACACGTCAGAAAGACCCCTACACGATAGACAAAATAGTCACTTGTTTCCTTACAGCAAGACTGCATCGAAAGCTGCCAAAGAGCCCCATAAAGAAAAGACTAAAAGGTAAGAAGGGGTAAGAACCTCTTAATGCAGGCACGGTAGAAGTTAACAGAGGGAGAGACCTGCAAAGCCGGGTGCATTCCTCGTTTTTCATAAGTCTAAACTAGATTATTATTATTATTATTAAACTGCTTATTAGTCAGCGAAGCAAGAAACACCCCAAAACATTTCAAAATCCATTCTATTCTTATACGATTTTTAAAAAATGTGAACAACCTCCGGATTTTTTTTTTTAATGGTAGAATTAATTCTGTATTTTTTCTCTGTCCGGACTCGCTGTTTCGCCCCGAACAGCGAGCAGAAAGTGCCATTTGTGAGCATGTTGTGCTACTCAGACATGACATGAAGGCAGCTTCTGCTGCAAGGCATGACCGTGTGCTCCTGCTTTAGAATTTACACGTGTGAAAATTATCCTAGAGCGGCTTGGAAATTATCCCAGGGCTGGAAAATTGTGGGCATGGCCAGCAGTGCTGCCCTGTGGGCGAGCACATGAGCTCCAGCTTTGTCCTTCATGACTGCTTTCTCTTAAATGTTAAAATATCTCGATTTGGGTTATTTTTCCTCTTTCTCCCCTGCGTAATGAGATTGTGGGGATCCGCAGTAATTTTCTCCTGAGTATTCACAGAGAGATCTTCGTCTAAACCTGCAATGTCCAGGGGGAGAGAGAATATTAAACAGAGTTTTATTCCTTTAACTGCGGCGCAGAAGGGGAGGAAAATGGGGAGGGCTCAGTTGTTAACCTGAGAAATCTTGAAACACTGGAAGTTTATTAATTGTTCGAGGCTTCTTTGTTTGTATCACAAGTTTGTGTCAAAGGTTAATCTTCTTAATATGTAATTAGTTGAAGGTTCAATTATGGGATTTATTGAACTCAGTTGGGTTTTCCCCCTCTTTTCCCATTAAAAATAATACTGCAGGTCTTTGTGGCTAGTTTATTTTCTGCTACAACTCGGGTGTATCTGCGAGCAGAGATTTATTCAATTATTCTAACAGCCAGTTTAAATTTAGAAATAATCTTTGGGACGTCATACCGGTGTCTGTTGCATATTTTTCCCTCTCATTTGCATATGTATGTATCTGGCGAATTATGCTAATTTATGTACAGAAATTTGCTGTGGACATTAGGCCGGTTAAGGTAATTAAAATTCCAATAAATCCCGCTGTTATTGGGCTGGCCGGTGGTGGTGCAGAGCTTTAAATCAGGTGGGTGTCGGTGGTGCCGTGGACCTGAGGACAATGCCAGAGCGGAGGAGCAGGAGAACATCTGCACTGCTGCTGGATGCTCTGGGAGAGCGAGGCACGGCTTCCAAATCCTGCCCTCCTTCCCTGCGGTGGGTGGGTTTTTTTTGGATTCCCCGACGACTGAGAATTTAAATGGGAGTTTCCTCTCGGATATTACATTTTTTTAAAATAATAATTTCGAGAAGGTGGTGGGAAGGTACACACAGGTTCTCACTGCTTCCCCATGTGTTTTCCAGGGAAATAGAAGGTGACTTGCAGCGGGTGCAAGCTGTGCTTAGCACATCAGTTTCCCACAGCCGCGGTTCCTCGGGTTCAGGAATCCCTGGGATGTCTGGCTGGCTGCTCCTGTGTGTTATTTGTCAGCTCAAAATGGTGTGCTGAGGAACAGCCTTCGGATGCGCTGGCATCCTTGCTCTGGCTTCTGGAATTCTTTCCAGAACGTGAAAGCATCAGTGCCAGCCCTGGATACCCCAGTGAGGAAACTGCTCCAGCCTCTTTGAGCTCTGACTGCCCTTGGTAGCACTTTGGTGCTTTTTGGATGAGATTGCAGAATCTCAGCCGGTGGGTAACCTAACCTGGCTGCTTCCGAGCCTGAGTCTCTGTGAAAAAAGGCTGTAGGAAATCAGATTAATTTGAACTTTTTTTTAGGGAAAATCAGTGCTTAAGGGCACCAGCAGTAGTATAATAATGCCTTGTGTGGCTTTATCCTTATCTTCAAAGCGGAACGGATCATTTCTGACTGGAAGGGATCTGCCTGGCTTCCTGAGATGAGGAAGGTTCATTACAGTCCAGCCCCCGGAGAACAGGTGCTGCCATAGGGAAAACTGCTGCAGCCAGGGCTTGCTCCAGGGCGAGACGGATGGGTATTAGTAGGGGGTGTATTTTAGGCAATATCTGGTACTTTTGTCCTAAGGTTTTATTTGTAGCAATAAAAGAAACAAGACAGACAAACCGTTCTCTTGAGAGCTCCTCTGGATTGCAGCAGGATATATTTAGGATATATTAATGTTTCTGTTCTATATGTGGATTTCCATATTGACAGATTTAAGGCTGGGTATCCATCAGACTCAGAACTGTTGTGTTACACACGAGTGGTTTGTGTGTGCTGTACATCAGCTTTCCAGCACATGGATTGTTTTGGAGCTGTCACTGGTGCAGGGCGTCAGTCCCAGTGCCTGGGAATGTCCTTGTGGGCAGCCTTGGGCTGTGCCATTTCCCCACTGGCCACAGCAGAGTGGAGTTTGCTCTGGGACACTGCCCTTGGGCTAAAAACCATTTGGGGACTTGAAGGTTCACCCTCAGCCCTGGTATCTTGGCTTCCTCCAAAATCTGTTTCTGATCACCTGTGAGTGGATGGGCTTGCCCGTTGCAAAGCCTGCTGGACCTTGCTGGGATCAATGAAAACCCCATCTCCGCCTTAATTTCTGGTTTCTTTTCCAGGATTTGTCTTTTCTAATAAGATAACACACTCTGCTTTTGATAAATTGAGATCTTTCACTGGTGTTTGAGGGAAGTAAGGTAATTCTGTACTCTTTTTGCTTGAAAGAGTTTAAGACTTTGATAATCATGAGATGAAATTTCCTTAAAATGAGAAACATAATTGGGCGTAAGACTACTTTTAATCTGAAGATTCTTTGTTGAAGTTCTCAAAGCTCCCATGTTCCATACCTTGCCAAGTATGGACTAACAATAAAACAAGATAAAGTGAAAGGTTTTGTCAAGCAGGGGCTTATAATCTCCTTGTGTAGTGGAGCAAACTGTTGCTGAGTGGCAGTCTTGTAGAAAGCATAGCTTTAAATGAGTTTAGAAATAAACCCGCTTATTTTTCAGTTTTTCATTCACTTCATTCAGAAAGGCCAGGAATTTTATTGACAGAGTTACTGCCTGCTGTTCACTCAGAATGCCCTACACTTCTGTAGCCCGTTCAGATGCTCCATGCCGTGGAGACTCCTTTTCTCCTTCGTGTTACATTTACTGAAAGCCCAATGGCAGCGTTTACTTTCAGTTTTAGCTGTGAAGACTTAACCAAGAGCGGGGGATGTGGGAACGGGTAATATGTTAACTTAGCAGCTGGCCTCGCCGAGATAAACATGCGCTTTTCCAAATGCTGTCATCTGGCCGCTTTCCAAAACAAGCTGAAGGAGGAGGTCAGGGGTGGAGCCATTCCCTGTTTCAGTAAAAAGAGGCTTTCATTTGGAAAGAATTGCCAGATCGTATTGACTAAAAGAACTGCAGATTTAAAATAAAATGACCAAACCTTTCTTGACTAAACTAAATAGTCTCTCTTGATGACTTGAATTTAAGTGCCTTGTTACAGTGCTGCTTCTCTTTGAAGGTTCAGCAGCTCCAATGCAGAGTGCATATTTCTGCTTTTTCTTAAAAAAAATCAGGGCTTTATGTAAGACTTTGAACATGACAACTGATGAAAAATGTATCATCTTGAGTTACAGTAGAGACCTGCAACACAAAAGTGCTATTGTTTTAATTGTTTAAAATTCAGATTACAAGATAATGGTAATACCATTAGAAGGTTTCCCCTTGGCCTAGAAGCTGCAGGTAGGAGTGTGTCGATCCCTCAGTATTAAAGATGAATGATAAGGAAACCTCTTAAATGTCTGTGACGCTGCAGTCTAGCCAATTTAGGATCAGCTGATGCCTTCTAGTGATAATGGCTTGAGGTTTTCAGCTGTATTATGAAGATATCAGCCAGGGTAAATAGTGTTTAGAAGAGAAGTATACTTTATTGAATGGGGAGATGATCTGGAAGTGACAGTAAATTGCATTACTAAATGATCTATGTGCTCTGCACCATCTCTTCACTGGCAAATGCTGTTGGTAAAATGAAAGATGGTTACTCTTAATGTATGAAAGCAGAGGAATCAAAGTATTATTTGATCTCCCTTTAGGAATCTGTGCTAGTTAGGAAAATTGTCAACTGGAAGCATGGCTAAGTTGTACATCTTAAATGCCAGAAGTAGATGTACTTAGGCTTATTTTATCATTACTTAATGATGGTTAACTTCACTGTGGATTCCCAAATACAGTTACAGCTGTGTTTTCTGAAACTTGATTTGTGCACTTTCCTACTTTGTCGCTAATATGTTTTAAAATCTCCCACTCAAGACAGAAATGTCTGGATTTGATGTTAAACAAACACTGTGCTCTTTGAGGTCGTGTCAAAGATGGTGGAAAATGCAGCACTACTCTAAAATATGCATCTGATTCTTTTGTCTTTTTTTTTTTTTTTTTTTTTTTAAGAGTAGCATGTCTCTCTCTTCCTCCCAATAAAAAGGCTTCTGTCACTGAAGGCAGCTGTAAAATAACTGGCTGTTCTTGCATCTCAAGGTTCAGGGTACCAGGCAAATCTGAGTGAGTTTTGGTCTCAGCCCTGGGTGTGAATCAGTGCTGTAAATTTTCCGCACCGAGGTCTTGAACGTAGTTGTAATTCAAGTTCATAAAATATTAGAATCCCTGACGGTCCTGAGGTCTGGTTTCTGGAGCTCTTCCCCGTGGGTTTGCAGCCAAGGATGGCTGAGAGCGAGAACTGTTATCTGTGCTGCAGCAGTGATGGTTTATGGCTGGGTGCCCAGATTGTCTGGCTTTGCACACAGCTTTATAGTTTGCCTTTGAGGGCTGTGGAGGAGGTGGAAGTCATTTGTAATAAACAGCTATCTGCAGCCTGCTTTTTCTGGGGTTGGAAATGTACAGCCATTTAAAAAATTGCAAACTAGATGTACATTTACTTAGATCTCAGTCTGGAACTTCTATGTTTTAGGTGCTCGGTTATGAGAAATGGTAACAATTGCTTATTGCTCTGTATTGAAAATACCTAATATTTATCCCATGGATGTTTGGGCTGGTATTTAAGCTCTGCATTGCTGGACAATGAGGTTTTTCAGGTTTGGGTTTTTCTTTTTTTCTTTTTTTTTTTTTTTTTTTTCCATTTGAGAGAAAAATTGATTTGTCAGATTGGTTGACATCCTTTGTGGTAATTAAGCCCCAGAGAAAAATATGTTTATATATCTCAAAATAGTTATCATGCAGCTACCAGCTATAGGCTCATTTAGGAAAAGATAACAGCCACCCCCCTTCCACTGCAAGGAAAACATCCACCCTGGGCTATGTTTAGTGGCTGCCCATGGGTGTTTTCTGAGGGAGATCCATTCTTCCCTCCCCTTTTCTCTCCCAGCTCCTTGTTCGTGGGGTCTACACATGTTTTCCCATGCTGATTTTCTGAAGGGGTGGTGGTGCTGCCTTTGTTATGGTCTTGCCCAAGAAGAGTCTCTTAGAATGGCATTACCTGATTTTTCTTAGATGTGCTGTTTTTCTTCCTGTTCCTTTCTTCCCTTCCTGTGTTCTGTATGCACAAAGTTTACAGTTTTCTCTCTCATCCTGCATTTCCAAGGCTTCCTGATGGGAAGTGGGAGAGCTTTTTGTTTTGGTGGAGGGATAGGGAGCGCTTGCTGTGGCTTGGATACATTCTGGGTGGTCAGTATGTCCACAGATCGATTGTTAGTGCAGGCTGATTTCTGCCAAGTCTATTTTAAGCTCAGGCAGATATCTGTGTTGTTTCAGTCTGATTTCAGTCCTGCCCAAGCCTCCGACTCTCAGGTCTTTTAGTTCTTCAGAATTCCAAAGTGTTTTCACGCTGATACTCACGTCATTCTTTGGTGCTGACAATGGAGATCCTTGTTTTTAAACAGTAGCTGGTTACTGGTAAACAAAAGAGCATCATGCCCGATGCTTTAACACAAACCATTCTAGAAAAAAGGAGCAGTTCAGGGAGAATGCCAAGGAAAAAAAAAATCAGCTGTACAGATGCATAATGTGCCGACTGCCATTTTCCTGTGTTCCTACAAGGTCATTAATAGACCATAGAAGGTGGTCTTGGTGGTGTTTGTTATGTTTTTGCTTGAACTCAGTGTATGTTCACAGTAGCCTTGAGGATGATCCTGCACGTGAAATATGAAGCTGAAAACTTTAGTAGCACTGCAGGCATAACCTGATGGGGGGTGTGTGTAAATCAAGTAAGTCTCTTTACACAAGTGTGTTACCAAAGTCAGGAGCAGGATTCCTCATTATCCCTCTGCTAACATCATTCTGTCGATCTGCAGGTCTCAACTGTCCTCTTCCCTCAAGTGCACAAACTTACTTAACAGAGGAGAATTGCTTCCAGTGTTTGTGTTGTCTGAATTTTTACCACATCATCAGCTTTGAAATGGGTGCTGTGTTTGAAGCTCTTTCTCTTACAAAAGATTCTCCATCTCTGCAAATCTAATCATCCTTATCTCCTTATGCTGTCATGGCTGGAATACTGGAAGTGCCCAGTACTGTACCTCATTCCTGTTTTGTGATGCAGAAAAAATTGCTCTTAGTTAAAAATAACCTGTTGGCATATGTGTGCTGTTCACATCTTCCTGCATATGAAATAATTTGGTTTCTCTTTGCTGATGTAAACTATAATGAAGTCTATGTTTATCCTGAATCTTTCTAAAATAAATTAATATGGAAGATTCAGCATCTTCTGATAAGGAAGGAGGAGAGCCTAGTGGTAGCAAACTAAATGCTGTTTAATGTTTTCTAGTATAATCATAATAAAATATCTGTCTGATCCAGGTGCAGAGCTAAATTTGGTCTCTCACAGTAATAGAACTGTTCCTGTTAAGGAGCAGAGTCTCTGTATAAGCAGCACTGTTTCAGGTGAAAGACTTATTATCTGAGAATTAGTGGAGCTTGGTGAATGTGTAATTTTTACTATTTCTATTCTTCTAATCAATCTCATAGCACTCAGCTCCTTCACTTGAGAAAAGAATGGTCCAAGTAAGTCTCATTACACCAACAGTGCATTAGAAATGTCAGTCTTTATACTCTGCTACCACATTTACATGTAATAATTAAATAAAGCAATGGTTGGTTTAGTGAATAGATGTTTACATAATGATTTGCTTGAAAAAAGACACTCAACTTTAATTTTTTCTTACATTTGTGAGAATGAAATGTGCTTCACAAATTTCCAGGTGAAATACTGCAGTGATGACAAAACTCATTGCTTTTGAAGCCAACAACCCAGGCTGATAGATATAATCTGTTTTATCTGGATGATATTGCAACACTGATAGTCCAACTGCACTGAAATTGTGCTTCCATCCTCTCCCATCCCCAAACCCTCGGTCAGCGTCCAGACAAGCAAGGGTTGCTCTTTCTGGAATTCTGTCTGCATCTGCTGATCAGATACCATATTTGGAGACATATTGGATATATTTCTGAGAATATTTGCTCCCCTGGGCATTACATGCACTAAATGAAGGCATGAAATAGTTATTACTAAGATCATAATTGACCATAAATTGATTTCCAAAGTGGTATTTACTGCAACTAGTTTTCCTGTCCTGGAAGATCATTTATGGCTGTTTCCTTTCCCCATCTCTCCCCCACCCTGTCTCTCCTCCCCCATGGAGCTGCTATTCATTTGCTAAGTTGAAAAACGGGTGATGGCACATTCTGATGCTAGGTCTGATATTCTAATTTATGCTTTTACTATGGAAAGCGAAGAAGAAAAGGAACAGAGAAGTTTATTTCCGTAAGTTCATCAAGTTTTACGGATTACCCTTTCAGCACTGCAAGGCTAATCTTTTATACTGTGGTAGGTTTGTGGAGGAAAAGGTGCTAGCATGGATTATGCTGTTTCCTTAATTTTGGATGATAGGATAAATCTTTAACCGAATCCAGTTTCCAGCCTAAAGATAGGTACCGAGTAATTGTTTCTTATCTTATTCAAATTGTGTTGCCCTCTTAATTTTCAAAACAGCCTTGAAGCTGAAGATGCAGTGGAACAAAAACTTAAAAGTTCCAAAATGTATTTTCTTCAAGTTAAATGATACAATAATGGTAAACAGCGTGTTTTGATTTTCGTAGTGAAATACTAGGAGTGTATAAAGTGCACAAACCAAGTAGATTTTCTTCATTTGTGTTTAAACTTCCACGAATTTGCAGTGCACAACTTTTAGTACAGTTTATTAGTCTATAGTGTGTTTTGTCTTCTTGACTGGGATCAAATTTGGTGTTAACCTCCTGCCGAGAATTCCAGGACCCCTGACATTTTATTGTGACTCTTGATTAGCTCACCAGGGTTCCTGCTAAGAATTCTTCTTTCATTCATTTGATAAATTGAATTCCCTATTCACAGTGCCTTTAAATAGAACGGTATTTGGAAAACTTGAAGACAACAGCTTGAATGTTCAATGAGCTCACTCAGCAAATTTAAAAATGCAGAAGAAGGAAGTGATGGATTTGTGTATTCTTAAATCTTCTAAAAGAATAAACATCTTACGAAAACTTAGATCTCCATCATCATACTTGCTGTAAGTGTATTTCCCTTTTGGTTTCTAAGACAAGGAGTACTTTTGACATCTCTTTTTCTTTTTTCGTCTTGTTTTGCCTTGTTGTGTCAGGAGCTGTTCATTACCTGTCCATGTGGGAGCTGGGATGATGAGGTGACACAGCACAGAGGGACTTCAGCTTCCCAAGGCAGGGTGTGTGTTGTGGTTTGGAGAGAGAACACCTCATCTTTCCCACCCTGGGCTCTACAGCATGAGGAGCAGTGTCCTTGTTTTTTTCTGATTGTAGATCTCGACACACCCCTTCCCTTGATTCCCCCATCCAGGTCTCTCCCTGAGCTTCCTGCAGTCGGGGCTGCAGCAGTGTCCCACCCCTTGTGCCTCCTGAGGTGACACCTGGAGATATCAGTGCTGTGGTAGCAGAGGCTCATCCTCTGTCTTCCTAGAGATTGGCTTCTACAGCTTCTGCCACACATCTAGGAAATTATTTTAATATCACAGGAAAGCCTGTGCTGGAGGGGACCTTAGGTCGTCTCAGATGGGCAGATGAGTCTTCAGGTCGAGTGACACATGTGTGTCTGGGTCACTGCTGCTCTCACTGTCCTGCTGCTGTGTGTTGGTGTTATTCTTGGACATGCCTGGTACAGTTTCCCTGCCTGTGGGTAGGAATGAGGGCATTGTGTGTGCATTTTTCCACTGTGCCTGTGGCAGGAAGTCTGCCTGCCTTAGGAGAGGTGTTGCTCACCTTCCTGGGCCTGTTTAATTGCACTGGAACCACTCATGGACACCCAATGGACCTGTGTGCCTGTGCTGCTGTAAGTTGGGGTCTTTTGCTGAAGATGTCAGCACCACCTTACTCCCAGAATAAGCACAAGAGTAGCACCATAAACGTGCCTGTCTTCAGAGTAAATTGTTTCCTACTTTTTGATGCTATAGGTTGTGTTGTCCAGCCCCACCTGTGTGAGAGCACCAGCCTGCTCTTCAGCTCTGGCAATAAATAAGTTCACTGTGCTTTCACCTGCTGCTGACAGTGATGGGCTCAGAAATAATGAAGTACTGGCACCCAACTGATGGAAGGGAGAAAGGAGGATGAGGTGCGTTGAAAATCCCTACAGGCAAAACGGTGCATCACTGTCGTTACACAAACTTGCTTTCCAGTTTTTTTCAACAGAGGAGCATAAAGGCTTAGCTGTGCTTGCTGGAGGGCTCTGGAGGTTTACTGCACAGTGCTCCCAGCTGTGGCCTGTCCCTCCTGACCCCATTGTCCCTCCAGGATGACAGGTGACTGACCGGCTCCACCAGCCTCCATCCCTGGGAGTGGTCAGCTCTGAGGCTGCGTGGCAAAACATCCTGTGGAGCTGCTGCTCCTGTTCCCATTTCCTGGCCTCCTACATTGCAGTATCCCTGTGCAGCTGCCCCAGGAAGCAGTGCTTCTCTGAAGTGTTCTTGGAGTTCAGCAGCTTGTCCCTGGGTTGCTTCTGCTCCTGGGTCAGCTAAAGGGTGACACTTGGTCAGTGAGGGGGACTGGCACAGGGCTCTCATCTTCTGAAGTATTCACAGAAACCAAAATAGCCAACAATATCTGGAGAGACAAACATGCTGTGCTCTTGCTGAGCTGCTGGATTCCAGAGCTGTTTTCCTTTGTGTATTATGTCCCAGGAAGACTGGGGACGAGCTGTGGAGCAGATGCCAGATCAACTGCTGGTAACTATCATCAGGCCTGGGAGGGAGGCAGTGCTGGGAAGGTCAGTCTGGTTATCTGCACTCTCCACAGTGTGTAGCTTAATTTTTCTACCAGTCTGTGTTTGCTGGGGGATGAGAGTTGTTTTTCACAGCATGTTTCTTGCTGTTTGTAGCCTGCTTTGAGTGATGAATTTAATGCAAGATTTTTTGGGGGGTGTGGGGGTTTTTTCTCTTGGTGCTTGCATAGCCTGAGTGGTGCCCATGGTGGGGTACTTAAGGTCTTCTGGGGTGTTGTCAGCAGATTGAGGGAGCTAATTCTGGTATAGTTCATGCCTGAAATGCATAAATGAGTGAGGTTTGGTGTACAGTGCTTTAGCCCATGCCCAGATTTACCTACTGACTCCTTAAGCTGCCTTATGTTGGAGCTTGTATATACACTAATAGGACTGCACTGTGAAGAGCAACACCTTCACAGGAGAGGGGATGTACCTGTGTGATGGCATCCCTGTGGGATTATCTGCATGAATCTCTTCATTTGGATTGGAACTTCCTTGATTGATCAGGTGATTGTCCTCCCTTGCTGTGCTTTGATTGGCGTCCTGTGTCTTGGAGTGCAGTTATCAGATTTCTTTTAAATAAAATGTCGCTGGATGATGAGTTCCAAGGGTGCAGTTAATGCTTTCCTGCTGCATGGGAGCAGACTGGAGCCAGGCTCCACCTGAAACAGGGATGGTGTGAATAGGAAATCCTCTGCAGTGACAGTTTAGCCCTGCAGATCCACTCTGGTGTGCATTACTTAGTAATGAAGGGATAACACACTTCTGAAATATTCCCAGTTGTACTCCAGTGCTCTCATCAGTACCCATCCCTCTCAGCTAACACACCAGGAGAAACTGGAGTGTTAAACAAAACCAAAAGGAAGTCTCTAGCTGAAAAACAAAAACTCCAAGCCCTGCAAACATTTACTAGGACTTGGCAGTGCTCAAATATGGGCTCTTCAAACTTCTGGCTTACCAGTCATAATTCATCTACATCCTTACTTTATAAAACCTTTTCTTCTCTGGAATTTCCCCCCTCTTCTAGTCATTGGTAATAACAAGTAGAAGCTATAACAAGGTCAGGTCGGTGTGCTTTTGAAAAATATCTTGAATTGAATGATAGTAACTGCCTGTTCCGCTTTATTTTTGTTCTAATCTTATCTGCTTGAGTGGTTATTTACCTTACGTGTGCATAAAGGAGGGTCACAATAAGTTAGCACTGAGTGAACTGGAAACTTCCAGTGGGACCCAGGTCCTGCAGCACGCTGCAGCTGGAATTCTCCTTTTCTCTCCTTGGCTTCCTGTCAGGATTTTATTGCCCTTCAACCAATATTCCAAAGTGGCACCTTAGAAACACTGCGTGCTACTGCTGGAGACACAGCCTTGAGACAGAGCATGGAACACAGGAACTGTTCCTGATCCTGGAATTTCTATTTTACAGGTTGTAGGAGCAGGATTATTAATTTAATCTCTTGGACAATCTAAAACCTGCCTCTGGTTTCACCAATTTTAATTGAATGTGTTGCTTTTCACACCATGTTCTCAGCTAATGCTGTAATGTTCTTGGTTAGTTTTAAATGGCAGCTACACTCTGCTCCTGCAGAGACTCCAAATTTGGTGGAATTTCTAAGTGACTGCAGGAGTCCAGCTGCTGCCCCTTTTCAGAAGATCAGTTTTCTGTTACACACTTCAAGATAAGTTCACCAGAAACTGGAGGTATCAAAGTCCTAGCCCATATCTGTTAGCAATGGATGATATCTTGATGTTTCAGAGGAAGGAATCCCCTGTCAAGGCAAATAATCTATTAAGGAGGGTTAATTGCAGGACAGGGACATAATTGGACAGTGAGAAACGCCAAAACATGGGATCAAGAAATCATAAATTGAGGTCAAAAAAACCCTCTCATTGAACTTCATTGATGACTCCCCCCAGGAACAAATTTTGCACCCAGACTTTC
Source organism: Brachypodius melanocephalos (assembly GCA_013398615.1). Taxonomy (NCBI): domain Eukaryota; kingdom Metazoa; phylum Chordata; class Aves; order Passeriformes; family Pycnonotidae; genus Brachypodius; species Brachypodius melanocephalos. The sequence continues at coordinate 3,436,393 of VZSR01003022.1, forward strand.
AAATTACAAGGTGTAGTTTCCAGCTGTGTGCTCACCACTGTACTTGTAACTGTTCCATAGACTTATCTTGTCCATAGTGGTGTGGCTGGGGGCTTTTCCCCCACTAATTCCCTGGAAAGGAGATTGTAGGATTTCACTTCATAGAGGCCTCCAGTTCCCTGTCTAATTGTTTTTGTGTCTAGGAGTTGGTGTAGCCTTGTATCAGTGTTGCTTCATAAAAAATAAATCTTCTTTTCTTTTTGTGTTCTCTCTCTTTTCTTCTCCAAATGTATATTTATAAAGACTTGGTATACATTTTAATGTTGGGGGTTTTTAAGATGCTTCAGTGTGGAGGATTTTTCTTTATGCCTAATCCAAATCTTCTTTGTTGTAATTTAAATTCAGTGCTCCTTTCCAGAGCTAAAGGAGAAAGATTTTACTCCATGCTTCTCTACCTCTGTTTTTAACACCTTTTTGAATAACAGGGTTGCCATCTCTTTAGATTAAGTGAGTCCAAGTCTGAAGTTTTTCCCAAGGGCCTGTGCTTTTTTTTATTTCCTTGGTGCTGTTTTCTGAGCTCTCTCCAGTTATCCTGTGTCTCTCTTGCTGTAGGTAGTCCCAAACTGGACACAGCGCAGCCTTTGGAGTGAAATCTGCTGTAGCACCTGCTTCTTTTCCTCCCCAAAACTGGTGTTCTACCACTTGTTGCCCATGCTGTATTTATATAGGATTTTTCCTGCCAAACATGGTACCCTGCACTTTTCATCACTGATTCTGTACCTTTTTTATGCATTTTGAGTTCATCAGGATGTTCTAAATATTGTCCCTCCTTAATTGTTTTGCAGCCCTATGACTTCATATATTCTGGAAACTTAAATAAGTGGGTATGTTTTTCCAGCAGCAAAGTGGTTAATAAAAATTTTGCTGCAGGACTTGTGGCACACTGCAACAAAAATTCCTGGTTAGGACCCTGCCTTGTGGGAGGGTTTTGTGGGTTTTTATTGTAATTTTGTTACGTACCTTAAAATTATTAAATAGTTCTTAAAACTATTAAATAATAAAGCAATCATACTCTTATTAACAAAAATCTCCATGTGGATTGAAAAGTCAGTTATGTCGTTTGGTTGCTTCTCTTTCATCTTTTTCAAAAATATCTGAGACTGTGCTGTAGGAAAAAAAAAATCAGGCATTTTTCTCCTCCACAAATCCTTGTTAGCTCTTGCTGATGTTTTTCTCTCTTCCCTTTTGAGTTATATGCACAGTCTTTGCCATCTGCTGCTCTTCCAGAGTGCCATCTATCCACCTACAATAACTTAGACGTGGTTGCTCCTGTGGTAGATGACAGCAGGCCCTGCCAATAGGGAAACATCCCATTTCTCTCAGGAATTCTTAAGCTGTTCTTGCCTTTGCTGGCCTGATTTCCTCTCTGGAGTTGTAGCAAAATGTTTAACTCCATCTGGTTTTCTTCCCTGCCATTTCATGTGAGTTTTTCTGGGAAGCCAGATCATCTCAAATTTTGGGAAAAGGGACTTTTAAACGCATCTTGAGTGTCTTGCCTGGAGCTATATTCAGCAGCCCTTTGAGGAAGAAGCCAGAATGGACCATTGCAGCGGTGGAGATGGAGATCCTGGGGCAGGAGCAGCCTGGCTGTGGGTGCTTTGCTGCCCCTGGCACCAGCTTGGCCAGAGCCCCATGAAATCCTTGGGAGAAATCCCCGGGAGAAATCCCTGGGAGAAGCGTTGTCATCTGTGGGCTCCGCACCAGTGCCGGCGGTTGTTGGCCATCTGTTCCCTGCTGACCTCTTTAGGGGAGGGCTGGAGCAGAAAGAAAAGTCCTGTCACATCAGCCCTCACAGGGTCATCTGTCACTGCTCCCCCTTTCCCACCAACAATCAAAACTAATATTTCCTCTTGCATATTAATGAAGCACTTAAAGATTGATTTGTTGTTGCTTTTTACACGCACAGTGCTCATATTTTTCTGGCCTTCCTCAATTTGTCCCCGTGTGTTTGTGTTGGTTTTTTTTCATATTTCCTTCTTATTTATTTGACCTAGTTTTGCGTGCTGCTTTCTTTTTTGAGGTGATTGGAGAGCTTGTAATTAGGGACCAGCTTGACTCTTCTTGATTAATGACTGAGCCTGGATATCAAGGGAACAAGGCTGGCACTTTAACAGTCACACCAGCTCCTTCCCTTCACCCATATTTACTCTGGAAAAGGTCACAGAGCTGGGCCGTGTAAAGACGAAGCAGGAAACAAAATTAGCAATAGGCAAATACAGAATTATAGTGTATCTGTTCCAACACTTGTGAAAACAAGGATTGCTGATGCTCTGGTGTCCTCTTGCTTTGTGTATGATTTCTGCCATACATGTGGGTATCTGCATTATTGTTTAGATTCCTGGTGATTTCCAGGAAGCAGCACTTGCCTCTTCGTATGGGACAGTATTGCAGGTGTCCTGAAGGAACCAAAGCCTGCCTTTCCAGAGTTTGATGCTCTCTTTTAGATGTTAATTTTTGATTCTGTTTCATCACCACCCTCCAAGCTGTTTTCTGCCTTCAAGATTTCAGACACTTCTTTCTTACAATCAGATCTTGAAGAATGTCCTAAGTAGTAATTTCTTCCTTTCTGTTTGAAACTGTATGATACCAGATTTGGAGAACTTGTCTATGAGAGCTCCTGTCTGTGCTGTCCAAACCCTCTGTTATCACCTGTAACAATGCATAGATCTATTAATTCCTTCCTTAAAGCCTCCACAGGCTGCATTTGGATGATTATTTTCCAGTTCCAATATTAATTTAAAGATTTTCTCCCATTTTTTTTCCCCTCTCATCATCACTGTTAGGAAAAATGCCTGTTCAGGAATGCACAATGGCCTCATGTATGGTGAGGGAAGACAAAACCAGAGCAGTGCTTGAGCAGTTGTATGCAAGTTGTAGGATTCCTGTCAGTAAGAGCAACTTCCACAAGTGTCAAGGGAGTTTATTCCAGCATAAATTAGGATTTAAGGTACAAGAGGCATCTTGGAATTAAAGTATGGTGGCTAAACCAGACAATGGCATCTGTAGTCAAAGATTAGGAATGCTGTGCTGAAAAGGCGGTTAAATAAACCTTCAGTATCTTGCATACACAACAAAATTAATGAGATTGTTGAGGTTTGGAGCAGTGTGACACAGAAAGATGAGAGAGACAGGTCTCTGTTTAGCCCTCAATTACTGCAAGAACCTCTGAACTCTCAAACACTGTATGGGCGATAATACAAAGACTCTACCTGAAGAGTGCTGAAGAACACTATTCCTAAAAGGAATGTTGCAGAATGCTGTCAGAATGTCCCCTCAGTGCTGATCCACAATACCAGCTGTGCCTTAAGCTGTGGAAGCAATCCAACTATAAAACTCAAGTTCTTACTTAGCTTAAAAAAGAAATCAGCCTAGATTTGTTAATTTTTTAAAGGGATTAATAAACCTTTCAGCAGCAGCAATGACAGGCCAGAGCCACAGTGCTGAAGTTGTTGTGGACATGACCTGGAGCTCCTCTTGCTTTCCTATTCTGAGGGAGCTCTCAAGCACAGGCACTTTAAAGATAACCTTGGGTTAGGCTTGGATTTCATAAGCGATTTGCAATCTGTGAAAATACCACTTCATTCTGTAGTAAAACTCCTTGCTCATAAAAATCCCTCCCGATTCAGATCCATATGTAAGAACAAGGCAAACTCCTACAGGGATATTCTGGGGCACTCCTGCTTTAGAACAGGAGCTTTGTATTCATAAATGCTTTAGCGTGTTTCCTGCAATAAAGATTAAATTGTCGCTCAGGAAGTAAAGCTGCAACATGTGCCTTTGACAACGTAATCAAACTTTATATAGCCATGTTTTTATTGTTTTCCTTTTGTTTTGCTCTTAGATGACTAATTTCTGCCTAAAAGTGACAGCAAGAGTTACCATCTGAGAGGCCGCTTGGAGCTTTATTTCTATTTTAAGCATATTTAAAGCACATGTATTCAGAAGTGTCATTATGTAAATCAGTTTTGAAAATTGAGCTCCATTAAAAATTACAGTATCATTTTCTGAGCTAATCCGAGGCTATTTTAATCTCAGAAATGAAAAAATATCCCCAAAACTAAACCTCAGGTTTTTGTGAGGAGTAGCACTTCTACCTCTGACGTTGCAATTGCTGTGCTCATATGCTAATAAAATATGCTCTATTCTTAGTGGAGCAAAATGTTTACTCGTCTTGGATTTGGAAAATCCACTGACATGATGTATTGCCTGGGAACAAAAATTGATAGTGGAGTTGAGTGTAAGGAATGATTTTGGCAGTGGTGGAAGTAGATCCCATGGGTTGGACACTTAAAAAGGCTTGGCTGGACCAAGAAAGGTTGGACCAGATGATCCTTAAAATCCTTTTCAACCTGGTATTTTAGCAAAAGAACTTGATATTAAAAAAAAAGAGGCCTCACAAGGAAGTTGGGTAATATGTACTTTTATAGCTGAAAGAAAACTCTGCATGTTAAGCAAAGTGGTGGTGGTGGTGGTTTGTTTTTGTGTGTGGTTTTTTGTTTTTATATTTAAATACTGCCCTGAGTATTGAGGGGATTTAAATGTAACTGTGGTGTTGTGGGATTGCTGTAATGGCGTGGGGTTTCTTAAGTACTGGCAGAAAGAAACCAAAAAGTTTCTCATTTTACATGGACCTGTTTCATTCACCTGCTTTCAAAAACTAGAAAAGGCCGAACTTCCTCTGGCAATAGTCTGACAGCTTGGGGGAGTTCACTGGAACAGGGCCTTTGTAGAGTCTGCTGTGACTTGGGTAGGGAGCACTGCAAATGAAGGGACTGGATGTTGTTTCTTTGTAGTTACTGAGATCCTGGGGACTTCTGTTCTCCTCAGAGCTAACAGGAATAAAGGCAAATCTATTACAGTTTCAACTCCGTTTCTTCTAGCAACCTAAGTCATCACTTTTTGCAAAGTCCTAGAAGAAGCCATTTAAAAGTACAGTTTCAAGCGCCTTTGTCTTGAGTGCAATTTAACACGAAATGCAAATCCCCACCTGCAGTTCCTAAGGGCAGATGTTTCCCAAACCTCACTTTACGGTACAGGCTTTAAAAGGTGGCCTTTAACTGGCATAAGCTGAGCAGGTGGTGAATTTTTGGTCATGACAGAAAGTGGATCAGTATTTAAAAAACAGATACCTAATGGCATTTCAGCTGTCTGGACCTCCAGTGGTGCCCCAAGAGCTCCCAGATGTGCCCAGCCTCTGGCTGCTATTCCAAACCGTGGGTCTTGCCATATCTCTCACTTCTCTAAATAGCCTGAGTGCTGTAAAGTGTCTTCAAAAGGCACTAACGCCTAAGTTTAGAGCTGTGAATTGCTTGCTGTAGTGTTTATAGTTTGGGGTGACACAAGGAAAGGGAATCTGCTTTTAATTTAGTCTGGAGCTCAGTACAGGATCTGTGTAAGCATTAAAGCATCTGCAGTGGCCAGGGTAAGTATTTTCAGGCAAGTGAAAAAGCCAAATCCCAGAATGCCCTTCAGCACTAAAATATCAAAAGACTACAAATGTTCCTTTTTTATAACAAAGGGAAACTATGTAGGGAAATGCAAACTTGTTAAGAGGCAAAATGTTTCATGGGGAATATTTGAAGACACAATGTGCAAAATCTGAAGAGTAGTTGTTTTCTCCTTTAGGTAAAGAGTAGTCTCACACATTGTGACCAAAAGAAAAAAATAAAGGAGTTTTGTAACTAAAATAACTCCTTTTTATCAACAAACAAACAAACAAACAAAAAAACACAAAGAAAAGGGAGGGGAGGCTGCAGGCTTTGGCAAGTTAAATGTAAAGCAATGGTAAATTAGGCTAAAAGTGGTCTTGAGGAGTAATTGGAAGACATTGAATCTAATAATAGTGATGGTAATGGCTTCAGCCCATCAGAAACAGCCTTCTCGGAATATCTGTAAAGCTGATAAATGATGAGGACCTGAAGAGCTGTCAAGGAAGATAAAGTAGTGATAGAGAAGTAAATGAATTATTTGCATTGGTATTTATTGAAAAGGATGTTGGGGAGGGTCATTGCTATAACCATTTATTTCAGTGATGGACATAGGAAGCAGAGAAAAGGTTTCAAATCACTTTTCTTCTTGGTTTGAAATGATTCAGGTTAATTTTTAATCAAGATGATAGTGGAACAATCTTGTTTTGCATTAATGCAAATTCTTCAGCTTGAATTTATAGAATGAACACAAAATATGTTTATTGGAATTCATCTGGGCCTTAGTTTACAACTCTTGAGAACAAAATTGATGCGTATGGAAAATTAATGCAGCATGTGTTTGATCAAAAAGAGAAAAATAGTTGCAAAATAATGTACTTGCTCATGATCTTCAAGGTGTATTGTGAATCACAGCTGCTGAAAGCCAGCAGAACTTGCATTAATTACTTGGGTTTGTTCCTTTTTTTTCCAGTTTCAAACTTTCTTTCCCTAGAATATGCTAATATTAAGCAGTACGTATGAGTGATTGTGGAAAGAGGTTCCAAATAAAATCTATCCTTTCTGAATTCTTACTGCCTGCTATTTTATTTGTTGTGAGTTTCAATTTTGGAATTCTTTTTTAGTGCTTTTATTGCAGCATTAGAAGCAGCCTTTTTTAGACATGAGATATAGAAAGTTAGCAATGCAAATATGGATTATTCACCTTCCTAGAGAAACTTCATCTTACTGAAAAGCTCTTCCTAACCTTTGTTTTTATCAGGGAGAAAGAACAAGAAACACAAGAAGAGGAACATTTGATGGAAGAAAAGAAAAAGAAAAAGCAGGAAGAAAAGAAAAAGAAGGAAGGTGCTCAGAAAAAGGTTTGTTTGTGTTCCTGTTGTAATTAATCCCTTCACTTTTAAATGTGAGTGTGGGTACTGAGGCTGCAGCTTCACTTCTGGGAGTGAGCCTGGCACAAGTGATGATTGCCACTGGCTTGGGGAGAGGCTGTGGTGACAGAATCCCTGCCCGTGCAGCTGTGCCAGGGCTTTGGTACTGCCCCTGCTCATGGTGCCCTGCTGGGAAGGGGCTGCTCCCACGCCTGGCTCCCGTGGCCATTCCTCAGCCAGAAGCACCTGGATCAGTCCCAGCAGGTGCTGGAAAGCACTCAGGGATCCCAGGCTCATTTTCACTGCTGTACATTCTCCTCTCTCATTTTCTGGTATAAAAATCAGGCATCATAAAAAAATTGAGTAGATTCCAAAGAGATTAAAAAATAACCTGGTCTTCTGTGCAAGCTGATAGTGCGGGTGGATTCAAGGGGGTGCTGGACAAAGCCACAGAAGCTAATTCTGCTGGGTGCTCAAGGGTTCACAGACATACTGTGGGTCCAGAAAGCCTCTGACCCTCAGGAGAGGAAAGCCTGGGTGGGTGGATGGGGCTGCTGCCCTCTCTTGTCATTCCTTACACTGCCTCTTTGGCATCTGCTTCTGGCTTCAGTCAGACACGTTGCCATTCCCACATTCCTGTCCCATGGAGTTAAACTAACATTCTCTAGTCCTTAAATGAAACGAATGCATGATTTGTGTAAGCAGTTTCTGCAAAAAGTTAGGCTTGCAGCCCTATAATTGTTAGGTGTAATTTGCAGTATTGACAAGTTGTTGATTTGTTTTGTTCTTCTCTTCTTTCAGGCTGCTGAACAAAAAACCAAAGGTAAATTCATGTTTATTCTTTGTGAAGTGTTTGATATTTTTATAAGCTTGTTTAAAAATGTGCTTGTACTTTTTATTCATTGTGTCTGTTTAATGAGGGGAGTATATCTTATTAGGATTGTTATGTTCCTAAAGTTTTATTGGGATTCTCAGCATAAGCTTTGGCTTATCTTGCTGGGTATTCTACGGCAGCGTTTTGACAAGAATATATGGATTAATTTTCTGTGAACCATAACACAGCATGTGTCATCTCTTTTGTCAAGACAGATGCAGTTTTCCATTTAGTTGTTAGTAGTTATTTATCTGTTTCAAAGACAAGTAATTGCCCCTTTCCCCTTGCACAATTCAACTCAATTTAATGTGTAAACTCAATTCATGGAGCTTAGGAGAAACTACTTCCCCTGCTGCCACCACTGCCTGTTTTTCTTTCTGTGTGGGTTTTCTGCCTGGGAGGTGAGTGGAGCTGGTTTGCAGCAGAGTCAGGAAGCAGCAGAGGTAAGGAATGCCTTCCCCTTTGGGGGCAGTGGGCTGCCAGGTTCCCTAGGAGGAAAGCTAATGAAGTTGTGGCTTTCAGAAAGGTGAGGAAGAGAGGCAAGGTAATGGCTCTCTTCTGCAGCTGATGGCTTACAGATCTTTTTGTGTCATCTGTCCTTTGATTTGAGCAAATCAAACAGTTCTGAAGCAGCTCAAATGCATTGTCATTTATTGGTGGGTGATAGGGTGACAGGCAGGCAAGTGGAGCTTCCCAGAGTCCCAAAGACTGAGAATTAGAGAAGAGCCAAGCCTAACACAAGGGCTGGACTAAACAATTATTGTTCAAACACCTCTTATGATTTATACAGCAGAAATTAAATATTATTTCACTAATAGGAACTCAGAAAAAGAAATTAATAACTGCATGCTGAAGATACTGTAACAGTAATTTACTGAAACTCTGTCCTTTTCTTTCTAAATTTTTCCTGTGTAGAAAATGAGAGGTCAGAAGGCTTTAGTTTGAATTCTGTAGCATCTGCACTGTGAGATGTAGTTTATAACACTGGATTTTACTTTCAGGAGAAGGGAGCAGAGGTATGTGAGTCCCACCAAAACTTAGGTACATAAAAGACTTTGGAATTAAGATACGTGAGAGGAATTTCTATCTAAATGGAATATTTCTGTTTTCACAGCTTGTTTTGTTCTCTGTATCAGCTCGTTTCTGTGTGAAAAGGTTTCACTGTTCTATAATGGATTATAATGACTTTTTAATATCACAGTTCAGCAGCAGATGTTTTTGCTGTCAGGGTAACTAAATTCATTTTCACGTGTTAATGCAGTGGCTCTTCATTTCTGTTACTAGTGAGACACAGAGCCTTCTGCTTTCCCTCTGTGGGATGTTACTATTTCTGTCCCTGTTGTGACAGCTTTGCCTTTAATTGCTTGAAACTGCCACGTTTAAATTTCTAGTTAACAACTTCAGTTTTTCAGGTATCCTTGTGAGTTTGTTTCTTTCAAATTTAAGAACTGCATTTCTCCATCTGTTGGATTTTTTTTTGGTTCGCTATCCATGTATTTAAGCATCTTTTATTGCTATAAAATATGAATCAGGAAGAAGACAGCAGTGAATAAGGATTGTTATGTTAGAGATTAAGCAGTTTTGGCATTTATTGTTTCATCCTTCAGAAGCAGTGATGCAGCTTTTTGTGGTTGAGCATCCTTGGAAGGGGGGACCTGTCCTACAGAGAACCCAAACTTCCTGTTCATGCTCAGGGCAAGAGCCAGGGGTTATTTACAGTCCTGTCAGTGACCCTTCTCTGATTTTCCTTTGTCTGGCAACTACTTGTTGCTTTCAGGTTGCTCTGTGGAAATTATTTATTTCCACTTTATAGTGCAGTTCCTTACATTTATCTTTAGGAGGGCTGTGCATGAGCTTATGAGAAGTAGCAGGAATTTCTTAAAATACAGAAAATACTAATACTAAAATTAATGAAAGGAAAAATCTGAACTTTTTTCCTACAATATTCAGAGTTGACTGTAAACTTTATTGCAGTGCTGTACCAAGTGCTTTACTTGGATACATTTTCAAGGTTGAGTGACACATTCTACTACAACTAAAAGGCAACACAGGGATTATCATTGAATTTAGTTAATTTATTTCCTATCTGGGACACAGCAATTAAATTAGTTGTGATGACAGGATTGCACGGTAAAACTGAGTGAATGGACTGTGGGCAGGATGTATTAAATCAGAGATTAAAGCTGTACTGGAACTAGACATTTTGCAAAATGTAGATTTTGGTAGGGGAGATCTTTATAAATATGACTTAACGGAGCTGTTTGTGGTAACTTAAAAAAAATGCTCAATTTTATGTGTGTGTCACTGAGTTCTGCAACTGGGTTGCCATGGCAGTGAGAGGTGCTTGCACCAGTTGGGTCCTAGTGGAGGAAAAGAAATCCTACAAGTGCAGTTGGGATCTGGAAGGGTTTTTCAGCTGGCTGGGGCAGGGTGTTTGTACAGTCCCTTGTTTGCTCTCAGCAGTGTTTGTGGAGGAGAAGGCACTTTGCTGAAGTGGGTGGGAAGGGCCAGGTGGTGGGGCTTGAGAGGAAGGGAGGGTTTTTCCTTTGGCTTGGCTTCTTCTGTGCTAGAAACCTGTGATCAAGGTCTAATTCTTTGTAGTTAATAGTAAGTTTTTCATGGATTTATCTGTCACAGAGTTGTGGGGTTGCTGTCCTGCCCAGTAATAAACTTGTGTGTTTTGTACGTGTAGCTCTGAGCTGATCTGGGCTCCTGCACGTTCAGTCACTGGTGAGGCCTCAGGAAAGAGAGAGGAAGCAAGAGGAAGGAGGTTTCCTGTGGGGGTGTATTTGTGGTGTGTTGTCAGTTCAGTCGTGCTCTGAGGCCTCAGCCCCAGCTGAATGTTTCCATTTGTGATGTAGAGCACAAACCCCTTCCAAAATAAACACACATTTCCACCCTTAGGGGAAAGGTATGTGGCTGCTGCTGGAGTCCAGGGCTAGAAAGTGCTTCCTCACACAGCTCTTGCATCCACTGAAACAAATTATTTTTTCTGTTTAAACAATGATCCAACCCTTTAAGTCTTCTCTACATAACAGCTCCTTCAGTTTTTTTTTTTTTTTTTTCCTGCAACATTGTTTGCCTGAGTATTTTTGTGAGGCTGGATCTTTTATAAATACCCCGTTGGCAACAATTCTAGGGAATGTGTGAAAGGAAGAAAGATTGGAGAGCTGATAAAGACCTGAAATGTTTCTCAATTACTTGAAAACAAATGAAAGTAGTCTTCCTGTTCAGCTGGAGAGAAGCACTGCAGAATTAGATGAGGTGGGAAATGAGCAGGTTTTTATTGCACATTGAAGTTGTTGTTCTTTTATGGTAATTTTTTTGAGAGCAGAACTACTGAGCACAGGCTATTAGTGTTTATTTTACATGTGTAAACTCTTGCCAGTTTACGTGCACTTGATCAAGAAACTTTGTATATAAAGGCATTTCTACTGAAAACATTCAGCTGTAATTGTGAGCTCTGTTCTGTGTGGTAAAGGGTCACTAGTATGGAAATTGCTGTTATTAAATAAGTATAGGGCTTTAAGGGAGCTGTGCTTGTCGTAAATACTATCAGGGTGTGTTTTGCTGCCTGCTTCTCTTCTAGCCAGCCTCCTGCAGGTTTATGGTCAGCACAGGTGATCAGTTCCCTGCCTGCTTCACTCCCACCTCAGCTGAATGCATTTGTCTAAAGCTGATATAAAATAGCTTAAGCGGTTTGTTACTCAAACATCCACCCTGGTAATTGAAAGGCAAAGTATTCATCCAACCCTCCAGCATTATCTGCAATAAAGGTAAGTGCTAAATCTGCAAACAGAGAAGCAGAAACAGTTAAGTCTATATACCACAGTTAGTCTAACATAGAAAGTATTTAGTAAATATTTTGATTAGAAATGTTACCTGGAAAAAGTTTTTATCCCTTTACTGTAAAGCAGAGATGGTCAATCTGTGCCTCTTGGACCTCCATGATCCTTGTAGGTCTGTCTGGCATGTTCAAGGCTGGGACCAGGAAGAGAGAGGTGAGCTTTGCAAGGGGAAAACGGGAATTTCAGCTCTCTGCTGAGGGATAATAAAGCAGTGTTGCAGAAGCTGGAGTGGCTGCAGTGATCCTGGGATCCAGCAGGCTGCCCAGCACTGCCCATCCTCTGTTCCAGTGGTGCAGTGGCTGCTGAGCATCATTCCCTTCCATCTGTGGTGTGTTGTGGAGCCGTCCCCTCCCCCAGGCTGTCTGGGCTGTGTGCCTTGGGACTGCTCAGTGTGGTGATTTTAATATGCAGCTCGCAGAGTCAGGGAGCTTGTCTGCAGCCTGGGAGATGATTCTGCCAAGGTTTATGCTTTTATACATTTTATTTTGGGGGACTGAACAGAAAACATGTAACAGTGTGTGGTTGCTGGGTAAACCATTGTGGTGTCACAAATGTTGGCATAGTTCCTTCGGGTTATCTGTTATCCCACAGATGTAGTATCTGTATATTTTACCTGGAGGAACATGGTCCACTCTATTAGAAAGGGGAGTTAAAAGGAAAAAAAGAATGGATGAAAATATCTGAGATCCTATACCCTGCTCTGGCATTTCTGTTGGGATGCCAGGAGTAGCAGCTTACCTGTTTCCAGAGCTGGGTTATTTTCATTTCCAAACCAGCCATGTAGATTATTGCATATTTTAAAATTGATTCTTTACTTACCCTGCCCAAATGGGCTGTTAGAGTGTTCTCTCCCTGTGCTTGTGTGTGTGTGAATCACCTTCCTGTAACCTCCATTCTGCTCATACGGAAATTTAGTTTGTGTATATTGATAATGTGCTCCTGCTGGCTGTGGTAGATGTTACTGATATTTAGTGGTAGTTCCATAGGAAAGACAGGAAAATGAAACTTTTAGAGACTCTCATCAGGATTTTAAGTAGAATTATGACAGTGTGTAACACAATCAGTCTTTTTTAAAAAGGAAAGTCTTGAGTTTTTCTGGTTTGTGTCATATTTGTAGGAACCAGCAGAGGCTTTTTCCATAAGATTAGAAAATGTGTTCCAGCCTACAAATCAGGTATGATTTACAACAGATTTACAACCTCTGACTCATTTGAGTATTTATAGCTCGTGCTTGAATATCTGCCTCTGTCATCTTGTTAGTTAAGTGCTGTGTTTGTATTGAACTGCTGCACATTGTAGTGACAAAATGTGCCATAAATCATCATTGCAGAAGGAGGGGGAGCACTGCAATAAGTTCTTCAATTAGATCTTAATATGCAGTCACTTGATAACTTAATGATAACCTGTGGCCATACATTAAGGCTTTGTAACACAAAAATGTTTTCTTTGTGATAAACGTTATCATGGGGGTGTTTTGCTATTATAAGTATCTTTAAACAAACACGAATTTGTTCATAAAACCCACTGAGATATCACTTCTCTGATAGAGGAGTAATTACCATTTTACAGCCTGCACAGAATAGAGGGTGGAGGTAATTTGTGAGTCCAGTACTGGGTGAAGAGGAGTAGAAAATGCAAAAAGATTGGAGCAGACAGGATTTGCATAGTCAAGGAGACAAAGCAAGAAGGATGAGCTGGGAGAGCTGGAGTTAAATACTAGAGGAAAAAAAACTTTGGTTTCCTACTTGCTTTTCTTTCAAGTGAAGTGCCTGTGACAGGCAGTAGTTCAGTGGTATTTAATAGGCCTTTTGCTCTCACAGCTGCAAGAAATATTATGAGTATCTTCAACATTACCATTGTGAAGTGAAGGAGAAAAGGTAAACAGTAAATGTATGAATAATCTTTGGTAAACTTATTTGGGTTTGTAGCCCTTTTTGTGTGTGCCTTGCTGGTTTACAAGTCAAAGGTGCCCAAGGAGAGATTTGCATTGAGAATTGGTGTCTTTTTGCAGGAGAGAGAGTTTGTCAGGGCTGGACACCCTGAGCCCTGCGAGCAAGCACTGACAGCTCTGAAGGTTTAAATCTTCTGTAGCTCCTGGGAAGCTGTAGATTCCCCAGCTTTGGAAAAAACCCACTCATTTCAGACAATGACACACCAAAGCAGTTAGTACAGGTTTTTAGGAAAAACATTTATCTCTTAAAGGAAAACAAACAAACATGTAACTCTGGGGTTATCTGAAAATGTAAGAAGTAAGCATGAAACACATTCTTCCTAATGTGCTCCAAGCCTGAGCTGGATTTACAGGATTGCTGCTCCCTCTGAGATGTTTCAATGTCCTTTTGATGTCCTGGAGTTGCTGCTGCTTTGCTCCAGTACAGCACCTCCAATCCTGGTGAGTGCTTGCCTTGTCAGCTTTGCAGATCCCTCACCTGGGAATGGAAACGTAGGTAAGAGCTCAAGTAGATACTCCTGGTGCTCCTCAGGTAGTTTTAATTGTCCTTAGAGAAGGTCTGATGTAGTTTGCTGTTATGCAAATTTAGGCATGTGGACATAATATAAATACAGGCAGAATATTGCTTTTTCTGTTTCCTCAGTTAGGAATGATATGGGTTTATTAAGTTGAGGATGGCAAGAGCCTGACCTGTAAATATTTAGTTTTAGAATTCTAGATAAAAAATAGTTCTAGATAAAAATAGGAACTTTCCAACACAAGACACAGTTGGTTAAAAGCGCTTCTCAAATGATCTAGGTTTTAAGGGCTGATGCCCTACTTGAAGGCAGCAGGACAACATGTGCATCATCAGATTCCTCTTTACATTGGCCATTGTCAAATGCATTTCTAGCCTAGGACATTACCTCTCCAAGAATACCCTTTGAAGAGAGAGTAAGCACAGACTGGGTAGCACCAGGTAAGCTTTTCTACTCTAGACTAATTGTCAGGGTGTCCCTTGGTGGGAAGTGCTCTCAGATAAATCCCAGTTTGCTTTCTCAGCAACAAAACTGCCAATGCAGTTGTTGACAACTGGATATTTTAGAAGATAAATTTTAACCCAGCTGCACAATGATAATGGTGTTGGTTATGATCAAACTGCATGCTGGGTTATGGGTATTTATCTGCCCACAGTGGGTGCTTTCCTCCCCGCTGCTGTTCCCCAGTGCAGTGTATGGAGCACGTGGGCCGTGAATTGTCAAACTGCTGCTCTTTTGGCATTGCAGCAGCTCAGGCATTGGCTAATGCTCTACTCTTCTGTCAGTCTGCTCGTAAAATAACTGTTTTCCAATTATAAATAGCATGTTGTTTGATATTTGCCCTCCATCAGAGTATATATGCCCCGGTATTTCCTTTGTAAGATGCCACTTTTGTGTCTACTGATAGCAACAAACACTCATCCCACATCTCCTCCTCACCCAGCAGTCTGAGATTTGTTTCTTGGAAGTGACTTTATAGCACAGATCACCTGTTCATCAGTGTGCTTCTTTCTCCCTTTACTTTCTGGACTAAAGTCTGTTGTTCACTTTTATTCTTCTTTTAAAGAAACATGTCCTCAAAGGTGGTTTCTTCTCTGTCTTGAGGCCTGGCTCATGCAGGTTTTAATGGAGAGGGCAGCTAACAGTTTCCCATGAAAAAATGACCTATCAGCTTTGATTTATCTGCAGTGTGCTGACCACTTTCTATTATTAGATTATCATCTTGCTACCTGGAGGAGGCTTGTAAGGCATATAAATATAATGTTGATAAGATCTGCAAACTGTGAGCTGGAGGAGAGGTTCATCAGGAAATGTATTAGCTCACTTTGGTAATGCTTGTTTTGAGATACATGCCAGGTTTGTAAGGTTACCTGATCCCTTCCTTGGGAAGGATGAAATCCACTTTGAACTGTAATGCTAGTACATGCTCCTGGAGTCGTTACTGTACAAATGCTGGAGAGGGTTATTTTGGGAAAAGGAAGGGAATGAAAATGTGGTTTTGATTCTTTTACACTGTGTGTGAAGCGTTTGGCCTGAGGGACCTTGTGTTCTCTTGGTGACTATCTGGTGTTGACATTCCTCTACTCTGAGAACCCTTGGATTCCCTGTGTTTTGCTAGATTATTTTAATGTTTTTCCTGAGTTGTTAAAGGTGGTAGCCCATACTTTACAAATCGTACAGGTCTACTTAAAATGTCTGTTTAACCAGCTCACATGCTGGTAAACGCTCCAAAGCTTCTGCTCAGGTGTGCATCGTGCACCTGATCCTTCAGGTTATTCCTGAACTGGTTCAGGCAGTGCGGTGTGCATTAGCATCCAGAGAGGAGGTGATTTTCCCTGCAGGCATCCTGCCCGTGTGGGGTGGCAGCAGTGGCTCATGCTGAGCTGCGTTGTGGGACCTGTGTTTAACAGCACCACCAAATGCCTCCAATGCTCCTCAGCTGCCCCGGGCGTGCCACCCACTGTTATTATTGCTTGCCCAATGGGAACAGTTGAACTTGGTGTGACTCAGGCTCCTGGTGACCTCTTCCCATGCTAACAGAAGTTGTTCTCTGTTTTATCATAGTCTCCTGAAGACCTGCCCTGCTGTTTCCAAGATGCTTTTAATGTTTCAGGCATAATTTCTGATTTGGCTGCTGTAGCCTTTTTTCATCAGTTTTTATGGAGCCAGCCAGACACTTCACCTTTAGGAGGCCAGACAGGCTCTCATGAACTTCTGTTTTGAGGCGCATGAGTTACTGATGTAGAGAACTGATAATTCTTCAACTCTGTTAAAAATTCAAATGCCACCTTGAGGTCTTACTGTCACAGGACTAGATCCCTTTAGATGAGCAAAAAGAAAAGATCTTAACCTTGTCCTCTCTCTCAGACAGGCCCAACAGATGTTCTTGAAAGATGTTTTGATTATTGTTGGAAAGGCATCTTCATATTCAGCCTGAAAAGTCATTCCTATAACTCAAACCCCTTCTTTGTTGACTGCTTGGTCCGGAGAGCTGATCTTCCCTTCCACTGCAGAAGCCTTTTTTGTGTCTCCTGGTTTTTATTTAACAGCCCATCCAGTTTTCCCCTGTGCTGGAGTTTTCTGGGCTGTTTTTCAAACCATAATAAATCAAACTTCTTTGGAAGTCCTTCCAGTTAGTGCAGAATTATTTTTTAAATGCAGCATCTGTATTTTGTGGTTTAAGCCCAGGCAGGAGCTCAGCCCCTCATCCACTCCCCCCTGGCAGGATGCGGAGACAACTGGAGCAGTAAAAGTGAGAAAACTCGTGGGTTGAGATAAAAATAGTTGAATAAGTAAAGCAAAAGTCACAAAGAGAGGCAAAGCAAAACAGGGAGTTGATTCCCCAGTTCCCATGGCAGGCAGGTGTTCAGCCATCCCTGACAGCAGAGCTCCATCACAGGGAACAGTGCCTGGGGAAGACAAACACCATCACTCCAAACATCCACATCTTTCTCCTTCTCCCCGAGCTTTATATGGTGATCATGACACCACCTGGTGTGGAATATTCCCTTGGGTCAGCTGGGGTCAGCTGTCCTGGCTGTGTCCCCTCCCAGCTCCTTGTGTCCTCCCAGCCTCCTGGCTGGCAGTGTAGGGTGAGGAGCAGAACAGGCCTTGGCTCTCTGTGACCACCGCTCAGCAGTGGTGATGAAAACACCCTGGGTTATCAGCACAAATCCAAACCACAGCCCCACACCAGCTACTGTAAGAAAATTAACTCTGTCCCAGCCAAAACCAGCACACTGTGGTTGGAGAATTATTAAGTAGAGAGAATTATTATTAACCTGCTGCTGTTTACAAGTAAAACCTAAGCCTGATTTGTTTTCTGTGCCTTTCAGGCTCACCCCATTGCATAGCTCTGTAATCCAGGCTGTTCAGAGCAGTGCAATTCTTCTCTTTCACCTTTCTGTCCCTAAACTCAGCTGGCTATAAGAAACTCTCGATTTTCAGATACTTTATTCCATAAAGACCTCAATTTGATAATGTGCAGTTTCTTCTTCACTCCCCATTTCTCCTGTTTAATCACTATATCCATTTCCCCCCTGCAGGTAGTCCCCTGAAGTATACATTTAAATCCATTCCTTGCTTTAATTTCCCCAAAGTTTCCACTGCAGTTGTTTAGGCTCGATTGACAAACCATGAGAACCCTTCCTGCAGGTGCTGGGGGTGTCAGGCTGTCCTGTCCTGCACTGGCAGTTCTTTGCTGCTCTGCCTGTGAGCACCCAGCATTTACTTTCTCAACTGGAGAAAGTCTTCAGAGTGAAACAGGAAGAAAATAATGTGTTCAGTGCCACCTTTCTGACATGGGCTCCATCATAATCCATAGCTTGCTACAGCTTCCGTATCTGCTGCCAGTTTCCAAAAAGAATAATGAATTTTTTTTCTTTGTTGTATAGTTATCTCTAATCTTGTCCAGTGATCACTGTGAGAAATCAAATGAGAGATCACCTTCAGCCTCCGCAGTTGTTCAGCTCTTCCTTTCCAGAAAAGATCTGTGGAAGACTTTGTGATTTGGTGTCTTATTATGGCTCCTAAGACTTTAAAAAAATCTGATTCTAACTTAAGATCTGTGGATAATAACTTAGATGTATAGTAACATTGAACACTTAAATCCATAATCCCATTTTACTGATACCTGTAATGTCGGTGGGATGTTGAAGCTCATCTCGTTCCACCCCACAGGGTTGTCACAGCCTTAACTTACATTTGCTGGAGATTCAGGGAATGTTTTAATCCTTATTTACCATATTTTTTTAGCGGCAGTGCTGCCTTTCCTCTGGGTATTGAGCTGAGCTGGTGCTCGGGCTGACGTCATTGTCACCCTGTGGCCAGTGGCAGATGTGACAGCTCCGTGTGCTCCCTCTGCTGTCACCAGCTGCCATCTCAGCACAAACACAGCTTCCTCCTGAAAACTAAATAGCGGATAAAACCCAGTAATGTGGTTTGTAATTCTGGGAAGTGATTATTGTTAGATAGCCCCCGTTTTTGCCCGCAGTGTCTTGGTGCGTTATGAGTTAAAGTCAGGGTCATGGGGACAGCACAAACACCATCAGCTGGCAAATGTAACTTTTTATTTACATGAGCAACTGGGAGCATCTTAGATTTGCCTCCTAGCTGTCTGTCCTCCAAAGTGCAAGAATCTACTTTAAAAAACAAACTTAATAATGCATCATTAGACAGATCTGCAGCGCATTAAAGGGCTGTTATTTTTGTACCCTGCCTAGGCAGACAGGGAGTTTTCCTGTTTGTTGGCAATTGGCTTTACTGCAAGACGTTTTCATTTTTTTTTTTCCCTGCGAAAAGCAGAAAGGAAACTCTCTGGAAACTGGACACTGAAAAATTCCACACTCACTGAATGGGTGGAATTTATCCATAGTGTGAAGGGAGGAAGAATCTTAGATTATCACTTACTAAACCAAGCTGTATTTCTCCTTAAAATGCTGGGTTTACTTCTTTTAGCTAAGTCTAAGCCCATTTCTATGAAATAACTGGGTGTAATGCATGTGGAGTAATTAGGTATTCCTTCCTAGTGAGGGGAAGACGTGTGTCTAAAATAAACTGAGCAGAATTTTTGAATTAAAATGAAGTAATAATATTAAGTTATTATTAGTAATCTTTATTAAAACATCTTTAATTTCTTTTAACATTCATGTAATAGAATCTGATTTACTGGGAGTGGCATTTAATTAATTTAATTCAATTTAGGGAGTTAACTCTATTACATATTAGTACAGAAAATTACCTCTGAACAGTCATTTCTCACTGGTGACACGCAATAAGTTAATTTAGCTCAGAGTTCGTTTGGGTGCATTGTGAGTTCTTGGTGAAAGTTGCTATGGTGACAGCCCGATCACCCAGGGCTGTCACTGGGACAACAACCCTGCAGGAAATATGGGATGGATCCTCTGGGCTTGTTCTTCCTGCTCCATGTGGGTGCTGGAATTCAGGAAGAGCTTTCCTGGGCACTGCTCACTGGAGGGGTGTCCTGCAGAATGTGCTCAGCAAATGGACTCGCTCTGGGTTTTCTTTGGTTCCACCCTATCTGCAGGGAAATCATGGCTGAATCCCCATCGGGTTTTAGTCTGCTTTTCTTTAAGAAATTTTCCTGAAGGACCTGACTAGGAGAAGGTCTGTAAACTGCTGGAACTGCTTTCTTCACGGTTCTGAATAATTTAAATCCTGTTTTTCATATGTGGCATTAATGCATGATGGCACTGGAGACATAAAAAATCTGTTCAGCTTAAACTGAATTAATGGAGGCTTTTCTTCAGATTGGGTGTTGAATCAGAAATGAAGAGTTTGCTTCAGACTCTCCAGGTTTGATTGTCAGTTAGATGAACTCAGACTTCCAAACAAAAACCTTCCAGGAAAGAGGCCAGCATCGAAAAGCTCATTCAGAAAAACACTATTGCATATGAAATGTCATGTTTAGGTTTAAAAGAAAGTATTAAAAAACCTGAAATATATTTTTAAAGTTCAGTGTATTTTCTTCCTCCCCCTCCCCCAGTGCAGATCTGTATGCACAGTTAAACACTTGATTGTTTTATCTCTAGAGCATGATGTTAATTTAATTTGGTTTAGCTGAATAAGGGATAATTCTCCATTTTGAGCTTCAAGTTCTTCTCAGCTGCTCCTTTCCGAAGGCAAGAATGACATTTTCATGTCTTTCAAATGCTAGGAACTGCATCCAAAGAAGGATGTAGAACCCCAAACAAGTTTTTATGATACAAAATCCGTGAAATTTTATTAATACAGTCCACTAAAGTGATAATGATGTCCCTATGGGTTCTGTATGTTAAAGAGCTACTTTCTCAAAGCAACAATTTTCAAAATAATTTTGTGAAATATAAATGAACACATCTTAAGTTATCCTAATAAGGACACAAGATTTTGTCATCTAAGGCCAAAATATTTCAGGTTTACCTTTCATTGAGTTGGCTCCATGCACAATTTCTCGGAAGGATGCTGCCTGAAACTTGGAATAAATCCACACTGCCCAGGAGTGGGGGAAGCTGGTCCATGCTGCACACTCTGTTGGCTCTGCTTCACTGTTCCCTGCTGACTGATTTAGAATGATAGCTCAGATAGCTCTATCTTTAGAGCTGTAGTATAAACACATTAAGTCTTCTTTTGAGCTAAAATGTGAACTGGAAGGGTTCTGCCGAAATTACAGAGGCCTGTGACTGCTCACAAAATTGTTGCTATTTTAGTGTCGCACGTAAAATATTCATTTGGTACCATAAATGTCCATGACGGGAGGGCTGAGGCTTTGTGTTTGCACAGGCCTTTAGTCAATGTGACATGTGTGCCCAGTCCCATGATTCCAGCAGCACAGGCAGTGTCAGGCAGCATTACACTTCCTATCTGAGCAGCAGCCCTGTCATCTGCAGGCAGTCACAGCGTGCTTCCATGGGCATGTCTGAAAGGAGTTAAATATCAGTGCAGCCCGCTCCTCCAAAACAGAAATGAAATATCTGGAGGAGTTGTATTTCTGGTTTCCAGGAGAAAAATGTGCCTGTGTGTAGTGATGTGATGTGTCTGGGCTGTTGGGCCCAGGGTTTGTCCACACTCTCCAGGCCTGGGGCTCCCTGGACACTGATTTTGGGCACACAAAATCACTCAGGCTGCCTGCACACTGGGCAGCTCAGAGGTGTCCTGCACACATTGATCTCTCTATCCATGTTAGGATGCTGATCCATAAATATACACTGGCAATTTCCAGGCATTCCAGGAAACAGCCAGAGAATCTTTACCTTCTTTCCAGCCCAAGTGGCAAAGTGGGAAAAGAGGTTGTACCTGCTGTAGGCATGAGTGTTCCATATTCCCAGTTGTTGTGGGTGGGATACCAGCACTGACTGTGCGCTGGGACACCCTGAAACTCCAGGAGCATCCAGCCTGCATGGATAGACCGTGGATACAGCACGTATTCCAGATGGGATAGAATCTCTGCACTGTGTGCCAGTGCTGAGCGATTTCTGTGGAGGCAACCCCAGATAGAAATGATGGGGATGGGGGTATCTTTACAGTACCCAACCACATCTGGAAACTGAAAGCATTTACACTGGGATTCACTCTTCAAACCCCATTGTAGATCCATCACTGTTCAAGGTGCAGGAAATTTCAGGCTCTTGTATCCAGTAAATCAGTGGATACTGAGGCTATCCTAATTTTCAGTTTCTTAGGAATGTACTATTAATTGGGAATTTGCATATTTATCTGTTTGTGTGCGTGGTTTAACGATTGAATTGCTGCTGTAAAGAATATTTACTCCTCAGTCTGTGCCTGGAACTGGTCTATGAAAAGAAGGAGGAACACACCTGGTGTGATGGCTGTGCCATTTGTAAATTTGATTTTTAAAAAAAAAATTATTTTTTCATATAAAAACGGTGTAAAACATTGTCTAATGAGATTTAATGCACACAGTTGGTTTAAAATTGAGGGATTCACTTCCTGGGTCTGCCAGGATTTCTTCTGTTGCTCTGTATGGAGTTATTTAATTGTTACATACTTGAATTTTCCCACTGGTGCTTGTGGTGATGGTAGTGTTGGTTTTGTGTAATTTAAGCTTGTTTCCTGTCTTCTCTTTTTTATTGTGTAGCTCCTGCTGGGGGTACCTTGCCTGGAGCAGCACTGAGGAGGGTCTGGAGGGTGAGATGGGGGTGAAGGGGGGAGCACATGCCCATGGCTGGCTCCTGACATCCTTTCCCTGTTCCTGAATTGTTGGGATTGTGTCTGTGATGCTCTCATGTCCTGTTGTTGGGATAGAATTTACTATGTTTCCCTAGTGTATCTTTATACAATTAGTTTGGTGGAGTTCAGATGTTCCTAAATACTCTGGGAAGGAACACTCTCTAGGAAAGTCTTACAAAACCTGAAAATATTCTGCCAGCATTTCTAACCACTTGCTGAGAATCCCTCTCTTAATTCTGAGCTGCCCTCTCACTTAAATTTTACAGTAGCAACTTCCTGCACCAGTTAATTCGTCTCAGCAATGACTCTTATCACCCTCCTGTCCTTTTCAGATGGATGTTAATGCTATTGTTTCTTAACGTTATTAACATGAGTGATTAAAAACTTCTAATAGTTTTATTATTTTCCTTTAGAATAGCCAAGATCTCTTTCTAAGGCCAGTGCATTGCTCTGCTCTGGAGGTGGGAATTGGGTTTGCAGGAGTCTGAATTCCAAATTAAATGTGTGATGATGTGTTAAAGGAAATACGCCTGTGCTGAGATGTCAGAGGCTTCAGGATGGAGAGCAGTTTCTAGTTAGGTGAATTCATTTATTTATTTATCTGTTGCTTCACAGGGGGTGGCACTTGTGCAGGTCTTTGTGCAGGTCTGTATACATGATTAGTACCGGTACTGGCGTTCCCAGCACCTGCCCCATGCAGAACTCTTGCTTGAAAGGAAACAGATGAATTGTTAAAGTCTTGAAAGTTACCATCTGTTATCAGTTCACGTCCTTTTCACGAATGCAGCTCTGTGAATTTAACTGTTCCATTGCCCACAGACCTGGTTCCTAGTTTGGGCTGCTGAGTTTGAGGCCTGATGTGTACAGTCCAATTTCTGCTCATCAATTAGCTGATGGCAAACCCCATGTGTGTGCACTCAGAGCTTTCAATAAACATGAGAGAGTTTGGCTTGCAGTGGGAGAGCATCATATTTGCTTTGGATTATCAATCTATTGTTGATGAAAACCTATCAACCTAATTAGCTGTACTATTTTTAATGGCACAGCTAATTAACTGTGAATTTAAAATTAAAATTATAATCAGTGCTAACATGGTGGAAAGCAGTGAGGAAAATATTAAAACTGTTGAAAGTGTAAGTTTTTCACAAGATTGCTGCATGTGAAAACAACCTGAATAATGTAGAATAGGACTGAAAAAACCCTTAAAAATATATGTTGAGTCACCCAAAACAGGTTTTGTATTTTTCTGTCAAAAGAAGTATTTGTCACCCTCTCTGCTGACAGATCTGAAAGAACAAAATGTAGATGCTGTTCCAGAAAGGGAAACAAAATCTTGTGTCAGAGCTCTGAAGTACTCAAGAGTCTATGTTTTTGTTAGGAACTTCTCCAACTCTTAAGAAAAAAGTTCAGTTTGTGAATAGATTTGGGCTCTGACCCTTTGCTGCACAGAAGTTCTGCCTCAGGGTGGGCTGTGCTGGGCTTACACAGAGGATTCACCATAGTGGTGAAGGGATAAAATGTCACTCAGGATTCATACAACTTCAAATTTACATCAATCAAAAACAAAATGGAGAGGATCTGCAAGAGGGCTGGTGAAGAAAGGCCACATCTGAAACTTATTCAAAAACCAGCAGAAGCTGGGGGGAATGCTGTGGCTATCAACCTGAGAGAAAAAGGATTTCTTTGTCATGGCTGAGGGAAGTGGGAGAACTGAGTAAGATGGATTTGGAGCTCTGTTTTACATGTAGAGTGGTAGCAAATGTGCTCTAAAGGTTTTTGAGAGGTCATTTATTCCATCCTCTTGCCCTGAGACAAGATCACCAAACCTATATCATGTCTGCAGATAATCCTTAATCATCCTTATTGTTGGAATTGTAAGTCTAAATCTCCCTGACTGCCATTTAAACCCAGCAAGTCTTGTCTTACACACTGTGGGGTGGAGAAAATTATTTCATCCTCTTTCTTTGTTTTTTTTTTTTTTAATTTGTGTACCCAGTGTCTAGTAGACTGACTATTCCCTTACCTCTGTCTGCTGTGGTTGTTCCCATTTCCAGATTCCCATTTCCTTTGTGCCCTTTTCAGGTGGTCCAGCTCCATGTGGAATAGAGATGCTCAGCTGTGGGTACAGACAGGGAAGGCTTTGTGCTGCCAGGCTTGAATAGATGGCTTGCTGGGTGTTTATCCCATTCCACCTCATGGCTTTTTACAATCTTCTTGATTATCTTTTCCTCCTCTTTGGTTTGTGATCTGCTAAAACATTGCTTCTTTTTCTGCAGAACTGCTGTGGGACGAGTTGTTTGCTGTTCTACATTTAATTCTTCCTTGCCTAATGACGTGACTTTCCTTATTGAATTGTAGTAGTTTTGTCACATCACTTCTCCAGTTCCTCACTGTTGAGCTCTGATCCTGTCACACAGCAATCTGACCACCCCCATCTTCCTCCTCCCATCTTGGTGTCATTTGCAGATTTAATAAGGATATTCTCTAGTCCATCATCCAGCTGTTAACGAAATATTGAACAGCGTAGGCTCAGATCAAGTCCCTGTGGAATCTTTTCTGAAATATATTCTGTTTTGACAGCAAGCCATTGATTCTCCCAGAGAACATTTCAACCAATTTTACATTTTGCTCACATTTCCCCACTTTGCTTGTGACAATACCACGTAAGAATGTCATTTCAGCAGCCATTACATAGTTAAGATACATAGAGTGAGCTTTGGCTGGTGGGACATGGGTGGGAAATGTGAGCAAACAGACAGAACTTCTCTGAACTGAGGTGCATGACTGGGTCTGAGGGGAGGCAGGAACAAAGGACTGTCTGGGTAGGAGCCAGGGGTCAGCTGGATTTGTGGCTACATTGCTTTAGAGTCAAAGTGGAGGTGGGAAATGAAGCCCTCAATGCTTCTCTATTTCATACCTTTGCATAAAGCCAGCAATTAAGAATGTAAGGCCTTCTATTGTTGAGAAATCCTAATAACTGATTTAGAAGTTTTCCATGAACTTTGCAGCTTCCTGTTAACACCTACTCTGACTTCCACTTGCCTGGCAAAAAAAAAAAAACCCAAAAACAAAAAACCAAAAACAAGTGTAGAAGGTCCAAGTTGGTAGAAGTGAGAAGTCTGTCAGGAGAAGTGGGTTATAGATGAGATTTTAGAACCGGAGTGGTGAAAGACTAAGGAAGGAAATGTCATAAAAGACAAGAGAAGGAAGTGGAGAGGAAGCATCTGGAAGAGGAAGAAGAAGATGCTGGACCATAGTCAGCTGTGAGAGGGAAAAATTAAGTTAAACCTGGAAAAGACTGTATTTGTTCTGAGTATCAGATAAATGACATCATCAGGAATTGGCCTGAAGTCAAGGCATTTCTTTAAATAAATGGTGACAAAGTTCTAAAGCCACAATAACATGTGTATTTTTACTTTTATCACTCAGTGTGGGCTCTGATGTCAAACAGCAGCTTCTGGTTACATTATTAAAGCCACTTTAAGTTTTGGGATTATTTTGGCATTAGACTGCAGGGGTTTTTTCCCCCCAGAAGGTAATTATTTTGAGGGAGGGGATGAGCCCAGCAGAAAATTCGGCATTTTATGTGTAAAAACATTAGAAGTGGGTTTTATGCAATAGTTCTGAGCACCTTTGCTGTTGCCAGCAGATGTCACTGTGGATAACAAATCCCAGCACTTAGGAGACAAAGGAGGTAATTTGCTAAATGAAAATTCAGCCTTTGAAAGTAGATTTGGAGGGGGGGGTCAAGAATTTTTGCCTGCAACAGACTTCTGTGAGCAAATAAAAATGGGTTTCTCACTAATGAGGACTTGTGGGTTTGCCCACTCTCATGCTGTGTTTTGTGGCTGTTTTCACCCAGCTTGGGTAAGTTCCTGGCGCTCTGTGTGACCTCGGAGGGGGTGTCTGTGGCATTGTGCTCCTCAGCTTTATTTGGAAAGCCTTTAGTGTTTTAGCTTTAAGCAGCAGTGGATGTGCTGCAGTGTGTGTGTGCAGGGAACTGGCCGTGGAGGAAGTGGCTTCATTAAGGTTGATTTGGAGGGGGGAGCAAGATGAGGAAAAAAATTGTCCATATGATTGGCTGGGAGAATAGCTCTGAATTATGGGATCCATCTGTTTCCTGTAATGAATTCATAAACCCATCAAACAATGACCTGAACGAATTGCTGAAGGAAAAAAATAATACGCTGGCATGATATGTTTAACGCAGTGAGGCATTGGCATTGTATAATCAAAAATTCTCCTCACATCCAGCACTTTGTAATGGAGCTGCTGTGTTTAATAGAAGCTGTAAATAAATCCTGTCACAGTAGCAGCCAAGAATGCATTTCTGAGTTTAACTGTTTCTCTTCTGGAATGTCTGGTCCTGGAAGGCTTTAGAAATGCAAGTTTTATAGAGCTGGAGTGGGGGATTCTGAAATACAGAGAAATGTTAATGAAGTGAATGAAAGGAAAAAGCTGCTATAAATCAGTATTATGTGGCTTAACCAGTTTCTTTCATTTAT
This sequence comes from Brachypodius melanocephalos, assembly GCA_013398615.1. Taxonomy (NCBI): domain Eukaryota; kingdom Metazoa; phylum Chordata; class Aves; order Passeriformes; family Pycnonotidae; genus Brachypodius; species Brachypodius melanocephalos. The sequence continues at coordinate 3,463,111 of VZSR01003022.1, forward strand.
GCATGTTCTTTCCTTATGTCATAGAAATGTACTTAAAAGCTATTGTTGTAATTGAAATCTGTTAGACTGATCCTATTCATTATATTAATAAAATCCACCTACAATTGCTTGTAACACTTTTTTATGCAGTTGGGATTCCCGAGATTGTAATCATCAAAAAGCATATGGAGTAATTATTGGATTTGTTTGGGTAAAATTGGATTAAGAAGTTTAGATACCATTAAGGACTGATAATTATTACAAGCAAGCTCATTGTTTAGTGTATGTACTGCTCGGAATGGAGAGTAAGCAGATATCCATCACAAACATCTTAAGAGCAAGAAATCGCAAGGCTTTCATTTTACGCCTTTAATTGTATTTTTGCAAGAGGCTTTCCACTTAAATGTTTTTGCTTTAGCTCTTTAATCACGTGCTGGTTATGAAAATCACTGGCTGTTAAATCCTTTCTCCCACACGATTTAAACAACATTTATCGCATTCAGGCAAATTTAGCCATAAAAGCTGTGTTTTAATTCCTGGCTCTGCAGCAGCTGCCCACATGCCATTAGCCATGACAGCGGATTCCTTGCAGGTGAAAGGGTGGACAGGCTGCTCCTGGGGAGTGCCAGGGCTCTCTGTGGATTGGCAGCTGGGCCCTTGGGGCTGATTAAAGGCAGAGCTCCCAGCGCCCGGGTGCTGCCTGGGAGAGGCTCCTGCTGCTCTGCCTTTGTGCCCTGCAGTGGGGAGAGCCCTTTGTACCCAGTGTGTTCTGCAAGGGGCACCCATGGTGTCAGGGTGCAGCCCTGCAGGGAGGGGGATGGCTCAGAGCTTTAGAAAGATGCTGTTATTGCCAAGATCACGCAGCAGTTCATAATTAGGACATCCGGGGCAGACACTTGGAACATTTGGTATTTCTCACAGTGCATATCAAGTGAAAATTGCCGGTTAAACATTGCTGAGGATGGCTTTTAGAACACAGTCCTATTGTCTTTGTAATATATATTCTCTAAGTGTTGTTGCTGTGTTTGAAGTGTAAATTCCAGCCTGGTATGAAGCTGGAATTTAGGGCTTAAGCCCATTCGTGTTATGTTGTTCACTCTTCTTGCTTTATTCCCTGTCATTGGTGTAATTAAACAGTTCTTTTCCAGCTACCATGATTTGTAGACATAGTATTCTTGCAAGAGCATCCATTTAAGTACTCTTTAAGGAGATTTTGATGTACAAAATAAAAATTACTTTGCTGTGTTAATAGAGAAAGAACAGTAACATGAAAATGCAGAAATATTTTAATTCTAAAGCACAGTGATATTTTGATTTTCTTTGTTCTTTTCTCTCATCTGTGATTCAGATATATAGAGGGAACATTATCTCAAACGCTGGGAAAATGGGTTTCTCTGGCCTCACCTTTGTGATGAAACACCTTTGTTAGTTTACTTTAAAGTGAAAAGTGTTGCCTATTCTATGACTTGCATTAGTGATGTTTTAAGAATAAATATATTTATATGCACATCTTTGGAAGGTGTGCCTTTGGAATCAGATGTGATTTATATATACACAATATCGAGAATATAATGCTTTTTAAAAGGCTGCCTGTCTTGCTCTCTAAAATATGTTTCAAATTAATTAATATTCCTCATGAAAATCTTGAAGCCAGACAAATCCCAGCTCTGCTGGCATTGTGCCAGTGAGTGGCTTCCATTCTCTTGTCCTTTTCCTCCTCTTCCCTGGCATTCCCTCTCATCTGCTGGCACCAGGGGTGTGTGCCTGGTCTGTCAGCTGAGCTGGAGAACCTCCCTGGCTGCCATGGTGGGTTATTTTCGGTTGATCAGCCTATGTCTGCAGTGCTTTGGGTGAACCTTGTGGTAAATGACTTTGCAGAAATCCTGAGTCCTTCAGATCTCAGTGCTTGTAAATGTTTGCATCTCTGTGATGGTAGTGGTAGTAGAGGTAAATGCTTACATTGCTGTAACAGTAGTAGCAGAAGCAATAGGAGCTAAAATAAACCCATTACAATGAAGTCAGACTTATTTTCTATCATGTGAACGACAGATCTATTTGTATTGTGGAAACAGAATAGTTTCCACATACGTGTTGAATATGCAGATTTGGCATTTGAAAATAATTATTCTGCATTCCATGGCACTTTCTAACTACTTTTTAAATTTCAAATTAAGGATAAACTGTTTGTTTCCAAAGCTGATTGTGTATTTTGAAAAGCTAAGGAAGATTTATTCTCTGCTCTTCAAGTAATTGTGGTACTTCAAATTTTTTGATATACTTAGAGTTTCTTTTTTGTTCAGACAGAATCACAGGTGAAATTATTTAGTGCTGATGGTTCTGTCAGACTTTTTGGCATATTTTTGCTTGGTCAAGTCCCTGCTTGCTTTGAACCCACCCTTGGCATTCCCTTGGTGCTGTTCCCTGCTGCAGCTGTAGAAGTTGTTCAGTTTTCTAGGTGTGTCAGAGCCTGGAGAGACCCTGAGTGTGGGTTCATAGTGTCTGTGACAGAGTTCAAGCAGCACGTGAACAGCATTCTTGGGCACAAGGTGGGACTCTTGGGAAGGGTCCTGAGGGTGACTCTTGTGCCAGGCCAGCACTTGGGTGATGATCCTTGTGTGTCCCTTCCCACTCAGCATATTCTGTGACTGTGAATGAGCTGGAACTTTGCACTTACTGGACATGGCTTGTGATGAGCTGGAGCAGTGCTTGGTTCTGTTCATCCTCGAAGCTCAAAAAATTTCTCTGTGTGACCTAAGAGCTCTGGCAGCTGCTGCCAGGTGAGCTGAGCCAGGGCTGCCATCCCCCAGCACTGTGCCTGCTTGCTCCTGCCTGTCCCAAAGGGACCTGGCACTGCTGGTCACTCGTGCCAGGTGTGCAGGCACATTCCAGAGTGGCCTGGCTGGCTCATTGCAGGCTGGGTTAGTGTGGGGGGTACCAGATCTGTGCCTGGCATGGAGATGTTGGTGACTGGGATGTCCTAAGAGTTTGATGCAAAGGTTTGGATAAAGACCGCAAGAAACCCAAAGTTAGTGTGAGTGCTGAATAAGTTGGTGGGTCAGGTCTTTTAGCTTGTTTTTGGGAGCTTATTAGAAGCCTGAAAATGTTTGTTTTAATGGTTGTAGACCCTGGGATTTGATGTTAATATTGACAAGGCTGCCTCCAAAACTGCTGAACTAAAAAGGCAATGGGGGCTCAAGGTGGGTGCAGCAGGGTGCCACACACTTTAAACGAGCATTCTGTTCAATACTGAATTGTGAAAGCTTTCTTTTGTCCTCTGTCCTCTTTTAAACCGTACAGATGAATTGTTTCAGTAGGGCATAAAAGCTTCCAGTACCATCAGAAAGTAAACCTACACATAAAGTAACACTCTGTTAACTTTTCGGTGGCTGCAAAACATCCGTTCACCAGTTGCAGTAAAAAAACTAAAAACAACAACAACAACAAAAACCAACCAGATAAAAAAACCCAGATAGCTTTTCAGATCCTAACCAATGATTATTCTTTTCTTTTGCCCTAGTGCCAGAACCTATTAAGACCAGTTTAAGCCAGCCCCAACCTGCCGGTACCGGTACCAGTACTTCCACCAGCACTCTCACCAACAGCAGCAATGGCAAGCGCGCGTCTGCTAACGGGCAGCAGCCTGCGGCGTCCCGATACCTGCCCCGAGAGGTGCCTCCCCGCTTCCGCCAGCAGGAACAGAAGCAGCTCCTAAAGCGGGGGCAGCCACTGCCCGCCGGGGCTCTGAGTGCCCCCGGCCCGGCGCCGGGCACGGCAGCAGCGGGAGCCAGCCCTCCTCCTCCTCAGCCCGGAGCGGCGGGACAGCAGCATCCCAGCAAGGCCCAGCCAGGTAAGAGCGGCACCCCGGTGGGGCTGCCTCCTCCGCTGTCCAGATTGTTTTCAAATTCTATTTTCAAATTCCAATCCTCGTCTGTTACTCCTATGTGCCATTTCTGGCATCCACTTGTAAAAGATTTTATCCTTTGTTCATGTGCTCAGAGCTGTGGGGTCTTCCTCACCACAGTTTGGTTTTTTTTCCCCTCGTGTTTCCTCGATAGCTATAATGGATCTTCAGGAGGCGTAAATATTTTGTGGTGTTTCTTACAGAAGCATTGGTAATTTGGGTATTTACAAATTATGACTATCATTCTGATAACTAATGCTTCTTGAACAGTGTTTTGCATGTTTGTAAATAAGGAATGGGAACTTTGCTTATGTTCTGTTGTGACATTTTTATAACTTTGCTTGCTTATGTTCTCAATTAGTATTTTCACCTTAGGAAAAGAATACTTTGGGAAAAGCAGTTGAGTGTCTTAGGCCTTTCTATCACTTCATTCTGTCCTTTGCAAGTCACAGCATGGTTTGAGTTGGAAGGGACATTAGGGAATATCTATTTCCAGCCCCTGCCATGGGCAGGGACACCTTCCACTATCCCAGGCTGCTCCAAGCTCTGATGTCCAGCCTGGCCTTGGACACTCCCAGGGATCCAGAGGCAACCACAGCTTCTCTGGGCACCCCGTGCCAGGGCCTCACCACCCTCACAGGGAAGGATTTAATCCCAATATCCCATTTAATGCTGCCCTGTGCCAGTCAGAAGCCATTCCCCTTTGTCCTGTCCCTCCATCCCTTGTGTCCAGTCCCTCTCCACCTCTCCTGGAGCCCCTTTAGGCCCTGGAAGGGGCTCTGAGCTCTCCCTGGAGCCTTCTCTTCTCCAGATGAGCACCCCCAGCTCTCCCAGCCTGGCTCCAGAGCAAAGGGACTCCAGCCCTTGGAGAATCTCCATGGACTCCTCTGGACTCTCTCCTGCTGGACTCTCTCCTGTTCTCCGTTGTTCTGATGTTGGGAGCTCTAGAGCTGGACACAGCACTGGAGGTGGGGTCTCAGAAGACACACAGGCTTTTCTTTGGCTGTTGGAAATACGATGTTGAGGAACAGGTCTCTCAGCTGACTGCATTTTCCTGAAGCTGCTGATGGGAAATAAGCAGCTCTCTTCTTTTTTGCCCTTCTGTGCTAGAGATGGTTTGAGCTTTGCTGTGGGAATGAGCTTAGTGGTGCCCATCCCCTTTTCCATCCCTGCTTTGTGTGGATGTCAAGCAAAGCAGGGACTGTTCTGGCACACAGTTATCCACGGCTTATAAAAGTGATCTGGACTAAATCATAAAGGAGGGGTTTGATATCTTGAATATTAGTAATTTCTGTGTGATCTCAAGTGTTGCTCATTATCACTCATTAGCGCTGTCAAACATCACAAAATCTGGATCTGAACTCGCTGTGGTTTTTCCCTTTGGGCATTAACGAATCTTTCACTATTTTTGCTGCTGAGCAGAACTACAACAGAGAAAATTCTTTGGTGTTGTCCTTAGAAGTTTTAGTTAGATAAGAGAATAATCTCTCTCTGAAGTTACGGCTTCTATGGTTATCGAAATACATTTGAAAATATCACTCAGCTACTCCCAAGAAACCCAAAACTGAACATACAAAATGAAACGATTATTTATTAAAATGGTTCTTTCTTAGGGAGGGAAGAGGTTCTGCTTCTGTATTCTCAAGTATTTGGCTTTAGTGAGATGGAAAGTAATCATTTCCCAGCCGTTCTGTAACTTTTCTAACAGCAATCTTCTTGTAAATCCCAATTCATCAGGGATAGTTCTGACATTCTTGGCTTCTTCTGGATTGGGAAATATTTGTTAACTGTCAGACTAATATTATTTTATTTTCAGAACTCTGGCACCATAGAAATCATAGCATACCCTGAGCTGGAAGGACCCACCAGGATCACCCAGTGCAGCTCCTGGCCCTGCACAGACCCCCCAACAATCCCACCCTGGGCATCCCTGGAGTGGTGTCCAAACCCTCCTGGAGCTCTGGGGCTCTGCCCATTCTCTGAGGAGCCTGGGCAGTGCCAGCACCCTCTGGGGGAAGAATCTTTCCCTGATACCCGACCCAAACCTGTCCTGGCACAGCTCCAGCCATTCCCTCAGGTCCTGAGGAGCAGAGATTGAAGCTGCCCCTCTCATCTTTATTTATGTAGGACACACAGAGCAGGCAGCTGAAGTGGCTCAGGCTGCCTCAGGGTCCGGAGGTTTCTTGCAGGCATCGTTGTAGATGTGTCTGAAGCATCTGTATTTGAGTTTAATGAAACAAAGGCCACTGTAAATCATAACATAACTCATAAAAGAACTTTGCTTGTAAGAGTGTAGTACAAGCTGCCTGACTTTGATCTTGCCAGATGCATTTCTACCTTGAGGCTTTATTTTTTCCCCAATTCCTACTTTAACTTGCTGTATGTGTAGTATATCAGCCAGTCTGGCGACCCTCAGCAGATGTTTTACACTGTTGAATTAGTTCAGGGGTTTTTATATTTTTGCTTCTTTTATGTTACCTTTGGAAAAATTCGGAGTACAGTAAAAGTTAGTAGAAATGAGAGGAAAAGAAACAGTGCAGCAGCTTTTCAGCTTCATTTTATATTATTGCCCCAAACAAGTTAACCCAGATCAAACTCTCAGCAAAAGTGTTACTTAGCATCGTAATCATGGAATGGTTTGGACTGAAGTAACCTTAAAGCTCATCTCATTCCACCCCCCTGCATGGGCTGGGACACCTTTCACCAGACCAGCTTGCTCCAAGCCCCGTCCAACTTGGCACCAGTGTCTCACCACCTTTAAAGTGGAGAATTTCTTCCTAATATTTCATCTAAACCTATCCTTCTTCGGCTTACAGCTATTCCCTGTGTCCTGTCCCTCCATCCCTTGTCCCAAGTCCCCTTCCAGCCCTCCTGGAACCCCTTCAGGCATTGGAAAGGAGCTCTGAGGTCTCCCTGGAGCCTTCTCTTCCCCAGGCTGGACATTCCCATCTCTCCCAGCCTGACTCCAGAGCAGCGGGGCTTCAGCCCTTGGAGCATTTCCATGACCCCTTCTGAGTAAATAATTTCTTCCTCACTTCAAATCTAAACCTTCAATTTTAATTACCAGGAGCAGTTTGTCCATAGAGTCACAATCATCCTGTTGCTCTTTAGTCTGTAAAGTCAAAACAAAAGCTTTCAAAGGCACCACAAGATGTACACACTAAACAGACCCCTTGGAACAGGATCTTATACAAGCCAAATCTTGGCTACCTTTGTCTGACATGAGATGATGTTTTGAGATCTCAGTGATGGCCTTTTCCACATAGAACAAACTTATTGAATTCTAGAGCTCATGTAGTTCTTTCCAGCAGGTGGAGCATCAGCTCATTTACTGACTGCAGGCACACGAGGAAAAAAATAAATGTCCAGCTTGGCTTATAACAACAGCAGCTCTGTGCCTGGCTGCCCTGGGAGGCCGAGGGAGGAGTATCTCTCTCCTGAGAGACCTTTATAGCCATGAATTGCACATATTCACACTCTTGCTCAGTCTCTCATACAGGCTTTTGTTTTCATCTTGTCGAGCATAAAGAGCAAAGAAGTAGGAAGAGTACCCAGGGAAGGCCAAAGCCTTTTCCCCTCAGCTGTTGGGATTTGAGTGACTGTTGGATTTAGAAAAAAAAAAAAAATGGAATTCTATATCCTGTAAACATAAGAATTTTCCCAGAAATCTTACTCAAACTGGTATGTTTTTGTGAATATGAAAATGAAGAATTTTAAACAGGAGGAGTCTCACTAAGAAATACTTTATTGAAAGGAAGCTTTTTCCCATCCTCCTCTTAACATCAGTAGGAACCTTTAAATGTCTGTCTCTGGTTCCCTGGGTATTTCATTTACTGAAGAGTCTTTGCAGGTAAAAGTTCTCTGGGGAAATGATGGGAAGGAACAAAAAAGGTCAAACTTGTCCAGAAGAGTCGGTGTTACAGGTGCCTGGGCCACATGCAAAGAGGAATTTTGTCTGCCTGAACAGCACCTGCATTGTGGGAGAGGGATCCCTGCAGGGGCATTAATAGGGCACCCTCAAGGTGGAAAGGCAGTGATGCAGCTGTGCTCAGGGCTCCCCCCATGTCCTGCCCTGCCCAGAGGCCCTTAGACCTGGGCTGGCTTCTTTAGGCTCATCATGAACCACAGCAAAACCTTTTTATGGATGATCTGGTGTAATCAAAGAGTCAGGATTGCCCTACGTGAGCATCTTGTATCCAGAAGATGCTTGATGTGAGTTCATATCTGTAGCATTTCTTCTTACAGTGTCACATCCCTTCAAATTTAGCTTGTAATTATGCATCCATGCTCCTTTCAGGCCTTATTTATAACTACCTGGGTACAAGCAATACTGTTAGAGAGTCATTGCCAGTCTCTCCACTCTAAAAATCACACTATTTTATCTCTTTATTCTCTTATCAGCAGCCCCTGTTATCTACTGCCTTGGCCTATCCAAAACACTTATCAGAACTTAACTGCAATGTCACGAATTAAAAAGGATGTTCTGCCAGTGTAAGGCAAGTGGGAATTAATGGCCACTAATATATTCTTTGTCAGGTTTATCACCTGATAGAAATATCAGTGAAGTGGATGAGAGTAGGGGTTTTTTTTTGTTTCTCTCTTAAAGTAATCTCTAAAATGTTAACCTGACAAACTGTTATGAAATTAAAACATTTCAAATTGCATAAAATATTTAAGAAATCTTAACCCTCAAAAACAGTCTTTTATGCATTGTTAACTATTATGGAACTGTTTTCTGAAATACTTTAGAGTAGAATAGTTATTTGTCTGGAACGTCTGAGCCACAGAGCTTGTTCTTGACCTGCCCCCTCTTTAATCCTTTCCAGGATTACACTGAAGGAAAGCTGTATCTCTCATTTTTAAGCAGTATTCCGTTATCTAGTCTAGTTTGTTATTTTTATTTAAAGATGGGACTCTGTCTTTTCTCTCCACACTTGGTCATTTACCTCCAATAAACAGGTGAGTAGTTAACTTCCCTCATTAACGTGAGAGGCATTTTCCCATTAATTGAATTATTGGAATGATCCTTTGCCACGTGATCTAAAAGAATTAGGATAATTTCTGGAAGCTACCATGGGAGATTAAAAATAACCAGTAATAGAGATTTCTTAGTTTCTTTACAAATGATGAATTTTATATAGGAGTCTCCAGGCAACCAGTGTGTTTGATGATTATTAGAACAGAGATCAAAAGAAGTAATCAGTTCTCCTCCAAGTTGCCTTTGACTTTCCTGAAATTCAGCAGTGTGAAACCACCATCTGTCAACTCAAAAACAACCTACCACGTTCTGCAGGAGTCAGAGTGGAACTTGGGCCCATCTTTTTATTGGCAAGTAGAGCATTTTGCAGAACAGATCCATATTGTCTGTTTCCAAAGTCCAGAAAGAAATGAGCGCAAGTAACTCCTGCAGTAATCAGAATGAGTAAACACCAGCAGCATTGTGGGAACTCGAGTTACACTCTTAATTTGTTCTAACTGTTGTTTGTTGTGAAGTGAGAATTTGACAGCAGTTACAAACAGAGATTTGTTTTTCGCACGTGGGCTGATGCCAGATTTTGTGCTGAACTTTCATCTTCTTTTCTCTGGAGCTGGGAGGTTTATTTTGCATTTGAAGGTTTTTTTAGCTGCAGTTGAGAGATTCATGCTCATGACATGGTGTGGTGTGCACCTTGAAGTGGGCAGCTGGCAGTTGCTGAGTTCTCTCCTGTGACAGGGTAACTCTTCTTATAATCTCTTTGTTAACCAATTAACTTGGGTTTTGATAATTTTTAGGAAACAAGATGAAAATATTCTGGTTACTGTTAAAAATCATGTCTGACAATACTCATTCCAAACATCCAGTCTTTTAACTGCAGTTACTTCAGAGTTCCCTCAGACTAGTCAATTTTCTATGGTTGTAAAGTCAGATTTGGAGAAAAGTTTTTGGGAGAGATTATCATGCCTTCTAAAGCCACTCAACAGAGTTGGAAAACACTGATAAGCTTTGACATACAGTTGTTTCATCAGATCCAGCAAAGTAATAGAGACCTTTCTCCTAAAGTCATGCTTGAAGAATTCAGCTTGAGCAGTTCAGCTCATTGTGATTTGTGATGGCTGTAGGTGAAGCATGCACAAGTGCCAAAGCAGTTCTGAAATATATTAATAAAGTTTAATTTCAAAAGTCTGAAATAAGACTTAGCTTGATCTCCTGGAGGCATTGCAAACAGGCTAAGCTTTGACAAACAAAGCTCATGTAAAAAGTGCTTTTATGGAAATGATTTGCTGAACTTCACCTCTTTGGGCCCATATTCTGCAATTCCATTAGCAGCATATCTTTGCTGGCAAAACATTACTTTGTTTTTGCTTTTAGTTGGAAAGTTACACAATTAAAACCAGAAACTTTAAAAATGGATTTATTCTGGGTCTCCCAGAGTTTTTAAGATGTAATAGTTAAAACACTAAAAGCTTTTAAGTAGATACTAGGTAATATTTATTTATTATGTTTGCACACTTGCTATGTATATAATTTCACACTTTATATAGAAAATACACTTTTAAAAATTTGTTCTCCATAATACTGGGATGATGTGCTTTATGGTGTCATGGCTGTTGATCTCAAATGAAGAAAGCACCATGGAAACACAGGAATTGGCTCTTCATGCTGCTTCAGTGGAAGGTGGCTGTATATGACAAACACACAATTCCATCCTGCCAAGAAATTCCTGACAGCTTCAATCCTTCCACACCTCTGTTGGCCACGATTTGCAGAGCAATCCATTGTACAGCTCATCACTGTACACACATTTCTGTTACGTGGCTTTGGAAAAGTTTCCCTACTACTGGGGTCAAAACACAGGAAAAATTACCAGAATTTGGCTTTGTTACATTTTTTGCCACTAGTGTCACTCAATTAGTGTTGTAAGGAGATGTTCAGGTGTAAGAGGTGTTTCTGTCTTCTCGTGTTGTTTCTCAGGGTTTTGTTTAGCATTTGGTAGCACTTGATGTGTGATCTGTGGCCCTGGAGATCAGGCAGTGTTGCCAAAGGTCACAGGTGCTTTAGACAAAAGGAAGTTAAAACATCACACAAGGCCATAAATGTAGCAAATAACACAGAGAAGGGGTCTAACCCATGGTTCTGTCTCCTGGATGATGAACATTTTCTGAACTGCAGTGACAGGAAAGCTGTGGGAAGTGAGTCTCACCTAGTTTAGAGTTTTGTCTCCCATTAAAATTTCCAAAAACTCCTTACAATGCTTTGAATACAAGGAAGTGGCAGTCTCTGTGTAGCCCAAATACGGGCATTAGGAATGAAAAATCATAGTAAAATCTCATCAGTAAACTAATCTTTGGAACGAATTTTTCTGTATTGTGGATGTTATCTGACATCAGGCAGCAGAGCATGCAAAATAAATCTGCTGCTTCAAATCTCTTTGACAGTGATTAGAATTTTGCACAGGGAGAAAGAAGAATAGAAATCTGTGGAAGGAGAAATAACTGAGATGCTTTTGTAGTTTTGCTGTCCTCACTTTCAAAGAGTGAGGCTGTGCAAAAACTCAGTGGCCCAAAGGTGGCTGCTTTTGCTTCAGGAGCTGCAGAGCTGCATCTCTTCTCCAGCTTCACTGTGGATGGCTGTGCTGCAGGGACAGCCAGGGACAGGAGCTGCCCAGGTGTCCGTGAGGAAAGAAAGGTCAGGAAACAGCCTGGCAAGATGGTCAAATTTGCAGGTGGCAGTTTTCTGACAAAGTATGTGAAGAGACCAAGTAGCAGGACCTGATGGTGGAGAAGTAAAAAGTAGAAAGTGACAAAGGTCAAAGTGACCAGGGAGTAAGTAGGAGTTTAGTCCTTGGGAAGAGGAGAAAGTCCCAGATGCACAGTTAAGGTAATGTGAAAATTACAGGAAAGCTGAATTTGTACAGCTCAGGAATCATATATAATGCTACTAGAAAGAAATAAAGACATTTGTAGTTTTGAGGGGAAAAAAAGCCCCAAAGAACAAAAAGCTAACTCTTTCATAAGTGAGTTAGTCCTAAAAGCAAGGTCAGTGGGACAGAGGGAACAACTGACGGAGGGCATCAGAAACACTTTAAATACCTTTCCCCTTCATCTGTAAACTTAGAGCTAAAGCTACAGTGAGTTAGAGCACTTCAGGAAACAGTTTCCAGTTGTCTGGAAGGTATCATTCATAGTAGACTAAGCAGAGGATGGATTGGAGCAATGTGGTCACTTTAAGAGTATGAAAACTACAAAAGAGAAAAAAGCCAACCAATGTTAAGAGGTGAGAAAGTTAGAACTGAGGGAATTGTAAATCAGTCAGAGTAACTGTTAGAATGATCCTAGGGGGAAAAAGCCCCCAAGCAGCCATTTCTGTGCATGTTTTACTTTTCATGAGAAATGCAGAGTCACTGAGGTTTGTGGAGAGCAGGTTATGCCGAAGGGGATAGTTAAACAACAGCCTTCAATAAATTTTTGATCGAGACCAACTGGAGAAGAGTGCTAGGCAACAGAAAGGCAAAATTACAGTATGGAATAGTGGTGACACAACAGTTTAATTGGATAAGAAATAAAGAACTAGGAAAGTTTCTTTATTTTGGCCAGAGCAGCTCTGTACCCAGATACAGGTGCGTGGGTCTCACACTGCAGAAAGGGATCTGGTCACAGGGTGACCTTGATTGTTGAAAGGAGAACAGTCACTGAGGGGTCGAGGCAGCACTGCTTCCTGTGGGGCATGTGGGATAAGGCCTCTGAACTTTCTAGCTGGAGGTCCTGTGCTTCAGAAGGAACCACTTGGAAGATGCAGAGAAATGCAACAGGAATGGGTAGAGATCTGGGAGAAAAGCCTTGCCAAGAAGGAAAGAATCAGAGCTCCTGAGTGAAAGGAAGATTGGAATTATAAATGGTGTGATACTTAAATGGCTGCTGCAGGGAAGGAAATGATACCTTCTGTATGCCTGTGATGGATCAGATAAGAAATTATGGGCTTAAATTTCAACAAGGAAGATTGAAGGTGAACATTAGGAAAATCATGCTGGTATGAAAGCTGTCTTGAGAAGTGAGATAGAGCACTTGGGAATGTGCAGGCTCCATTGCTGGAGGCCTTCCTTGCTGAGTTGGGATAATTTCACCTCGTGTGTGTCAGGAATAGTTCCTTAGACCAGGTGAGAGGGCTGCATCACCTCTCAAATCTCCATTTTTAGTCTTCAGGTATTAATAACTACGAATTTCAAATTTATGAGATACATTCCCCATCAAAGTTGGTCCAAGATAGGAAGGGAACGGATGTGCTCTGCCAGCACAGTTGGTTGGAAGCTGCACTTGATTTTGCTCCCAAGCTTTTTAGTGGCCTCTGATTCATTTCTTGGGGTTTTTTTGCCTTTCTGTGTACCCTGTCTGGTAAAAAAAGTCCACATTCAATAGCCCTATATAAGTATTTGCATTCATAAATTGAATTATAGGAAGTTGGTGTTATTTATAGGAAAAATACAAGGAGCCCAGTTTTGATGTATCATTTTAACTAATGGAAATTTCAATCATGTATAGTTGAAGGAATATAATATGCTACAACAATAGTTCCACTTAAAACTGTTCTTGCAAAATTGTCTCTCAAGTCTAGTTCCTGGGTGCATTTGAAATAATTCTCTCAAATAGAAACAAAACCAAACAGGTTCGATTGCCATTTATCTATTGTTTCTGGAATGAGGTTGAACCCGACCAGTATTCAGAGACTACTGCAGAAAAACAAGAGAATAAATGTCTTCAGGAGGAAAGCAGCTATTTTCAGGAGTCCTTCAGTGGAGCAGTTCTTGAGCCAAGAATAGCAGCAGCGATTGTGCCTCGGTGGTGGAGTGGCAGCGACCCTGAGAGTGTGGCCGAAGCTTTAAAGAGCCATCGGCGTGAGATCCAGCACAGAGGGGCAGCACCGCTCCGATGAGCCCCTGGCAGGAACTGAACAGCAAAGTGCCCCATTTACCACATCATTAATATGTATTTGGGGCAGGTAGGAGGGGAAATAATCGTGAAGGAGTGTATTAGACGTGCTAGGAGTTTGTGCGAATTAGCCTTCAAGATTTGCGTGTGGGCACTGGTAAAAGCCCTCTACGTGCAATCTCGGAATTTATGACGATCTTTAGGCCCTAAAAATGTAAAGCTGACCCCATTGTGCTCACTCTGAGCGTTGCTGTGCCTTGGAAGGAGCCGAGGCTCCCGGCCCGGGGTGTTCCAAGATGGTCGGTCCCGCTGTGCAGGCGCAGCCAGCGCCCGCTCCTGCCGCATTGTTCGGGCAGCTCTTCCCTGCCTCTATAAACAACTGCGCTGCTGATTAATGCGCTCGCGTTTGCCACTTAGAGCTGGTTTAGATAGAGGCAGGGAAGTCATTAAGGGCTTGGCAGCAGTCCAGGGTACATCTGGGACTTGGGAGCTGCCGCTGGGGCAGGGAGGAGGGCGGCGGGCGGGAGCTGGGGCAGAGGAGAGGACGCTTGGCACAGGAAGGAGCCAGAGCAGGGAGAAGGATGAGGCAGGAGCTGGCACTGGAGCAGGGAGGAGGGCGATGGGCAGGAGATGGGGCTGGGAGAGGGAGGAGGACACCAGGCAAGAGGCAGGAGATCGGGCTGGGAAAGGGAGGAGGACACTGGGCGAGGGGCAGGAGATGGGGCTGGGTAAGGGAGGAAGGCACTGGGCAGGAGGCAGGAGGAAGGAAGAGAGCACTGGGGACGAGCTGGGGCAGGAGGAAGGAGGAGGATGCCAGGCAGGAGCTGGGGCAGGAGGAAGGAGGAGGACTCCAGACAGGAGGCAGGAGCCGGGGCAGGCGTTCAGCAGCGCCCGCGTCTTCTCTTGGCTGACTTTCAAAAGCGGCAGAAAAGCAGCTACGGGCGCTAATTGTAGCTGGGTCCTGAAGTGAAAATGTTTTGTGACAGTTGAAAGAATTTAAAGAGGAAGGAAGATCGGTTTAGTGTCAGCTGCAATTAGATAATCAAAGCTTAAAAATCCTGCTCTGTTGATACCTTCACCTAGAGCTGGGGAGCGGAGCTCGGGGAAGGGGGAGGAGGGCTGTGCGTGGAAAGGGCATTTCCATAGCCAGTGCAGCCGAGGCCCGGCCGGGCTCGCAGGTTGTCTGGGCGCGCGCTCGCACAGAGAGATTTTCTTGGCAGCTCTACAGGATGAGGCTTACACTGTAC
Organism: Brachypodius melanocephalos; assembly: GCA_013398615.1. NCBI lineage: Eukaryota > Metazoa > Chordata > Aves > Passeriformes > Pycnonotidae > Brachypodius > Brachypodius melanocephalos. Next base: position 3,478,141 of record VZSR01003022.1, read on the forward strand.
ACAGCCGACATATTGAAGCCGGGAGCCCTGGAGAACGTAGAGGCAGGAGTAGAAACAGCTCTGCACACAATGTAGCGTCTCCTAGGATGGTTGGGCGGCTCCTTTCTTCAGGTATTTTATTACCCATCAGCCCTTTTTAGAGCCAAAAAAAGAGGGAAAGTAACCCTAACCCTGAGAAAATAGCATCTGCTTCTGTTAAATCAATTTATTACATAACATTTCAGCGAGAGAGCAGCAGCACAGCGTCCTGAGCTTTTGGCTGCGTTTCAGGTTTGATAAAATGGCGTCTTCGCAGCAAGCTGCTTGTAAAGATATGTTGCACTGAGCAGAAAAATGCAATGATTTGGTGTTTTCTACTGCTGCTTTTGTGTCGGAGAGCTAGCATTTAGTGGAATCTCTATTAATAATGAAAAACCTTGTTTATTTTTGCTTGTTTTCTTAATGCATTTGAAAGCTTTCTGCATCAGAGGGAAGGAACTACGTTTGAATGTCGTAGTGCAGAAAATGAAAAGGGGATAACAGGCTTTCCCCCGTGTGAGCTTAGCTATGGTTTAGTTTTAAAATAAATAAAGCTGCTTTATTCAATGCTTCCATCTCTTTTCTGTTTTTCCACGTTATGTGTGCTGTGCAAGATTTCAGCTTCCTCAATCCATGAGACTTGTTGTGAGTGAGCTTTGTAGGGGCTTCAGATAGATACCAGTTTTCAAATCTGTCTCTATGCCTAGAGCTGCATTCAGCAGGTAACCTGAAATGTTAACACTACAATGCCCATATTCTCTGCTTTATTATATCTTCTGCCTAAGAATAGATGTTTATGTCATGTTTTCTTTATGAAATTAGGCTACATTTTATTTAGCACTTAAAATGTTCCTGGCGATTCCTATTTAATTTAGATTTGGAAAAACTCACTTATAGTATTTTAAAGATCTACTCATGTTGAATTGAAAACTATATTATTGGGAGGTGGGGGAGAGTAAGTAGTTTGCCCTGTTTTTCTCATATTCTGAATCAGGATTACTAACCTTTGTGTGCCAAGGAAAATCCCCAGTGGGACTGTCAGTGGCCCTTGGGATTTTTCTGTGTTCTGCAAGTCAGAGCAGGGAGCACCGTCTGTCATCTGTCTTTTGGGCAGCACAAGGCGAGCCAGGGGGTCTGGTTGTTGTTACGTGACAAACGTGGACTGAAAAATAAAACGAGTAATAAGAGAGGAGTCACTGTTAGATCTGATTTTAAATGGAGTGAGCACGATTTATTAATAATGTTCCATTAAAAGTATCCCAGGCTTTGCCATTTCATACCCTGTCTGTACTTTGGTTACAAAGTCAGCTGAATGTTGTGTTATAGTTGGGGAGACAGGGTTTTACTGCACAGCATTTGAACCAATTACTGCAGTGGAAGCTATGAAGATACAGTTGCTTTTATCTCAGCTGAATAAAAAAATTAAATATGATTGTAAATGAGATTTTTAGAAGAGGAGGGAAGTTTGGGGTCAGTTGCTTATGCATGCAAAGTATTTTGCTTTTTTAAGAAATGCATGCAACAGCTTCTCCCGTTTCACTCTACTCATATTTTGCATTTGTAATCTATGTAAAACACTAAATTGATTTTGCAGCTAATTATTCATTACCCAACACAGCCAAAAATGTTTTCTGTTTTTAATAAGTACTGAATTGAAGCTGGTCAAGTATGTTGGCTACAGTACGTAATAACACCAGCAATCTCCTCCCACCCTATTAAGGACATTATTTAAAAAAAACCAGCAACCACAAACAAAACAACCCCCTCATGCTATTGGTTATGCTGATGAGAGTTGTGCATTTTTCAGGTCATGTGTATGGTTGCTGTTCTGTGGTTGTGTATGGTTGAAGTTCTGTGCTTGTGAAAAACAAATTTGAGCCATTATCCTCAAATTAATATTTCCTTCCTGATGACTGAAGAAATTTTGATGATCAAGGGAACGATATTTTATAAAAGATGCATAATTAAGGTTTTGAAACACAAAGTATTAGTTTTAAAATTGTTTTCACTTTGTGGTGTCCCAGCACTAGGATTTGCTAACACGGAATACCTGTGGTTCCTGTTTCTTGTGCCTTGTTTACAGTCTTTGCTCAGCTCACAGAGGAGGGATAAAAATGCTTCTGGTGGACTCAGTGCTTTTATTTCACATTTTTGCATAAATAAAGAGGAACTGATTCTTAAGAATTTTTAAAATGCGTTTCCCATTTCAGTCTTAACAACTTTGAAGAAAAAGAAAATACTGAGAATTTCTGTGAAGAATTAGTTTCCTAGAAAGTTGGAGGAAATACGCATTTTCAAAAAAAAAAACAAAAAACAAGCAAACAGAAAAGTTCTCTAATTTAATAATATATAGTATTTTGCATTCATTATTTTTCCCAAATGTTTAAGGTCTTTACAGATTAAGTAAGACTGTGCTACTCATCATTTATTTCATAGCAGCAAGCCCCTTTTACTTGAAAGAAAATGGAAAAATGCCTTTTTGTTATTTGCGTCTAGAGACAAGAATATAAAACTTAGCCTCTTCGAGATCTGTATTTAAACTCTTGGTTTGTCTGACAGCAAAGCCCCAGTTTTTGCAGGTTTCTGTTAATTTTGTGATTTTTTTTTTTGCCATTCTCTTCATCTGTCCTTCTTCTTAGGAGCTTTATGGCAGCGGCCTTTGGTGTTAGAACCGGTTGTTCCAGTGGGTGTTAGACACTCTGAGGTTATGGCATAGTTTTTTCTCTGATTTTGGAATCCGTGACTTGAGGATTCCCCTGCCTTCAGAGCAGGGAAGGCACAGCACAGGGACCCGCTGCTCCAGAGGGGGATCACTGATTTCACATCCCCTACACGGAATTATTGTAATCCCTACCAAAGTCACCACTTTCAGATTAGCCCGTGGTTATTGAGCAAACCATCTGAACGTGGGGAAGAGCGACTGTGCCGATGGGACAGGAAAGGGAGCACCTGGGTTTGCAAAGCCTTGGGAAGCCCAGGGGTTGGAGCTGCGTGTTCCTGGCGGGATCCTGCCTGGAGTAGCTGACAAGCCCAGGCACTTGGCCGTTTTCTACTCTTAATATGGACGTCTCCTGGGTTTTATAGTTCTTCTCCATCATAATTTTCTTTTCTTCTTAGTTTCTCTTACTGCTCCTCAAGATCTGGTCTCCTATTCAACAATTTGTTTTGCTCCCTACTCTCAGCAATCATTCCAAGCTATTCTGTCATCTTCAATCCCACCCCTTCCCTTTATTCTGTCTCCTAAGTGCTCTCAAATTTGAGCACTGCTTTAACCACCATCTTTGGGGGAGAGGAGAAAAGAACTGATTAAACAAGCAGCTCCCTTTCATTTCATTTCATCAGCTATGGTGCTGTTCCTGTGAGTGTGGGGAAATCCTGGGCACTCTCCTGATCCTCCTTCCCCAGCCTACTCTGCTCAGGCAGTGCCATCGCTCTCTCAGCACCTGCACATGGAGCTGAGCTTTGGGCTTTGGGGAGACCTTTCATTGGAACAGTGTCTTTCCAGCCACTTTCAAATCTTTCTGTCAAGGCTCAAACACAGCCCTGAGCTGCACCACCCACAGGGTTGAAAAAAATCTCGTATAACTCCTCTTATCTGATTTCTTGGTTGCCTGAACTTCTTCTGGCCTGGCCTGCTGCTGCTTTGTTCATTCCTTCTCGGCTAACAGTGTACCTCGGCTCATTTCTCTGACCCTGCTGACCCTTTTTTAAGTCCTTTCACACCCTGCCTTCCCCTTCTATGTCTTATCTGGGATTCTGGTCTCTGTTTAACACCTGCGTAGCAAATCTAGATCATCAGGTAAATGTTCAACGTGCTTCCTCAGCTCTGTGCTGTAGCAGTGTCTGTACTCAAGAACAACAGGATGCTTGCTTCCTTTCCCCAGCTATTGCATGTAGAGGAAGGAATCCAGGTAAATCCAAGTGGTTCTGTTCATTCTTTCAGCTTTATCACGCACTTGTCAGTTATTGTGGAAGAAATTATTCCCTGTGAGGGTGGTGAGGCACAAGGTGCCCAGAGAAGCTGTGGCTGCCCCATCCCTGGAAATGTCCAAGGCCAGGTTGGACAGGGCTTGGAGCAACCTGGGATAGTGGGAAATGTCCCTGCCCATGGCAGGGGGTGGAATGATTAAGGTCCCTTCAAACCCAAGAAATTCTGTTTTCTCTGTTATTTAGAACTTTCAAAGATAGGTGATGAACTAAGAGTTTTCCCTTCCTTTCTCTAAAATTCTTTCTTCTGCTTCAAAGCAATCTGGGTTTGTTTAGCATATATTTCTTCATCTTGCAAAATCTTCATAAGGCAACCAAATAATCACCTTAAAAAGCTACAGGTGAAATGTGTGAACAAGACTTTGTCAAAGAGAGAGCTTTTTCTAATCTTGAGGCTAATTTCTGCAGTATCAGAACACCTCTAATTAGAGGAACTAATCACACCAGCATATTTGTGATTTAAATTAATTCATATTAGGCATTCGTTGTTAACAAGTTGTTTGGGAGATTTGTTGCATCCATCTTCCCCACAAAAATATTCATTTTATTCACAAATCACAAAGAGTAGAAGCCATGTTCCAGCAGATGTAAAGCAAGTAAAAATAATTGACATCCAAAATTTTTTACTTTGATATGTGCAAGCAGTTAAGAGGAGCTCTTCTGCAGATTGTTTCCCGTACAGATCTCTTGGATGAGACTGAAATGCTTTTATCAAATTCCTGTCAAAAGAAAGTAAGAGAAATAATCTTCTACAAAGCAATTGGGATGGCAAGTAAATGCAAAACCTTCACCAAAGCTGGAGTTCTTAACATGAGACATGTTGTGCCTTCCAGTTTATTGTCATACTGTGGCAAGCAAGCAGGTGCTCAAGAGCTTTTGGTTAATTTTTTGGATTAGTGTCTGTGTTTGAGGATGTGGCAGTGCTGAAAAGGCACAGCATCACTTTTCATTGGCTTGGGGACACAGGGGATTGTGTGTACAAATGCAAAATGATGTTTAAACCACAAGTAAAGCCTGTGAGAGGTAAGTTTCCTGACAAAACTGTCAGTTATTTAGAGATGCCCGAATTCTCTGCTAAAATATACATTAGTAGTGTTTATAATTGGCATCTTACAATAAAGGTTGCTGTCTGTATTTGTTTCTTCATATCCAGGAAGGGTTGCAAACCTAAATGCAGTATGAATTTAGTGTGTTGTGACGTGGGTGTATGTAATATCTCAAGGCAGGCAGACATTTTACATTTTTTTATTGGATGCTCTTTCTTTGTGTTTCTCTGAAGAATGAGAATTGAGTCAAAATAAATGGTAAGAGTCTGCTAGATACACTTCTGTGTTTTTTCCAAATTTGTTTTTTGACTTTTCACATAGATTAGTATATTTACTCTTCTTATTTATTGCCTGCTTATTATTTTTACTGGTACACTGGGGACTACAAAACACTTGCTCTGTTCTAAAATGAAATTGTTGAGTTATTTTAATTGAGAGTCTTGCCAGATTGGAAAAAAAACCCCCTCAAACAAATTAATATGAGCATCATGCTCCATTGTAGTGAGGCAAATTGCTGTATTATGTTACAGAATGTACTCTAAATTTTAGCAGAATGTAGTGTTGTAACTAGTGATGTAAAACAGTGCTTAATAGAGGGCTTTTGCAGTGCTTGAACAGTGGACTCATTTTTAACCTTGGATCCTTTCAGATCTCAGCCACAGTGGATTGGGAGACCATTATGAGAATTCCCACTGGGGACAGCAGCCCGCTTTCAGGAGTGAAGGCAACTGCAGCTGGGATAAAGTGATAATAGACAGGACTGACAAGGAAGCGTGGCCTTCCATTACCGGAGCTGAGACTGAGTCTGCCTCAGAATGTACTACAGACACTGACTCTGCCTCCAACTGTGGCTCAGAGAACAGTAGCATGGCTACAGGGAGTGCCCAAGGCAACTTCACTGGACATACAAAGAAAACTAATGGCAATAATGGCGCCAATGGAGCACTCGTCCAAAGCACTTCTAACCAGAGTGCCCTTGGAGCTGGTGGAGCAAACGGCAACGGCAGCTCGGCCAGGGTGTGGGGGGTGGCTGCGGGCTCCAGCTCTGGCCTAGCTCACTGCTCTGCCAGTGGTGGGGATGGAAAGATGGACAACATGATGGGAGACGGTAGAAGTCAGAACTGCTGGGGTGCTTCCAACTCGAATGCTGGCATGAATCTTAACCTTAACCCTAATGCCAATCCAGCTGCCTGGCCTGTACTTGGACATGAAGGAACTGTGGGAGCAGGCAACCCTTCCAGTATTTGCAGTCCAGTCAGTGCCATAGGTCAGAACATGGGCAACCAGAATGGGAACCCAACAGGCACCTTAGGTGCTTGGGGAAACTTGCTGCCGCAAGAGAGCACAGAACCACAAACGTCCACTTCTCAGAATGTGTCTTTCAGCGTACAACCTCAGAACCTTAACACTGATGGACCAAATAACACTAACCCCATGAACTCTTCACCAAACCCTATCAATGCAATGCAGACAAACGGACTGCCGAACTGGGGGATGGCCGTGGGCATGGGGGCCATCATCCCGCCCCACCTGCAAGGCCTTCCTGGTGCTAACGGAACAGCGGTTTCTCAAGTCAGCGGGGGCAGTGGTGAAGGAATGGGCAGTTCAGTATGGGGGATGTCCCCAGGTAATCCTGCCACAGGAAACAGCAATTCTGGGTTCAGTCAGGGGAATGGAGACACTGTGAACTCAGCATTAAGTGCTAAACAAAACGGATCCAGCAGTGCTGTGCAAAAGGAAGGAAACGGAGCGAACGCCTGGGACTCGGGGCCTCCTTCCGGCCCCGGGGTCCTGGCGTGGGGCAGGGGCGGTGGCGGGGTTGGGGGTGTGCATTCTGGAGCCTGGGGCCACCCCAACCGCAGCGCCAGCAACGGTGTCAACGGGGAGTGGGGCAAGCCCCCAAACCAGCATTCCAATAGCGACATCAATGGGAAAGGATCAACAGGGTGGGATAGCTCGAGTGTTACCAGTCCAAATCCTGCCATGCAGCAGGGCAATGAACAAATGAACTCTTGGGCCAAAGCTGCAGCATCTGGCACCACGGCTAGTGAAGGAAGCAATGACAGCGGTGGGAGTCAAAATGAAGGCAGTACTGGGAGGGAGGGGGCTGGAGAGGGCAGGAGGAGAGACAAAGGGATGATAGACCAAGGGCAAGTTCAGTTGCCAAGAAATGACCTTGACCCCAGGGTCCTGTCCAATACGGGCTGGGGACAGACCCCTGTGAAGCAAAACACTGCCTGGGAATTTGAAGAGTCCCCAAGGTCTGAACGGAAGAATGACAATGGAACTGAGGCCTGGGGTTGTGCAGCTACTCAATCTTCAAACTCAGGGGGGAAGAACGATGGGTCCATCATGAACAGTACAAATACCTCTTCAGTATCTGGGTGGGTCAGCTCTCCACCGGCAGCTGTTCCAACAAATACAGGTTGGGGAGACAATAACAACAAAGCACCAAATGGCCCAGGGGGGTGGGGAGAGTCAGCAAGCTCTACTACTGTTAATAATGCTGCTGCTGCCAAAAGCGGCCACGCGTGGAGTGGGACCGCAAATCAGGAGGACAAATCACCTACCTGGGGTGAACCTCAGAAACCCAAATCTCAAAACTGGGGAGATGGACAGAAATCAAATCCGAGCTGGACTTCAGGAGGTGGAGACTGGACAGATTCATCATCTGTTCCTGGACACTTGGGTGATGGGAAGAAGAATGGATCTGGATGGGATTCTGATAGTAGGTCAGGGTCTGGCTGGAATGATTCCACAAAGTCTGGGACCAGTGGGTGGGGGAATGGCACAAACAGCAAGGCTAATACAGGTACAAGTTGGGGGGAATCTTTAAAGCCAGGCCCCCAACAAAATTGGGCTAATAAACCCCAGGACAACAATGTGAGTAACTGGGGAGGAGCTGCTTCTGTAAAACAGACGGGGTCAGGGTGGGTTGGTGGGCCAGTGCCAGCCAAACAAAAAGAGAACTGTGAGGCAACTGGCTGGGAAGAGCCATCTCCACCGTCCATTCGCCGCAAGATGGAAATCGATGATGGTACCTCAGCTTGGGGCGACCCAAATTACAACAACAACAAGACTGTAAACATGTGGGATAGAAATAATCCTATAATTCAGAGCAGTACCACAACCAACACCACCACCACTAGCACCATTATCAACACCAACATGGTTGAACCTCAGCCATCGCACCAGTCAAGTGCCCAGCCGAACCGGTCCCCGCTGCTTGGCCCAGGTATGACAAGAGTTTTGTGAAATATTTCATAAAAAAGGTTTGTGAGATGCTTTATACCAGCAACAATTGCTGAATGCTGTCTGTCTTGTCGCTGTGTTGGGTAGAAATCCTGTATTTATGTCCAGAACAGGTTTATTCCTTTTACTCTGAAGCAGTCTTGTCTTGAGGACAGAATCCATGGAACATCTGATAAATTTCTATAATCCACATGAATGTAAGGAAAGCTTGAAACAATATTTGATCAGTAGTGTGGTAGATTCTTAGATTGTGGATCCATATTTATTTTAACATCTCTTCCACAGTTACTTAACACCTTTTAATTCAGACTTTTAGAGGCTGGGAGTTTTGGCCAACCCTTCTTCTGTTATTTGTCTGCTGTCCCCCACTGCATAGGCTCTGTGTTTAGACAGTCTGCATCTGTTTGTTTTCTGCCAAACATCTCTTGGCAACAGATGTTTGTTAACAATTGCATTAATTTAGGCTGCTGCTGTTTCTCTGTCCAGTTTGTTGTCTTTTGTGAAGAAATGGTTCTCAGGGGTCAGGCACAGGCAGCACCCAGGATTTTGTGTGGTTCTCAAAAAGCAGGACTGGTTCAAGATGTTAATATTCAGGATGGTTGAAGTTAGGTTATCCTAACTTCAGCTATGTTTCAAAGACAAGGTTTTAGGCATTTAGGAACTTTTCTAATCAAAGGGAAGGTGTTGTTGTAGGCAAGCAGTAAGGAATAAAAGTGCATAAAAAATGGGGAAAATGCTTAGAGCAGAGATATTTAAATAAAAGTTACACTAGCAGTTCATATCTATATCATGACCACAGACTGCTCCAAAATAAATCTAATCATGCAGTACTCTTTCAAATTCTCCATCTGAGTTTTGTTTCCAAGTTTTTGTTTCATCGTGGTCATGGCTAAGTACTGACTTTTTACTCATGTTTTTCTCCAAGTGGGATTTGTTCTCTCATTTCCATCCTTTTTCTCTTTGATGTTTTGGAATGATTCAAATTTGCTTTAATGTCTGTGTAAAAATTGTCTAACGTTCCCCACGCTGGTCAAATATTTTAACAGTAGGGGGTACCTATTTTAATAAAATAATGTGCTCCAGAAGGAGAAATCATTACATGGCTTTGTACTTGGTCAGCCCAACATATGTGACTAGCTTATTTAATACATATTTAAAACTTTACCCATGAAACAGGAATTCACATTCCTGAATTGTAATGGAAGTATCAGGAAAGTGTATTTTTGGTTGGGTTTGGGTGAGGTTTTTGGGTTTTGTTACGGTGATCTTGGAAAGATTACATTGGTGCTTGTAAAATTGTTCATACATACACAGCAATGCAGTGTTAATATTATTCAAATAATTAACACCTTATAGAGGAAAACTTAACAGTCCTGAGCCCTTCAGATTTTGAAAATGGAATTTAAAAGCCAGTGTTAACCTGCAGTGATTCCTTTGGAGAATGGACAGTAGCAAAGGAAGGGTTTCTTTGAAGTAATATGTTTACATATTCAGAAAGCTGCCTGTGAACACCTGAGGAACCTGCTCAAGCTGCCCCCTGACCAGGTTGAAGTGAGTGTTGGGCTTCTTGAAAAATGTGAGCTAGAAAGATTCTAAGATCTTTTAAGATCAGTAAATCTTTTATCTTCTCTTTTGTTTTTTTTTAAATTTTCCAAGATAAGCAAAGCCAGTTCTCAGAATATACTTAAATCAACATGCAAGAAAGTATGATATGAGTAAAACTGAAGACAATTTAAAATATGGTTCTGATATTAAAATTTAGATCAAGTTGTAGCAGGCATAAATTAAGCCTTATTTTATGTATTTTTGCTCCGTACACTTAATACAGTGCAAGCATAAAGGCCAAACATGGAAATATTTGGAAGGATTTTTGTCTAAATGGAAGCAAGGAGCAGTCAGTCCCTTGTGTCTTGAGCTCTGCCCGTGTTTACTTGTGACTGTGCCAGAGAGGGACCATTGCTGTGCTTACCTCACACACAGAGCAGCAGTGCAATTCCAGGCGATCCCAGTGACTTCCCTTCAGAGAGCAGGAGGCCCCATTTTCCCAGTGCAGGCAGCACATGGCAGCTGCACAGCAACATCTTCGTGGTCTGGGTGCAAATGTACACAGACCTGAAACATCTACAAATCATCTCCCATCTGGGACAGCCGCAACATGGGAAGGAGTAGTGAGTGTCTTCCCTCCCACGCAGACAGGGCCCTGCATTTGGAGTTGTGCTGTTTAACTCTTTCCTACTCCAATTCCCTCTTCACTTGGCTGTGCATTTCCACCCTCTGCAGTGAGGGAGACAAAAATCCTGTAACCAGAAGACTTGTGCAGTCCACACGCAAAGTTCATCCAGCAGCAGCTCCTCTCCATGCAAAGCATAATTGTGTTCTTAGAGCCTGTGCTGTAGGGCACAGTTTAGTGCTCATCTAAAGTCCTACAATTCTTGAACTCCGTAGTTACCATGGGCATTTCGTCACCTGCGTGGGGCATGACGTGCTCTGCCAGTCACATTCAGGGAATATAATGAATTAGGAACCGTGCATTCCATTCCTGGATAAGGAGGGAGGAGTGGTGCAGATGGAAGTTGTCACAGTCACACATCCTGCAAGCAAAGAAGTGGACTTTCATTTTGCTGCACAGCACTAGTTGGGGGTTCACAAAGGATTAACAGTACCTTGTAGGATTGAAGTTTATGCTTTATTAGCTTGGAAATGGAGGCCAAGTTGCAGTCTTGTTTTTCAATTTGTCACCCATCCCCAGAAGTCCTCCAGATACTTTGAAGGCAGAACTTAAAAGCCATTGATGGGAAGCAGATGTTTGTAAACACTTGATGAAAATGAAGAATGCTCTAAGGAGTTTCATTTTCCATTGGAAAAGAGCGGGGGGAAAGGGATAGATAATGTGATAGATACAGCCCTTTCTGTATCTGTCCTTTCTTGTTCTCAAGGCAGTAGCGAATTACTTAGACAGATGAGCAGAAAGCTGGTGGGTTTGAGATAGAATGGGGTTTAATCTAAATTACTTGTGCATAATTCTTCCTAGCATTTCTAACTCATGCAGCTTTGATATGAGGGGAATAAAAAGTGAGAAAAGGTTTTGAAACAGAAATTATTAAAAGAGATTTTTTGAATCCCAAACAGCATCAGATCCTCCCTCCAAGTGCCGAGGAGTGGGCTTGATGCTTTTCTGTTCTCAATACATCGGGAGAGCCTGGCAGGGTTCCAGCATCCTCCAGCTGAGGAAGGAAACAACAGAAGATAACACAGGCTTCCCTGTGGGGATTGTAGGTCACAAATTAAGGTCTTTGTGGTTACTAGAGAGTGAGGAGCTTAAGTTTTAAAACCTGAACTGTGTCTGAGTTCTGAAAGCACCAAACCTCTTTTTTCCTTTTATAATCCTGTGCCACTAAGTGGCAGCTCGCGTGACAGTGTTTTCCTTACTTTGAACTTCCATCAGAATGGATTTGAAAGCAGCTCAGCTTTGGGCTCCTTTAGGGTGCTCATGTGCAAACCTAAAACCCTCTGGTGGGTGCTCAGCCCATGAGCAGCCAGGTTTTGGGGGGCAGCCAAGTGATGCTGAGAGAGCTGCCCTCGATTTTCACACAAGGATGATGTCACTGCTGAAACCCAAATTAGAATTTTCTGAATGCTCAGTGATCAACTGGAATCCCTTTCAGAAAATGAGGATTTGAAAGATTAAGGGTTGTAGGTGGCTCTTAAATGTATATATAAAACCCAGAATAACTAGTGTGTAATTAGTAAACAACCTCTTTTCTGGCTAATGTCTTCTTTTTTAATCTATATAAGGTTCTAATATTTTGGTTTGCCTGTATTGTGCTCATGTGCTCTGGTATTTATCACGGACCAACAACTCAAAGGAAAACAATTTCTGCCATCCAAATAGCTATAGGGTTATTTTGAGGGAAAACAACTGCATCCTGCCACAGCTTAGTTAACATTTCACTTTCCCTTGAGGATTTCCTGTTGGCTGTGGCCCAATGTTAATTATGTTTTTATTTCTATAAAACAAAGCTCTGCCAATGTGTCCATGTTTATTACTCGCTGTGATCTTTTAATTTCTTGCAATTCTAACAGTGTTTAAAAACTTCGGTACTAAAACCTCACTTTCTTGCCAAAGAAGCCTTTAAATGGAGCATGTTCTGTTGTGAAACAACATTCGTGCAGATCTGGGTGGGTTTTAAGGAGCTTTTTACCAGGAGAGCATAAATCTGTATTATTTTCATCAGAAAATAGCAAGTTTTCTCCAAGCAGAGCTCTTGAAAAACAATTTGGCAAGTTCAGGTTTTGAGACCACTCAAAGGTCTTGGTTTGCCTTCCCAACAGCTGTGGAGAGTTTTGCATCATTCATTCAAAAATGTAACTTTATTCACCTTTAAACTTCCTAAAACAGAATCATTTGGAGTCACAGAAAGATGGCTCAGAGACGGTAGCATTGGGACAGCAGTATTTACACAGAGGGAAAACAGGTCTGCAACTGAGAAGTGCTCCAGAATTTACAGACAAGGTAGTTTTTGCAGTGCACAGGCTATTTCTCCAGCAGCCTTCAGCTTTTATTTACTGATTTCTTGCACTTAATTTTATTTTTTAAGATAGTTTGGAAAACTTTTTTTAAAATTCATTTTGTTGGCTTTTATGTAGTTGTTTTTTGTTAGTAAAGACTGGTTCCCCCATTATTTGTAATCCTATATTATTTCCTGCTCAGTGCATTTAAAAGCACTTAAAATAATTTGGACATTACACATCTGTGACCTTTAGTGGAAGTTGTTGAATTTATAAGAGCAACAGAGGAACCAGTGTTTTTTGATGTTTTTATTCTATAACATTTTACAACATTCAAAGCACATTTTGGCTTTTTAATGTACAAGTTGTGCTTTAAGGATGATTTCATAAATTGAATTAAGTAGTTTCCAGTAGAGGTTGCATGAAGTCAGGGAGATGTTAGTTCTCTGCACTGTTCCTGTTTGCAGTCTGGTTGGTACTGGAGAGATGTTTTCTTTTCTGTTTCATTTGCCTGCAGTTAATCTTTTTCAGCTGCCAATATGATTAAATACACACACTTGTCTGCCAGTTGCCTCCTGAGTAGTGAGGCAGAAATTCAAATAAAGCCTCCCTTAAGTAAAGTTGGCTTGAAGATACAAGCAGGAACCTTGAAATAAGCATTTCAGGTGCAGCACCAAGGAAGCTGTCATGTTAAGTACAGGTTCATTTAGGTACATCTGTGGATCTGCCAGTTTATCTTCTTTACACACGTTAAAATAACCAAAAAAGGAAGGTGTGTTGATCGAGCCTAAACCACGGTATTTTTCTTTCAAATGGAAATCACTTGAATGAAACAGTGACACTTTGGGTTGTTTCAGGAGCTTGCTTTTAATTCAGTGCCTCTTGCTGGTAGAGAAGGGAGTTTCATGAAGCTGCAACACGCCAGTGGAGAGTTTGGCCTTGGGCTGTGCCATCTGCACTTGCATGAGAGTGTCTGAGAGAGCTGCAGTGGCTGTAAGGAATGGAGTCTAAAATAAATTTGTAATGCAGGACAGCTCTGGGCCCAACTATTTGATTGTTTTCTCTGCCAGGCAATGTTTGAGTTGTTGTTGGCAGTGGGTGTTGCTGCAGTTTCTGGTAACAGGAATTCTGTGGAACTCAGTGAGTTCTGCAAGGACTTGTTGCTCAGTGAAACACTATTGCTTGGTTATTCCAATGTATTTCAAGGTACTGTTATACACTCCCTTGCCATTACCTACCTATTCTGGGTGTCAATTTTTGGAGAAAACGTTGTTCCTGCTTTTTGAAACCTTTCCAGAGTTTCCATTTTTACAGATACCATTGCGGGGCAAAAAAGGGAAATAGTGCTGTGGCAAAGCAGCATCTGGTCATTCACTTACAAAATACTCATCTTAACAACATTCATCTTCAGTGAAAAGAGAACAAGTTCCCGATTTAGCAGCCTAATTACCAGGGGAAGTTTTAAGCAGATTGAATTCTACAATATTTGTTGAGATCTCAGCTGTCATGTAATAGGATGTATTTTTTTTTTACAATTGTAGAAAAATAGGTTAGTGTCAGGTGTCTGTAAGAATTTTGTTCTCTTGCTTGTTGTGCATGTTTACAAAGTACCTTGAACTCCATCTGTGATCCAAGTTCTCCAGAAAATCTCTGGTAACAGTGGTTGTAAATTCAGTTTACCACTTTGCTGTTGTGTTGCTCTGTAGGCTCAGGAGTCCTGTGGCTATTCCTGCCACATTCAGCTACAGGGCTCAAACCGTGTCAGATGGATTTAAGCGCATTACATTCGAGCCAAGCCAGACTAAGGCTGTTTCTTTGGAGTAGCTTACGTCTTCCAGTGAGTTAATGTAATACTCTGTAGGAAAACAATAGTTTCTACCTGCCATTCCCTGTGGTCTGATTAATGAATCCTAATTGCAGTCTTGATTAGTTCCACTTAAAATAATATTTATTATCATGTAAAAGGTCAGTGATGAGGGATAGGTGGGTAACCATGAGCTGTAGTAAAAGCTATAAGGAATGCCTTCAGCACAGATAATCTTCACTCAAAGTGGGAACAACCAAACAGCACCTTACTGCAGGGGCATGAGAAAAGAGATTTTGTAGCTTTATCGTTTATAAACAGTGAAAAGGAATTAAAATAGGTTAAGATCTTTCAGTGAAGCAAGGCCCAACTCAGACTGGGGTCCTGGTCTCTGGAATGCTGGCCCTGGGCAGGTGGGAGCAGCTGCTCCTTGGGACCAGGGGGGTGCTCACTTGACAGCCTGGTTGCTTTTGGCTGTGGAGAAAAACCCTCTTTCTGTGTTGGCAACTTGGCATTAGTATTGAATTTTAAAAAAACCTCTTGGGACCAAATTTAAGGGATTTTTTTTAAAACGTACTTTACTACAATCACTGTATGTACTTACTGGTTTGTGCTCTTTCCAGAGAAGCTCTTGAGTAAAATCTGAAGTTTTTTGGAATGATTTGGTGAAGAAACCTTTCCTCTCATCACTGTTCTCCTTGCCTTGCTCCAGCAGGCTGGGGAGAGATGCCTGCTGTCCACACCAAGAGTGAAGCTTCCTGGGGAGAGCCCTCCTCCCCTTCTGCTGCAGTTGATAATGGCACTTCGGCGTGGGGGAAGCCCCCCAGCAGTGGGACCGGGTGGGGAGAGAATCCTGCCGAGCCAGCAGGGACCTATGGAAGAACAAACGCTCCAGCTGCTGCCCCAGCACTGTGCAAACCAGGTACACACAGGGCTGCCACTGTCCTGGCAGGGGAGGGGGGTTTGCTTCTGCCACTTCTGCTTTTCTGTGCATTTCAGTCACAGGCTGCTGTCATGATTTCATTGTCAAAACTGTGTTAGCTGTAACAAGGCCACGTTAATCCAAATACCCGGTTAATTCTAAAATATGAATATAGTGCATCCATCTGTAAATTTAAAGGAGAGTAGTTTTGTGTCTTTGGAAAGCAGCAGAGCAGAGGTGCAGGAAACTGAAACTGCAGAAGAACGTGACTAGGACTTAAACCCTTAGTGTCTAAAAGAAACATGAGAAGCAGTGGAGAACAGCCAAGATAGAACTGATTCTGGGAGGAAAAGCAACACCTGAGAACCACTAATCATAACAACCTCGTGGGGTTAAACTGAGTGAGTGGGTGTTTTCTTCAGCCATTAAAACTGTTGCCAGGTTCAGGAACATCCTGAACTATTTCCTGCTTCGTGATTCCTAACTCATGATATTTGATAAATATCCTCCATCTCTGAATGTCCTGAGGACCACAGTGATTGCTTTAGACTCTTCTTTTGGCTGTTGAGGTTGCTTAGAGTTTCACTCCTGCAAAATACCATAGTGAGACGTAGTTAGAAGTCCCAGAAAACATAAAAGGAGGAGTGAGAGCTCTTAAGATGAGTAATCCCAGCTTTAAACAGAGTAAACAGAATAAAATGGACTGAGGTGACACAACCTCATCACTGAATATGAAGCGTTCCCTCCAGCCCACGAGCTCCCTTCAGAGTCCATTCTTTGAGATGGGAATGAGTTTCTGAGCATTAGTGACTTGGAAATTTGGTTTGTTCATGGAAGAATGCGGTAGGTAAAATGGTGAGATTCACTGAAAGCAAAATAGCACTTAACAAGTGTGTGCTCATACTTTGGTTCCTTGTTCCTAGGAGAGTGGAGTGGCCGTGACCACAGATCTTACTGGTTCTGGGAAAAGTGGGACTAGCAGTTCCTGGATGTTTTCCTCTTTAAGTACTCAGAGAACTTTCTTTTTTCTTGCTAGCTTCAAAGAAGACATTCTTATCAATTTAATGCCAATTAAGCTATTTGATGAAGCTCTTTATCTTTTGAAAATACTCACGTTAGCACATTGGATATAGCACAAAAGGCCGTTTCTGTAAAATTTGCAGGAAACTGAGTAAGATTTTTCTTCTCCCACTTTCCCTCCAGCTTCAAAATCTATGCAAGAAGGCTGGGGCAGTGGTGGGGATGAAGTGAATCTCAGTACTAGTCAGTGGGAAGATGAAGAAGGAGATATGTGGAATAATACTGCTTCACAAGAGAGCAGCTCCTCCTGTAATTCCTGGGGGAATGCCCCGAAGAAAGGACTTCAAAAGGTAAGACAAAAATAAAGACACTCTCCAGCAAGAGTGGAATTAGCATAACGTTTGCAGAATAAGTTGTCACAAATTTGCTGGTGCATTACACCTGAAATTAAACCTCTTGACACCTGAACACAAGCAGAGCTTGCCACTACAGTGGTTCAAGTACAGCCTACCTTGTTTCCAGGGGAAAATGGGAGATCTTTGAATTTAGGCGTGTCAGATGCTTCGGGAATTTTGTTCTTGATGCCTTTGTTTTCTCTTAAGTTTTATAAGCTTCCGTGTATTCTAAAGAAATGATAATGTATTAACAGAAAGAGGAGAAGATGTTAAGGGGGCTTTCAGACACTTCCCACGGTGGTGGAAAAGCAAACAGTAGTTTGTGATGGATTTTTTTAACTAAAAAAGCTGTTTTCTATTTGTGAGGACAGTGTGTGCCTGTGTGAGAACAAAGCAAACTTGTGTTAATGCTGCACTCAACCAAGAACGTAGACAATTGTGTGAGGAAATTTTCCACTGCAGTCTTTATTTCAGGACAAGGCCAGGCTGTAACTTAAAGGAATTGGGAATGCATTTAGCCACTTTGTTTGTTATTCCATTAGCCAACAGTTAGGCCGGTGATTTGATCAAGTATGGTTGTTTCTTGTACTGTCCGCAGCCCAAAACAAATCCGCGCTTGTCCCTTGGTACTTTCTGGAGAACTGAAAGGAAGAGACTTCTTAAGGATTTTGTGATAGAAAAGCTGCACAGAGATCTTTTAAAGGTGTTTATCTAGACGCTCTTGTTTGTTTTTAAGAAAATACACTGAGTAACATTCTTAACTTCAAGGTTGCAAACTTGTTTTTGGGAATGTTTTTCAGGAAGTGTTGTACTATTTCAGCTTTATTTCGTTATATTTTTCTGCCAAGGATTAAAATGAAATACGTAAATTCAAAGGTGGCTTTAATTCAGTGGCCAGCAAATCAAATACTAAATAGTACACTGAACACCTATTCAGCTGAGATAAAATTTTACATTTTTGGGGGAAGAGAATCGTAGCGTTGCTCGGAGGGTTCTTCAATACTTTCTGAATTAATGTACTAATACATCTTTCAGTAGCATGTGTTATTAATAAAAACCACTTACCATTTCTTTTATGTACATCTCACTGCAATGAACGTGGCAACCAGCCCATTAATGGAATCTCCCATTTATTTACTAAGGGCATGAAGACATCTAGCAAGCAGGATGAGGCCTGGATCATGAACCGTCTGATAAAACAGCTCACAGACATGGGCTTCCCTGTGAGTAGTGCTCAGCCACCACACTGTGCCTTAGCTTTTAGCTTGTACTTCTGACTGTGGCTGTTTCAGGCTGTAGCTACGCCAAGATCTTCAGTCTCCAGGCTAGGAAGTAGGTCTGACCTGCATTTAAACACACACTGTGATTTCAGAAATCTGCTGTAAACCTATATAGAATGCTCTGAGATCAACTGGGCATATCCTTTCCATGAGGACATTTATAATATTTTGAAGTTCATAGTTTTATAACAACAGGTACTACTTTGAACTGCAGTAATAATCCCCTCCCATTCCTCTTTTTTATTAAACAGATGAGAGTATAGCTGGATTGTTTCTTAGAGAAAGTCATATCATTGTGATATTTGAGTTGTTCAGGGAAAACAGGAAGAGTTTAAACAGAACAGTGTTTCACCATGTAGAGCTGGTGCTTCCTTGACAAGCTGAAATACCTGAATTGTGGGAATTGCTGAAAGCAGAAAAAAACACACACAGACATTATTTAGGCTGTTGAGTAAACATTAAACCCAGTATTTAGGAGATGTGTCTATTTTCTCAGGTTACTTTGAAATCATATGAATGTGATTACTGTTCCTCTTAACATAATTCCTGTTTCTGACAGAGAGAGCCAGCGGAAGAGGCCTTGAAGAGCAACAGTATGAATCTCGATCAGGCCATGAGTAAGTATCTGTGTAAGTAACTTTTTTGTCTTTAAAGCAAGAACCCCGCATGACTCTGAGCTTTAGATTCTATTCAGACCAATTGGATTATGTTTATTTCCTTGCCTTGCTTTTGTAAGCAAGACACGGATCTCTGAACTGCTGTTGGCAACTTTACTCTCTCTGCCTCACCTTCCCCAATGTATTTCCCCTTTCTGTGCAGGTGCTCTGCTGGAAAAGAAGGTGGAAATGGACAAGCGTGGAATGGGAGTGACCGACTATAATGGAATGGTCACCAAACCCCTTGGCTGCCGCCCACCACCAATCTCCAAAGAGTCTTCCATGGACCGCCCCACCTTCCTTGACAAGGTGAGCTCAGCCACAGGGTGGTGCACAAGGCAGAGTGTGCACAGTGTAGAAATATTGATGATTCTTGCTGTTTAGAAAGTGTAGAAAGAAATGTGATAGATATGGTTTTATTCCTTTTCTTGTCTTTTTTCAGTCTTGGGGGAAATTCAGTCTTTGTGGAAAGGATCAATGATTTGATTCTCACATAGAAATAAAGAGTGATCATCTCCAGTTTTACACTTGAAAACTTCCTAAGGAATCAGTAACACAATGGAAGTAGAAACTGAAAAAAAGCAGAAAAAATTAAGCACAGGAATCTTGTCACTCTGTGAGAGTCCAGTCAGTGACCCTTGCCCAAATTCACAACCAGGAAGAGGAGCTCAGGTATTTTTGTTAAGTCTCAGAGCAGACATGCACAGTCAGGAATAGCTCTTCCAATGAGCTTCCCTCTCTGTGGTCACATATGACAAATTTTCCAGCACTATTTAATGACTGAGGAAAAGACTCCAGGAGTTTGTGGTGTCCAGGATTCAAAGTGACTAAAGAAAACAGTGTAGGGAAAAGTGCAGCCAGTTCTTCAGTAGGAAATGAGATTTACAGCCTTGACAGAAAGTCTTGCAGAAACTTACAAATGACCTAAGAATCCCCCTGAAAAATGCTGATATGTAAAAAAGAATCTCAGATGTCATTCTGTATTTAAAAGTTCATGCAGATGGGTGGTGGAGGATTCTGAACACAGAAATCAGTGCTTTTGACAAACTGTGCTGAAACCAATTCATTTCACATGAGCTGTGTACAAGCTGTGAGGCAGTAATGATATCCACTTATATAAGGTTCATTCTTAGCCATGGCAGACTTTTAATGAATGTGTTAATTGAAGGCCACAAAAGATGCATGCATGCCAGTTAGCCTTTCCTCTTCTTGGATGACAATATCTTCAGCAGTAAAACTCCTGCTGGAGAGAGAGGTGCATTATGTGCAGCATGATGCATAATTCTGGAAACATATGTTAAACACAACTATTGAGAAGTGAGTACTAAAATCATTAATATTCATACAGCAAGTAAAATCTATCAGTCTAGGCATAATCTGTCACAGTGACTTGGCTCTAACAAAGGAAATAATCCCACACTGTATTTGTTAGCTATCACAGTGTTGAGCAACTTGCTAAGTGAATTAAATAAATATAGTTTCTACTCTAAGAACACAGAGGTTTTTTCCCTTAAAGAAATTCTTTTCCAGATTTACAGCTCAGGCTAGTAGAGCAATTCCTCCAAAACCTTTTTGCCCTTGGAGGTGCTGTTTCACAGCATGAATCTGGAGCTGTCTTGTTTCTCCTTAGGTCATCCTCAGTGAGGAACAAGCTCTCCACACAGCTGGACAGAGCACTCCAGCCAGCATTCCTCATTTTACTTTTTGATTTATCAAGTCATCATCATTTTTTGGGCTTTGCTGAGTCTTCAGTAAGTTCTGCAAGGTTCTTTTTCATGAAGTTGTGGTTTGGGTTGGTGTGCTCATTGTTACACTGTCTCAGCACACCTGCATTGAGACACCTTCATTTTTCTCTAAACAGTTAAGGCCAGCACTTAGTATTTTTTTAACTTTATATATTTGAGGAGGGAAAATTTCCATCCCTGACATTTGCTTCTGGACCCACTGAACTCCCTGTTCTCTCTGGATCAGGAGTGGTCTGTGCAATTCAACATCACCTTTTGAGTGTTTGCTTTCTCTGCTTGCTGCAGGTGCTCTTTATTCTGTGTCACACCAAGTCAATCTTGGGCACTCGGTGCTTTGTTAATTTATTATTTCTCAGGATGTTATCTTGACCTGTAGCACCATAAAAGGACAAGGGAGAAAATCCAGTGGCCTTGAGGGAATAAAGATGGAGCCCTGATATGTGATCTCTCACACTTGGTGGCAGGTGTGCTGTGCTTATGTGTCAGGTTTGCCTGAAGATGTTACCTGGTGTCTTCTGGAGCCATCAGATTTGTAAGAAAAACATGTCAGATTTTCCTGGAAGCATCCTTAAAATACCAGAAATAAGCCTTGAGAAGGGATCTTTTTCTCACGTGTTGTTTGGCTTCGGACTCTGAAATTCTCACCTTGCAAATGAAGTCTCCTTTTCCCTACCCTCATGATCAGTGATCAGCTCCTCTTCTTTACTACTGCAAAATCCAGTTCTACGAGCCTTGATGCCTCTTAGCTGCAATCCTGTTCTTCAAAGAATCTTCTGACCTCACCTTTTTCCTTGTTTCTGATTTGAACATGGTGTTGGTTGGATTTTTTCAGCCTCCTCCTTCACATTTGAGCCCAGTAATCTCTGGGGACTGTGATTGGTTTTTGTCTTTGGGACAAGTAGGGTGTTGTAGTAATATGGAGAAACTTTTTTTTGATGTCACAATTAGATAATGATCACTAGGATTTTAAAGTTATCTCTTAAATTATTCTTTCCTGCATCTCTGCCACCTATGGTCCAATGACTGAAACCATTTTCATCACTGCTTGTATGATGAGCACTTCTTTGAGTATTGCATTTCCTCCAGGTTTCTTTTGCCTAATTCCTGTTTGATTTGAAGATAACTTTTTTTTTAGATGAGATTTTATTACTTTAACTTCCTCTTTTAGAAAAGGATTTTTTTCCAGTTTTTATTTTAAAGAAGTCAGTGTGTATTTTCTGCCAGCTGCTTCTGTAACTGACTTTGTATAAAGACCTCTGGCAGATTCATCAGCCTCTCATCTGTCTGTTGAGACATTTTGATTCATGAAGTGGCAGTTTTTAGCAGGTGACTGCCAAAGTGTCCAGGCATCCTCTGCTAAATTGTCCATATCTCATAGAGCTAAAAACCTTTGAGTAATTCTGCTTGCATTCTGTCACATTTGGTATGTGAAACTATTGTGAGAGTCTTCCCAAAATCCTAAAAAAACACCAGTGTGGTGCTTTATATTAGATAACTGTAGTTGCAAACAGTGCTACCAGTAGGATTTTATGGTTGTGTTAAGTCCCTTCAAAAAAGTTCAAAGCAGTGCTGGATTGAGCATTAATGTGATGACTCAATTTTTAATTGAGTAGCCTGAGGAAGAAGCGTAACGTAAATTTGTAAGAAAATCACTGAAGAGGAAAGGTTAGGTAGAAAAGATTGTTCTTCAGGAAACAATTATTACATAAAGGATCCTGAGAAATAATGGGTCAGAAAACCACTGTGAGCAGTAAAATTGTCCTCTAGTCTGGCTTGAAAATGGCTAAAGGGTGCTTTAATTTGACCAACTAAAATACTCCATGTTAAATGAATTGATTTTAGTTCAATTATAGAGCACAGATGTGTGCAGCACAATGCAACAAGTTCAAATTAAATAAAATAGAACCGGGTGAATATGAACAAAGTGTTATAAACTTACACAAAGCCATTTGCTGCAATTCAGCCAAGGAACACATTTGTGAAGGTGTCTGGAAATGAAATGCCTGAGTCTCCACTGAGTGTCCTGAAGTGTGTCTTGTCCTCCACCATCCTTGGCACTGCCTGTTTCCAAATTGAGAAAAAAATAATGTCAGTAAGGCAAGACTTGAATAAATTTTGGGGGTAGGGAGGGTATTTCATGGTCAGTAGGTCTGTTCATGTAGGGAACAATGGCATCTGAAGGGGAGAGCGAGCACCAAGCTTGAAATTATTTTCACTTTGAAGGGGGAAGGGTAGAATTGTAAACATATGTCTGTGATCTGAAGAGAAATCCTTGAACCTGTTACTGTCATGCAAGCTGCAGTTGTTTGTGGAGTGTGACTGATGTCCAGTAGAATGTAAAATATCTCGAGCTGAAAGGCCTTGGGGATATCATTAGAAAATGTCAGTGTCCCCCTCAGGATAGTCAGATAGGATGTCAAGTGTCACTTTGCCTGATAGTAAAGAAACTTTTCCTTTGCATCAAAGGAGAGCTGTAGAAAATGCATTTTTCAGGATTAACTTAAAACATACAATTCACTGAGCATGCTTGCTGCATTAGGTCATCTGTTTGGGTATGTGGGAAGCAGACTGGGCTGATTTTTGAACAAAGGAGGTTCACCAGTATCTCAGAGTCTTCTGGGGCATTGAATTTATTGTTTGAAATAACCTAGCTGCTCACCTCTTTAAAAAGCCTTTCCTTGCAATGAACATACTGCCTGAAAAACAGCAGCCCAGCACATTGCAAATTAAAGCTTTTCCTGTCTGCCTGTTTTTTTGGAGCCCTGCTTTGTACATAGTGTTATTTGATCATGCTTACCGCAGGCTTCCCAGACATCAAAGCACAGTTTGAGATAGAACTCAGAGCCCCACTGAAACACAGAGCAGAGATCTACCTGTTTGATTGGAGGTTCTCTAATTTATTTTATTTTCTGCCTTGCTGTTTGCCCCCCGTGGGGGCTGCCTGCTGTGCATGGGATCCACGCTCAGCCGTGGTTCCTCACAGCCCAGTTAGCAGAGGGGGCTCCTCCTGCCTTGCTAAAATCTGCCTCCTCCTGGGGATGTTCAGGAAGGCTGCCCAGCCCATCTTGTCATTACTGGGTTTGATGGTTTGTGTTTATTGGCTGCCTTGCAGTGTAATGTTTCAGAGTGGGGTATTAATAACTCAGCGCTCTGTGAATATTGAAAGAGGCTCGTGTGTCTCAGTCAGGAAAGGGGATTAATGCAAAAATGCTTTTTTAAGAGCAGAGCTATGATGTGGAACCAAATCCAGACTGCCGTCAAATAAGCTGATGTGGCCTTTCCCAAGTTTTGGGTTTATTAAAACGCTGGTTTGTGTCTGTGCTCCGCTGCTGGAGTTTTCCAGACAGACAGAGGACTTCCCTGAAATGTGCTGGGCCTCTCCTCCTTCCACCTTTCAGTCTGGTGGAGAAGAAAAAAAGAGAAAACTTAAGTGGGGAGGAGACAGTGGCCACATGATAGCTCTGCAATCAGCTGCTAAAATCCTTCCTTTCCTCTGGAAAGGTGGGTGAGGGTGATTGTGCGTTTGGGGATTAAGTGCAACAAAGTTACAAAAAACAATACCTTAATCCTGTTTCTCTCTTTCTTCTCCCTTCACTCCATGCTTTCCATTCCCTGTTATTCATCCTTTTTTTTTACATCTCTCTTTTTATCCATCCACTCCCTTTTCTGTCTCCATGGGACACTGTTTTGTGCGCTGTGGGCTCGTGGCACCGCACACAGCTCACCCTTTCTTTCTCCAATCAGGATGGCGGCCTAGTGGAAGAGCCCACTACTTCACCATTTTTGCCTTCACCAAGCCTGAAGCTCCCCCTTTCAAACAGTGCACTCCCTAATCAGACCCTGGGCGGGATTGCCTCAGGGCTGGGCATGCAAAACTTGAATTCTTCTAGACAGGTAAGGCTGTTGGGGGAGATCCCCAGGGAAATTTCGGCTGGCTTGGAGTAGCTGCTAGTGCCTGTCAGGCTCTTCCCCAGGAAAAACGGGTTTAAACTGGAAGTGCAGCAGCTTTGTTCATGTGAAATATCAGAGGAGTTACCTGCTGTGTAAACATTTCACCTTACAGGTCATAAAAGAACTGCCTAGTTGTAATTAGCCTGCTGATGACACATATCCATCCAGAGGAGACTCTAGTGTTGTGGATTTATACAACCCGGTGTGGCTCTGCCTTCACTGATGGGAAATCTCTTTTTTTGAGGCATTGCGAATTGTCACAGACTGTAAGGCAGTGAGATGGCTCTAATTCATCTTTCCCGGCTGGTGTAATTATTCTGTGATGTGATGGGGACTTTTTTATTCCTGCTGCAAGTGTCAAGGCATCTCGTAGTTTTAACAGGTGTCAAGAAAGAAACTGGGCTGAAAGCATCAAGTTAA
The DNA here is from genome assembly GCA_013398615.1 of Brachypodius melanocephalos. Classification (NCBI taxonomy): domain Eukaryota; kingdom Metazoa; phylum Chordata; class Aves; order Passeriformes; family Pycnonotidae; genus Brachypodius; species Brachypodius melanocephalos. The sequence goes on from VZSR01003022.1 coordinate 3,503,146, forward strand.
GGGGGTGTTTTGGCCCCTGGGTAGAACAGGCTGAGAGGTAAAGAAAAGGAGAGGAGATGGGGGGAGAAACTGATAACCACCATGAGAGTGAGAAGCCATAAAGTACTGTTGATTAGGACAAGGTTATTTTTGCCATCAAACTGAAGTTCTAGCAAAGATACTAAATGAGAACACAGAAAAACCATCATTCTGTTGTGGCTCTTTATTATGTATATTCTTTTAAAGTCAGTTTTTTTAAGGCAGTACTTGTCCAGCACTCACAGCCCATTAAGCACATCTTTCCAAAGCAGTCTCCACTAATAGCAGGTCCATTATCAGTAGCTTTGTAAAATGACTAAGTAAAAAAAAATGCTTAGCCAGCTGGAGGATGGAGTTATTGGGAGTTTAATGCCTCCATTCTCCTGTCCCTTGCTACACAAATACAAACATTTTTGACAAGTACTTTTGATTGTTCATCTTGTGACCCTCCAGGGTTCTGCATCCTTATAAAAGCCATCTTCAACTTCAGCTGCCTTTATTCAGGCATCTGTACAAGGTTTTGTGGGTTTGGGATGTTGGGTACACGGCAATCTGTGCCCTGCCCAATTCTAAACCTGGTTTTCAGTACAGTTTGTATGTGCTGGTCTCTTGATTCGTGCCTGTCATAATCAGTAAGAATAAAGCCTGCAGAGACAAATAACACCCAAGTTCTGTGCTGAGTGGTATCACTAAGTGCCTGTGTCACTGTTGTCCTGCTGCAGATACCGAGTGGCAATCTGGGTATGTTTGGCAATAGCGGAGCAGCACAAGCCAGGACCATGCAACAGCCGCAGCAACCGCCAGTGCAACCTCTTAATTCATCCCAGCCTAGTCTTCGTGCTCAAGTGCCTCAGTTTCTATCCCCTCAGGTCAGACAACACCTCACTCAGATGTTTTGTCTTTCCCTGGAACTCTTCCCATGTGCTTTGTCATGCTCCTGAGGCTTCACAGCCACTGCTGCCTGGCTGTGTCTGTGTTATTTGTTTCCTAGGCAGAAAGATGTGACATGGCTGAGGTGTTCTCACATGCATAGCATATAATTACTTCTGAGAGCACGTCCTCATGCTCCTTTTAGCACAGTGGTGTTTCTGAGAAGTTCATTCTCATCTCCTTTTTTATAATTGAACACTTGAGTACAGTTATTATGATTGTACTAGAGCCTCTTGCTAAATTTTTTAATAGTCCATGCTATTACTTCTGGTGATAGTAACATTTTCCAGCTGATGTGACTCTTATTAATGGCTCACACAGTTGCCACTGTAAAACGTAAGTGTGCAATGTTTAACACTCTTCTCTTCTTTAGGTTCAAGCACAGCTTTTGCAGTTTGCAGCAAAAAACATTGGTCTCAGCCCTGCACAGTTAACCTCGCCAATTAATAATCCTCAGCATATGACGATGTTGAACCAGCTCTATCAGCTGCAGCTGGTAAGTTAAAAGATGTGGCAGATGAGCTCTAAATCAGAATTGAAAGCATGAAGATAAAATAGGAGAATGACTAAATTTTTAAATGACATATCTTCAAAACAATCAGCTGCTGATTTCTTTGGTAAAGTTTCTTTTTAAAGAAACATAATCTTTTTTTTTTTTTGCCTTGGGCTTTATAAATAGTCATTTGTGGAATAATTATCCTTTACAGCTGATCAGTGGAATTAAAGTCAGTTGTCTTCCTGCTGGTGTGAATAACACAGTGTGTTCTCAAACAGCACTGGCCTGTGTGTTACATGTCAGTAGAAAGATTAAACTGGACACGTGTCACAACGTAACAAGAGAAATCTTGGCAGTGCTGGTCACCTGAATTATCTACAAAACTTCATCACCTGCCTCGCTGAAAAATAAAGTGTAGGGTGAATTTTCTTTAATTAATGGAGTGTATATTAAACAGGTCATGTGATAAGAAGTACTTACTTCTGTTTACTTTTGCTGTTTGCAAATTTTGTATCTATTTTTAAATGCATACGAAAAGACTTAATTGGATTTAAAGAATATTTTAAAAAGAGATACCGTGAACTCAATATTGGCCAGGGTTAAACATAAAACTATAGATGGCAGACTAGTTCAGTTGCTGGTTTGAGTGTGCTAGTCAAACTCTTTTATTAGTAACAGTGTTTGATACTGTTACTCATTTCTGATTATTTTCTCTAGTTTTGAGGAGCACAGCATTATTCTCATAATAATTGGACAGTACCCAACTACTTGAAAAATACCTGTACAGAATTCTTTTGGATTTTCAATTCATGTGTTCCAGAGAAACTTACCATGTAAAAAAATTTGCTGCCGAGCCAGCTACTTGAAAATTGTGGAGTTTTTTTCAGGAATAAAGCAGCACAAGTGATTTAACTACGAAGTGTTGGCAGACCTTAAAATGGCCAAACCAGAAATAACAATTGGTATTTATACCATTTGTATAATATTATAAACTTATATTTTAATTTTTGCTTTGTGTACAGTTATTTCAGAAAAAAAAGTAGGTTCCTATCTTTAATGTCCACTTTTTGCTATGTGGACTTAATACTTTTAAGAAAGTGAACAGGGGACTTAAATAAATGTATTATAAAATACATTTGCGACAGGATTATTGCTGTTGCTTCATGGAGTGTTTTGAGAATATTGCAGTTTGCCTTTTGTGTGCTGTGGTGCAGCAGAGCAGCTGAAGGGAACGTGTAGAGCTTGCTGTGTGTGACCTGTCTCTGTCCCTGTCCCCACAGGCGTACCAACGTTTACAAATCCAGCAGCAGATGTTACAGGCTCAGCGTAACGTTTCCGGACCCATGAGACAACAGGAGCAGCAAGTAGGTGTCCCTGCCAGCTCAATCTCTGCTTTAGGGTTTGGTTTCAGTAGCTTGGAGATAGGCTCAGTGACATTACACCAAAGCAGCTAAAGCATCTTTAAATCAGGAATGCAGTGCATAGCTTCAGTGCTGGACATGGAAGGTGCTGAGTGATAAAGCTGATCCACAGCCTTGCTGGAGGAAAGCTTTTCAGCCCTTTGTGCAGCCAGTGTGTATTAGTAAGGAGATGCAGTGTGTTCTTTCACTGTAGAGAAAGGCAGAGAAATGCAGTGTGTTTTTGTGGATTGACCACTGACAGTTGTTTGTTGGCTCTCCCCCTGCAGGTTGCACGTACAATCAATAACATGCAGCAGCAGATCCAGCAGCACCAGCGCCAGCTGGCCCAGGCCCTGCTTATGAAGCAGCAGCCTCCCCCTCCACATCTATCTTTGCACCCCTCTGCAGGCAAATCAGCCATGGATAGCTTTTCACCCCATCCCCAGGCTCCCGGCCTTCCTGACCTGCAGACCAAAGAGCAACAGTCTTCACCGAACACCTTTGCTCCTTACCCTCTTGGTGAGTGTCCTCCTGCAGCAGCTGCACACAGGGAGTCCAGCTCCTTACTCACATCTCAGTATTTTGCTCCACAGTGTAACAAATACAGATGTTTTTAATATACATAGGTATTTATTAAATAGCACTAAAACAACAAAACAAAATCATGCCTGTGTGGCTGTATCTGCTCACCTGTGTTCTGCCTACAAATACCAGAACAGAAGATTTGCCTAATTAACTACTTATATACATTGCTATTTATGAACTAAATGTAAATTAACAGCATCACATTGTAAAATACACAAATGTCATATTGATAAACAGGAATATCATCTGGGAAAAAGTTGTGGAAAGGCATCTTTCTGCTGAAATCAGCACTGGTGAGGCATCAGTTTTGGTCAATGTATTTCGAGAAATATGTGGATCAGTTTGAAGGAATGCAGAAAGATTGTAGTGGAGGGGATCAAATGTTTCAAAAACACAACTGGTAAAGACAAAATGAAATCCTTTGCTCAGTAATCTAAAGAGAAGATTTAGGAGACATGCAAGAATATTCAAAAATGTAAAGGACACCTAGGAAGACAATTTGCATTTCCTAATGCAAGAGGTAATAAATAATAAACTCGAGTTGCATAAAAGGAGATCTAGTTAGACATTAAGGATCACTTGGTTTAAGCAGAGTAGAATACTGGAATAAGTTATCTAGGAAGTTCCTGAAATCTTCTTCACCAGCATTTTGTGCTAGGTTAGACATAGAGCTATCAAATATGATTGAAGTCAAAATAATTGATTGGGCCTGGAAACACTGAACAGAGCAGCCTTTCAGACCTGTTTGCTGTGTGGTTGTTTGATGTATGCTGAACACTTCCTTTATGATATGAAGGAATTAATTTAATCTCTTTGTGACTTTCTTTATGCTGGGTACAATAGTATTGCCAAGCTTTATCTAGCATGCAGCAGTTAAGAAGGTAATTCTGACTGCTGTGGTGAGCTGTTGTGGCTGGGAGCATCAGAAGGCAAAAAGATTTGTGAATTAAAGGCCTAAGTCTGAGAGGTTCTTAGGATATCTCAGCTTTCTGTGATCTGCTAACATTCAGGATTATATATCCAAAAAGACCCAGATTCATGTCACAGAAATATGTCAAAATTATTCCCTGAATAACAGTCTGAGTGATTTTGTTCTGTGTATACAAAATAGAAGCCCAGTTAGTGCAGAACCTACTCTGATGAACAGCAGCTGTTTGTCTGACCTTTAATTGGTTCCTTTTTTGGGGAATTTTTAGCAAAACGAAGTGGCAGACATTGAGGGGGGGTGCTGGGGAGACATTAGGAATATTTTGGCTTAGCCATGGAATGGTGCCAACTGGTTTAAACACAACATTCCAGAGCATTCTCCCGAGACAAGTGAAGAGACTGCAAGTAGAAACACTGACAGCTTTAAAATACTATCCCTACATCTTGGTTCCCCCTTCTTTAGCAAGGTTTTAGCTTTTTCTGAATTCATGGGAGTTCTTTTGGTGTTCCACAAAAGCAAAAGTTCTTGAAAATGTGCATTGAAAATGCCACACATGCATACAGATATCTGAAAATCAATGTTGAGTAATTCCTGCAGCTGGATTTCAAATACAGCTTTTCAATCCATATATGATGGATATCTAAGGATCTCTTTCCCCCCCAGCTGGACTGAACCCGAACATGAATGTAAATAACATGGACATTACTGGTGGTTTGTCAGTGAAGGACACTTCTCAGTCCCAGTCTCGCCTTCCTCAGTGGACACACCCCAACTCAATGGATAATCTGTCTAGTGCTGCTTCTTCGCTTGACCAGAACTCCAGCAAGCACGGTAATTTCCGCTGGCACCCCCTGCCAGCCTGGCTTTTGGTGAATCCAGCCACAGGGCAATTGGAATTATTTCTCTCATGTTCTTTTTTTGTGTAAGTGCTCACAAATGGTTGGTACCAAGCACCTCTGAGCCCGTGAGATTTTATAGATGATTTCTGCAATGAAAGGCTTGCAGCTGTCACTGCCTGCATGCAGTGTAGGAATGGTTTTTTCATTAGTTGAATTTTGTTGCTGGGATCATGGAGTTCAAGTAAAACACGCCTTTAGTGTTGACGAAACAAGTCCCACAATCTTCTCCTTATTCCAGACCTGCATACCTTCAATCCAAAAAAACTTTACACTGGCTTTCTCCCACAATTTTTCCAGTGTCATCAATCTTTCCCTGATCAAAGGTATGATAGATTACATAGTTACTCAACCTAGAGTTAGGGACACAAATTTCTTACTTTTCCAGAAGTAACTGCTTCTTCTTTTTGAACTTTTATCCCTAACACCTCCAGTATCCCGAGCCAGTTATTCCTTTATTTCCTTTACCAAATTTATTCTCTTAGAACATGGGGCTCTGTTAACTTTATTATATCCTGGATTTTATTATGAGCAGCATGAATTATTTCTTCTACAGCAGTTTTTTATTCTGCAAGTCGCTGCACTACTGATGCCAAATTGTTGTTTGATAGTTTGTAGGAACATGAGAACAGCCATTTCAAATCATCCATCCTGTCAGCACTGAATGCCTAGGGAAGGATGAGATGAGGGATATTCCTTGGTATGCTGTCTCAGCAAGTTCCTATTTACCATCAGTGTGATGATTTAAACTACTTAGCCAATTTTGGCAGGAATTTAATGCTGAATTCTTTAACTTGAGTGTGTAGATTGTACCAGCACTGTGTCTCTCAGCTGTAATCCCTGCTAAGGCTTCAGATGCCATTAAGCTTGGCTTACTGTGATAGCATTTTAGTTTTCTTCTTTATCTTTGTAATACAGAAAGAAAAGGAAAAAAAACAATTACAAAATATATCCTGATGAAATTCCATAGCCACAATTCCCATTTCTCTCCCTGCAGGTGCTATCCCTGGAGGTTTGAGTATTGGTCCTCCGGGAAAGTCCTCCCTCGATGACTCCTACGGCCGCTATGATCTGATCCAGAACAGTGAGTCTCCTGCCAGCCCACCTGTAGCTGTTCCTCACAGCTGGTCACGTGCCAAATCCGATAGTGATAAGATTTCCAATGGCTCCAGCATAAACTGGCCACCAGGTAACACAATCCAGGGCCTTGGTGTTGGACTGATGTCCCTAAAACGCGTTGTCGGGTGGCTTTATTGAGTCCTTCTGATGCGCAGGAGCTTTGGAGAATTGTGACCTGACACACTTCCCTTTCGATTGTGTTTGAAACAGAGTTTCACCCAGGAGTGCCATGGAAAGGACTGCAGAATATTGATCCTGAAAATGACCCCGATGTTACTCCTGGCAGTGTTCCAACTGGGCCGACCATCAACACCACGATCCAGGATGTGAACCGCTATCTGCTCAAGAGTGGAGGTAAACACACAAATTGCCCCCACATCTGTGCATACTTTCTTTTTCCCTTCCAAAGAAGGGTTGACCTCATTTGTTACAATAAAACATATTTTTTGCATCTGCTCCTAATCTAATAATGCTTCTGCTCGGAACTGTCACTGACTATCCAGAAATAATTGTTTTAAAAGAAGGGATTAAGGAGTTTCTTGTTTTCCATGGGAACGTAAATATTTTTATATTGGAAAAGGATGTGAGATGTAATTTAAATTTCTGTGGTCACTGGAAGCTTTTCTAACCTGTATCTCATATGTTTTTGATCAAGATTTTGCTCTCCACACTGCCCACCCTCCTCAATACACTTCATGAAATTCTCAGAAGACTCAATTCAAAAGTTCCATAGTTGTTGCTGAGACAGCAGGCTTCTGCTACACTAATTAATTGTAGCTTTGTTAGAAGATCAATAAGCAAAATAAGAAAAAAACTGGGAATTGAGTAGTAAACTAGTATTTTCCAGTGCTATTTCCATTCCTTTTATCTTGGCAGTGCTTACTTCAGAATAAAGAGGGAATTCTCTAAAACAAGAAATCATTGTGACTGTGCTACTTGTTAGCTGCATGTGCTGGAAGTTGATCAAGGAAAAGGTGGCATGGTTAATTGTGATCTGAGTGCCAAAATAGTCAAGTTATCTGCACTCTGTCAGAGCACTGCAATTGGGACAGGAATAGCATAATCAGGCTGTCCAGAAGGACCTGTCAGGAGTAAAAATGTGGGGATTGTTTTAACAGTTACATCTGTGATACCAGCACAGATTGTAAATCAGGGCTTTCCCTGAAGTGGGTGTCCAACTCTGGGCTTCTTACCTCAGGCAAGGGATGTGAAACATGAGGGAAAGGAATCCAGACTGTTAATTGCCTGCAGTGGTTTGGGTTGTCTCTTAGCAAGGAAGCAGCCTTTCTTTCAGCTGAAATATGAAGTATTTGGGTAATGAACAAGGCTGAATTAACACCTGATGACTCCAAAGTGCTTTCAAGGGGAAGGGCAGGTTTGAAGTTATAAAAAGAAAAGCTGTAAGATGTAATTCAGTGACAGTTCAGATACAGTCCATCCAAGAAATACTCCTCAGGCCAGAAACCTAAACCTAAAGAGCTGTACCTGTAAAATCAGATGATAACCACTACAGGTCTTGCTGCTTTAGAGAAGGAACATTAGCTCTGTTGGTGTGTAATCTGCCTGTGGAATGAAGAAATAACTCCTCTCCTTAGAGAGGGTCTGCAGAGATGGTCTTTGCAAAAGTAAACAGGCCCTCAAGAGGTCAGACCTTCTGAAAAGCAGTGCCTGGGGTGGTCAGATTGTGCTTCTTTTCCTCATTAGCTTTTTAGCTTGGTAATAATAGAATTTTAATAAAAACTTTAGTTGCAGAATCTGTTTCTTTATGTTTGTATAACTGCAGCCTGAAGTACAGAGCTTGTGCTGACAGAGCTGCTCCCCAGTTAGAGGGTCAGGCTGTGGGGTGTGCTGTCCTTGCCCTGTGCACTTAAAAACAGGCAAAACTTAAGCTTTTGGGTCGATTTTTGCTTTGCCCCGTTTGCTAATGAAGCTTTAGAGGGTCAGCTTCTATGAGTTGAGAGTTGTAGCCATGAGGAATCAGGACCATTTTCAGCTCAGTGGGCTTTGAATCTTCTATAATTCCATAGTTCCTGCCTGGGGAATAGATTATTTCCAGACAGGGCCTGATACAGAGTTCTGTTGCTTGAAACTGATGTCTGTATTGGTGTCCCTTAGAGCACTGGGAGTCTGCTTAAGATAAAGTTTGGTTGGTTACTGTTCCAGTCAAAAACAAAGCCTGTGGTTTTTATTGAGCTGTGAGGGATGAGATTGTCCTTTTACTTCCTCCCTTCTACCTCAACACAGTGCTCTTTGCTACAGAGCTCACCTATTTTTATTGGTCACTTAAAGATGTTTCAGTGTCCCAGCCCATCTCTGTGTGTCAGGAATGATAAGTCACCCAGGATACACACTTTATTTTGTTGGTGGCTAGAGAGAATACTTTCAGCTCTCCTGGTCTTTGCAATGAAGATTTTTGATTTTATGTTCAGTTTCTTTCATTTGCTGCCAGTAAGGAAATTGTACATATGCTTAGCTGCTCAGATTGTAAATGATTTACTGAGGTGGTTTTCTGCTCTTTCATTTATGTTATCAGTTTGAGAAGAGATTGCTGAAATATATCTTTGCTTTTATTGAAAGTCTGCAAAAAATTTAAAGATGCTTGCGGGCATTAGGATGTAGGGGAAGTGTTTACCTTGAGTAATTTAGGACAGAGCACCCGTGGTAAGAGGATAGTTTATCATACACATCTCTGCTCATCTACAGTTGCCATTGCCTAAGTCAGCTGGCAGAGGACCTTTATAAATGAAGCCTGTTCCTCTGAGTCTAAACACTTTAACACTCATTTTTTGAGTCATGTATCTTAAAAGAAATACAGAATTTCACTTCTACACTACAATTGTTCCTGTGCCAGCTTTCTTCTCTTTCCTTCTAAAGACTTCTGCCTCACTTCCTCACACTTCCAATAACATTTCATTCCTAGACTTCAGAGACCAGGCTAATTAAAGGAGAATGCCTTGCATGGTTTGTATTTGCACAGAATAGATTTGCTTATGTCACACCAAACATCATTATGCCCATCTTTCTTAGTTGCTTCTCTGCTGGTTCTGCAGGGTCATCCCCAACATCATCTCAGAATGCCACGCTGCCTTCATCGAGTGCCTGGCCGCTTAGTGCCTCCGGCTACAGTAGCTCTTTCAGCAGCATTGCATCTGCACCTAGCATTGCAGGTACGGCCTTTCTGCTTCCACAGCTTCTGCATTCCCAGGAAAAGGCCCTAGGGAGTGCTCTCCCAGTGCTTCCAGGAGTGCTGCCCCAGGCAGAAGTGTGCTTGTAGCCCTGTGCTGGGTGGCAGCTCTCCTGTCAGCTCTGCGGTGGGCAGTGGTGGATGGTGTGCCTGGGATTGTGCTGGAAAATGGATTTATTCCACTTGGTGTCACTCAATGCTGGCATTGAGATCTTCAGGGGAGGAACAGACCCTTCTAGGAAGAGCTGATATGAAATTTGTGATGTTAAAGAACTCACTGTTAAAAGTGAAACATCTTCAGCTCAGAAAAAAGCTTCAGTAGGACCTTCAAGGGGTACTTTCTGCATGGCTCTGGGGGGTTTGGGGCTCTTCAGTGTCTTCTAATAGTCAAGCCAAAGCCTGATGGCTCCCCTATATGGATGAGCTTGTAAGTGAGCTAAATAATTACCCCATTTTCTTTACTGAGCTCTATATTCTGGAGCTTCTTTTTGCAAAACATGGAAACTTTGCTTGCAAACTAGCTACCTAATTATGTAGTTTGTCCCATTATAAAATTATGTTGGGCTGCATAGATGGATTAGATAAAAAATTGCTGATCCACTGAAACCCCTCCACTTCTCTCAAGGTGCAGCATCTAGGTCAGGCTGCAGAATGCAAAAGAAAAAGGGCTTGGTTTGGGATGTTTTCCTCCAGTGAAAAGAAAAGAAAGGAGTGGCTTGCTTTTCTTTATCTGCCATACATTTCTGCTTAATTTGCTGCCTTTTTTTTCCTTTTTGATTTTTGCAGTGTCATCTAATGTTTGTGTCACCCCCATGAGAAGTAGTGTCATAGCAACACCTGGCCTGTGGTGCTATGCCTGTATTGGGTGCCCCAACACAGGCTGGGCTGCTCTGAGCTCTCAAACTCAGACTTGATCCTCTCCTCTCACCCTTTTACACTCATTAATATCTCCATTGTCACTGTCAAATTATTTTTGTTGCTACAATTTGCCAGCAGATGGGAGAGTGGTTGCCCTTTCACTTAAATTGTTATGATTCACTACGAAATAATTGAGTTAAACGATTTAGATAAATGGAGGCAATTTAGGAAATGTGTGTATATGTAACTGAGTCTGTGATTTTACAACAGCTAAATTTGGCTTTGGGACTCAAAAAATTATTCAGTGCCTGCCTCATGTCTTAAAGCATTGATCCAGTATAAACTTAAATCTGCCAGTTCTAGTTTTATAAAAATTCACAAGATCTTTGTATCTTGGAGTTTATCAGAACACGTATTTTCTTGTTCTCTGCAATCAGCATTAAAGCATTAGGGCAGCACGGTCACAGCAGCATTTGCTGGGGCAGAAGATGCAGGATTGTGTCCCTTTCAGTCCACTCCAGCCCTACATGTGCTGCCAGTGTTGGTGACAGCAGGGCTGTGCTGTGACAGGGAAATTGGCTCTAATTACACAGCACGTGTTGGTATCAGGAGGAAGAGGCAGGGATGTGTAAGTCTAAAGGTCAATAAACATTTGTTTGGTCATCCATTATTTACATCAGTTCAGTCTGCCCCTCTGAATGCTGTATTGTGTCTGCTGTTCTTGGGTTTGTGTTATTTTATAAAACTTTGAATTGGCACAAACAGCAGTCAGAGTTTGAAAACTGATCAGGGAAAGAACAAGCAACAGCATAAAATTATGAAGACTGACAGGTTGTGGTGTGGTCTGATCTTCTGAAGACGTAGCTTTTTCTCAAAGATACTTGGAAAAAAGAGTGCAGGTTGCTTCCAATATTCAGAAATAAAGTTTTTGTTGATCTTTGACCTTTAGAATTTCAATAATACACCAGAAGAACATGGATATACTCAATTCTCTATATTAGGTAAAATGAGTTGTGCAAGAAAAAGCGTTTAAGTTCTGTTAAACCTTTGAGAGAGACAATCTTGAAGGGATTCATTATAATTCTGGTGAAATCAGATTTCAAATACCTGCGTCTGTTTTCTGGACTTTTTTTTCCTTGTATCATCCTTTACAAGAAAACTAAACAATAGATTTTCAAAAGGGAGCTTGTATGTAGCAGGTAGTGTGAGGCTCACTAACACAAAAGTACTGGAAATTGTAAACAATGGTTTAAGTAGATTCAAAGAATATAGGATTTATAGCACTGGATGGTACAGAAAGCTGTTCTTTTCCTACTGACAAGCTGGGAGGATGTAGCCCATGAGACCCATTAATGAAAAACACCCAAATGTGCTGTTTTTCTGTTGCAGGTAAACTGTCAGACATCAAGTCCACGTGGTCCTCTGGCCCGATCTCTCACACCCAAGCCTCTCTGTCCCACGAACTCTGGAAGGTACCCAGAAACACTACAGCTCCGACCAGACCTCCTCCAGGCTTAACCAACACCAAGCCATCCTCCACGTGGGGTGCCAGTCCCCTGGGCTGGACCAGCTCAAGTTACTCCTCTGGTACTCACAGCTCTCTTCTGCCTCCTTTTTAGCACTGTTTGCTTCTACTCTGCGTGTCAGGCTCCAGAAAGCAGAGCTGTAACACAGCTGGAGCGCTTCTGTTCTGGGGGATGCATCTCCTGTCTCTTTATTTCACTTTTGAATAAGTTGTAAATGAAACATCCTTCAGCTGGTCATGTCAGGGATTTTACATAGGAATTGTCCAATTTGTTTAAGTCCCAACTAGGATTTTTTCCCCCAGTTCTTTAATTTCTAAAAATGTCTTTCAAACATGTGTCCTGTTCTGTGGTGTGATGTAAGACTTCAAGAGGAGCCCGTGGAGTTTAATATTGGAACACAAGGATGTGGAAGATTCAGGACCTGATGGCATTGCAGGGCCCTCAGGGAATGCCTGTATTTTTTCCTGCGGACCCCTTTTTTATATGTCTTTGTTTGCTTTAATACAAATATGAGAAGCCATGGATTTGGCTGTATATATATATATATATCTATATTTAGATATCTCTGTATTTATATGTGCAGGTATTACTCCTGTTTTATAAAGCTGTTTTAATAATCTGCTTACACTAAGTTGAGAATTCAATGTACTTCCCTCTTCCTGCCATTTAGTTTGGATGTTTCTTCACCAAACCCCCACCTGGAAGGGCAGATGAAGCTGCTCCCAGGATTCTCTCTGGAGCGCCCGCAGCATCCAGTGTGATTCTCAAATGCCACTCATAAATATCAAGCTTGTACAGCTTCTTACTGTAAACCACCAAGCTGTAAAGCACCAGGCTGAGGTTGTTAGAGTAGGTTTTGTTGGTTATGTCCTTGTATCTTCAATCAGGGCACTGTCAGTGCAGAAATACCTGTTTTGAATAAGTCATACACATTAATCTGTCATGGGCAAGAGAGCAGAGTGCTGCAGTGCTATAAAAATCTTTATTGGCAAGCAGCAGTCTGAGCTTGGACATCAGCACTGCTTTTAAAATGTGTCTTCCAGATTAATTCTAATGCATCCTGAGGATCCAGCTTGTTGCAGTGCCATACCTGCATCTGTTAGCTCCCTAATAGTTACTGTGGGAGTATGAAAAATGCCACAGATCTTTGAAATGTAACAAGAGCAGCTTTTCATTCAGCAACCTTTCCTTCCAAGGGAGGCAGTAAATCAAGATGTGAGGAAACTGCTGTAGGATTTGTTTTCAGCAGCACTGAGCTTTGTTAGTGTGTTGTGATTCCAGATAAATTTGCCTGTAAGGCGCTCTCCAGAGACCCTGATCAAATGTTTTTTTGTGGGATTTGTGTTGCAGGTTCTGCATGGAGTACTGACAGCTCAGGGAGAACAAGCAGCTGGCTGGTTCTTCGGAACCTCACCCCCCAGGTAACTGGAACTGCACAAAACTGGGCAGGAAAAGACACTTGAATTTAAGAGATGATGAGAACATACAGCAGCCTTGGCCATTTGATTCATTTGAAAGAAGAATAATTATTCTGCATTTGTTACAAGTATCTCTCTTCTACAGGGAACTTGTTAAGTTTTCAAAGTGCTGTCAAATCAAGTATGAACTTTCAAGCCTGTCATTAGTCATTCAGTGGGCACCATTTGTGTGTGTGTAAGTTTGGAGGGAGATGAATGGTGTTGTAAAGCACATACAGAGATGTAAAACCTGATTTTCCTATGGGTTTTTTGGGTTCTTCTCATATATCTGCCACATCTTCTACTTGTCCTTCGTGGCGTTATGCCAGAGGAAGAACATAAGCCACAAAGCCTTGGATGCAGACATCCAAATTAATCTTGGGGAAAAATTAATTACATTTATGAAGTGTGCTTTCCCTTTGACTTATTTCTGGATTTCTATGGGCATCTAATGATAAATATAATTTGTATAACCTAAATTGGGAAAATTTGTGCACTGGACTGTAGGGAATTCCTAAAAAGCCAGGCTGTCTCCCTCAATACAGAGAGCAGTAAGTGTGTCATTAAGTACTTCTTTTTTCTTTTCACTTGTACTCACTGTTTAACTTTTAAACCCTTGTTAATGAAGCATTTAAGGTAAGATCACAATAGCACAGTAACCTTTGCTGCCCTTGCCTCCTCTCCCAGATCGATGGTTCCACACTGCGGACTCTGTGTTTGCAACACGGCCCTCTCATCACATTCCACTTGAACCTGACCCAAGGGAATGCTGTGGTCCGATACAGTTCCAAGGAGGAAGCAGCCAAGGCCCAGAAGTCTCTGCACATGTACGTTTCTGCTGCCTCATTATTCTGTTACAAAGCCAGCTCTAGCTCAGAAAATATTTTCTTAAGCATAACTGATCACTAGTTACTTCAGTCTTGATTTTCAAGATTACCTCGTGAGAGAGAACAAAGTTAACTGGGGGTAGATACTGAATAAGAGGGCATTATAGAACTTTATTCAGCATAAATAATATCCTCAGTTAGGATTTGTCACCTCTAAGACCACAAAGAATTTGTAAGACATGATGAGGATTCCAGAGGAAGCTCAGGGAGAGCACAGGACAAGGTTTTAGCTTTAGAGAGAAACAGAGAGGGTAAAACAACGCTAATAAGGAATGTGTTCATGGTGGTCACCGTTTTAAAGGAGTTATGAGAGAAGTGGGTGACAACAAAATCTGCTTTTTAGGAGTTTTAAAATCCAAGGGACTGATTGGTATGGAGGCTGGAGAATTGGAGTGGTGAAATCAGTGCCATTGGGAAGAATGAAGAATGCAGAAAGTGATGTTTCAGGAGAAATACTTGGGTATTTAGAGTTGGAAAGCAATTCCCTTTATTAACAGGTTGTAGCATGAGCATAACAAAAGTACTGAGGCAGTGGGAGCATCATTTGGGCTTGAGAGCTTCTGTCCTTATTCCTGAATAGAACTGAGGCTCCAGGATGTGTCAGTTGGAGGAGATGGTCACACATGAGTGGATTTGGGTGTTAGTGGATGTAGCAAGGTGGATAGAAAACAGGACAGAGCAGGCTTGGTTGAGGAGACAGGGATTGCTCAAAGTGAGTGGATGTGGTAGAAATTTTCACCTCGATTTCATCTTGGGGAATGTCACTGTTTTACCCACAACGACACAGACTCTGAACATCACAAGGCTGAAAATTGACTCTCTTATTTCTGGGATTTGTCCCTCTTTTATACTATTTTATACAGACCAATCTGATTGGTGAAACAAAGGCAAACCTTTTCAATCACATTGGTCAAACCAGAGGGACATCAAGGAGAAAGTCCCTCCTGAGAAAAGAATGCACAACATATGTACAAAACATAAACATTTGTCCTGTTTGCAGAAAATTTGCTTGGGAAAGGAATTTCAGAAACAAAAACATCTCAGGCAAGAAACCAGGGCTACAGGGGAAGGGTCACAGAATTGCTTGGGTTGGGAGGGACCTTAAAGCTCATCCAGTGCCACCCCTGCCATGGGCAGGGACACATCCCAGGTTGCTCCAAGCCCTGTCCAGCCTGGCCTTGGACACTGCCAGGGATCCAGGGGCAGCCGCAGCTCCTCAGGCCCTCACCACCCTACAGTGGGGAAGAGTATTTTCCTCATTTCCCATCTAACCCTGCTGTCAGTCTGAAGCCATTCCCCTTCATCCATAAGTCTCTCTCCATGTTCCCTGGAAGGCTGCAGTTAGGTCAGGCCAAACAATCCCAATTCCCTCAGCCTTTCCCGACAGAATATCCACCAACATCCTTTTTACCCCCCATACCTCACACCTTCCTTGTGCCCTCAGGTGCGTCCTGGGCAACACCACCATCCTGGCGGAGTTTGCTGGTGAGGAAGAGGTGAACCGTTTCCTGGCGCAGGGGCAGGCGCTGCCGCCCACCTCCAGCTGGCAGTCCAACACTGGATCCACGCCCAGCCGCCTGGGCTCCTCGGGCAGCTCCCACGGGCTGGTGCGCCCCGACGCCGGCCACTGGAACCCCCCGTGCCTGGGGGGCAAGGGCAGCAGCGACCTGCTCTGGGGGGGAGTGCCCCAGTACTCCAGCAGCCTCTGGGGCCCCCCCAGCGCCGACGACGGCAGAGTCATCGGGAGCCCCACGCCCCTCAACACCCTCCTGCCGGGGGATCTGCTCAGCGGGGAGTCCATCTGAGGAGAGAGGAGAACGGAATGGAAGTAACAATCATCAGCACTAAAGGAAAACAAAAAGAAAAAAATTTAAAAAAAAAAAAAATTTAAAAAAAAAAAAAAAAATTGAAAAAAATGGTAACCCTTTCCAGTCCCGGGCTTGATGAAGAATCCAGCTTTAACCCATGAGACTGGCAGCCCTCCTTAGTACCTCTGTCCAATATCGAATCCGAAACTGCAGAAGTCCTTGTGAACTGTTCCTGAAACAGTATGGGCTCCTTTGGTCAGTGTCACATGCTAATGACAGGTTTTACTTTTTTCATGGCTTTTTTTTGTTTGTTTGTTTGTTTTATGTCGTCTTTTTACGTTTGTATGGTGATTTTTCAAAACCAAGTATAAAAGCTGCTTAGAATAGGTCTATCATGAAGGGCACTTTTCAGAATTTGGGCTGGAAAGGGTTATTTTATCAACTGGGGGGCGGGTGGGAAGGGGAAATGAAAGCCTATTTAAATGAGCCTGTGACTATTATGCACATTACAGAGGCGGACCCAATAATCAGAAAGGGTGAAGTGTGATATTTTACCATTGGTACAGAAAAGCGACGAATCCGAGTGGCAACTCTGGACTGTACAGGTTGAGAGGGGGGGAGGGAGGGCAGGGTTGGGGTATCTCTGTGTCCACTACTCCCATGGATCTGCCTATGCACATTGTTTCATTACTTTTTCATGTCATTTTTTTAATCCCAAAAAATATAAAAAGTAAAAAAAAGAATTTAAAAAAAAATCAACAAAGAAACAAAAAAATACTTAAAAAAAAAAAAAAAAGCAACAAACCATATCAACATGCAAATACTTGAATCCAGCAGGCCAACAACAAAATGTGAACACTTTCTAAGTTGAATTATTACACTTCCAGGTCAGCATCAGTACACAAAAAACAGGCTCTAAGAATTTTTTTTAAAAAAGTTCAGACTCTATGTTTTTGTTGGGACAGATGTGAGTGAGTGAGTGTGTGTGTGTGTGTGCTCACGTGTGGTTTAACTCAACGTGTGAAGTTTTGTTCCTTTGGTTCAGTATATGCTTTTTATTTGCTCATTGGTCAAATGTTTAATTGTTATTAGCTTCTAACTTTGCACTGAGTGTCCGCAGCCCTTCTTGTAGCTAATCCTGTAATGGTAAAAAACACACAAAAAACAAAAAAAGAAAAAAAAAAAACAAAAAAAGGAAAAAAAAAAAAAGGAAAGAAACTGATAGAAGGGGCCGGCGACAATTCACGTGTAAATGTTTACTCAAGGACTCTTATTGCATTTTAAAAATTACAGTGTGTATCTCTGGAGAATAATATGTATATCTACCTTTAGCGGCTTTTTATTGTGGACTAATGCAAGAAAATTATTACCGGAGTATTGCACCATTTTTCCATTCGGAATATAAAGTTTAAAAAAAAAAAAAATAGTTCTTGAACTATTCTTGTTGAACTGTGGCCATAGATAATTGTAAAGAGTTGATAGTTCCCTTGCAAGCAGGAACAGAAACAAGCACTTGGACATAAGTTTTGACTGCTTTTGGAGGAGCCAGGAGTTTTGGCTCCCACCTGTTTACAGACCTTTTTTTCTCCTTCAAACTTTAAAATAAAAAAAGGAATTAAAAAAAAAAAAAAAAAAAAAGAGAAAAACAAAACAAAAAAAGACTTCCATCGTAAAGAAAACTTATTTTCAGAATGAAGATATGCTACTTCAGAGCTCTGGGATTGAACAGTGTTGTTGTATTATCCTTTTCTTTGGCCATTGCTGTGTACTATTTTTGTTGTTGTTTTCCTCCTCTTCGTCAAAGTGGCGAAAACTTTGTGATCACTATCTTGCACATGGTGGAAGATGTCTCAGGAAAGCCGGGTTTCCCGAGGAGCAACTCCACACCATTTCATGTATTTTTAAAACCCAACTCCTAGCACTGAAGATATTATTAAAAAACAAAATAAAATAAAAAAAAAAAAGACAGTAAGAAAGAAGAAAATACCTAATCTAATGTGTAGCAGTTACATATTTACCAAATAATGGACTCAAAAGAAATAGATGTTTGAAGAGTGCTTTATATATTAAAAAATCGCTTTATGTTTAAAAAAAGATCAATGTTTTTGATTGTTTTGAAAGGAAGAAAGACAATGGATTAACATACACTTCAAGTATGTTTTAAAAATTATATGAACATTGTGCTCCCTGCCTGCTTGGATCAGGAAACTTGTGCATTACATTTTTTTTTTTTTTGGAAGATTAGCTTTTTAATGGTTTTATCAGATTTAAAGGGTCCTGCAAGATTGCAAATTAACAAAAGCTGGTTTTATAGAGGATCATGAACTATGCACAAACTGGGTTCAAGACTTGTTTTTATTTTTTTTTCCTCAAGTTTTAGTAGTGTATTTAGCTGAATAACCTTTCCTCAGAGTAATTGCATCTCATTGCCATTACACGCCTCCTACATATATATTTTATATATATATACACACACACACTTATATAAAATATGTATGTGTGTATGTGCGTGTTTACATACAATTTTCCATGCTGAAGTTTAGCATTGAGTTGTAGAAAAACTCCTGATATTTTCAAATTGGGAATGAAAATTTCTGTTGGAGGGGTTGAGGGGGGACGGGTGGGTTTTGTTTTCAGGGGCTCTTTTTTTTTTTTTTTTTTTGGCCTTTTGAATTAAAGATGTCTGTAACTCTGAGATTAAAAAGAAAACCAACAATTGTGGCTTTTAATGTTTATTCTCCTCATAGAATGTGATTGTTAAAAGAACATGCACCGAAAGTTGCTTTCAAGAGTACGAAGATTCTTTGAAACTTAATAAATTGCAGTTTTTTCTTGGCTGTTGAAATAATGTGTACTTTTCTTTTATGCAGGGGATACTAAATAGATACATATATATTGTGAAATCTGTGAAGGTATTTCATGGAAGGAGTTTAATTTTGAATGAGAATGACGTGTACAGCCAGGCAAACCCGTCCTGTTGTGGTCACCCCTCTGCTCTCTGCTGGTGACACTCACGAGCTTTTCCATCAACGCTTTGCACATCTCATCCAGGAGCAGCAGAACCCATTTTTGTGTTCACATTCTGCTTTTCTCATTTCTCCATGTCTTCAGTAACACAGTAGGTGACTTTGTTACCCACTCCAGCCAGCCTGGGGGGCTCCCCCAGCTCCACCCCAAATTCTGGCCCTGGCTGTCTCTAAAGTTCCACTCATCTTTTGGGGTGAGCAATAGCTCCTAAAAAGGGGAGAAACAGCAAAATATTTTCATGTTGGTTTGAGTTTAGGAAGATGTTCACCACCTGAAGGTTCTTTTACCCCAAAGATGCCAACCTGAGGCACAGGGAGGTGCAGGGCTGGGGGTTCATGGAGAGATCCCAGCCTTGCTCCATCCCCTGGGGTGATGCTCAGCAAGGCTGGCCCCAGCTCTCAGGGGTGTGAGTTTGTCCCAAGGAGCTCCTTCCCTCAGTCCCTTTGGGAAGGAAAATGTGGCATGAACAGCTGGATTATTGAGAGTTGTTCCAGCCCGGAGCCACCACCCACAGTTACTGGGATTGTCCATGAGCCACAATTCCATGGGAAAGCCCCAGTGGGGCAGTCTGGTCTGAGTTTAAATATAGATAGATGTGTAAAATACAAGATAGAGTTGAAAAACTCAAATACCAGCTTTGGGGGTAACTTCTGTTACAGGAAACAGCAAAAATTCACAGTATGGAGCCTGTTCTGCCAATTTGATCTGGCCCCAAAATCACCCAGCTGTTTTTAACTGGAAGCTGCTTTCCCCTCCCACCTCCTTTGCTTTTCCACCCAGGTGTTTGTAATGAAACTGAAAAGAGAGTTGCCTTTTCTTTTCCTTCTCTGATTCTTTCTTTGGTTTGTGTTTTGTTGGGCTTTTTGTCCTTGGCAAGAAGGGCTTTCACAGTTTTGGTGTCTCTGGGCTTCATTACAAAGACATTCAGGTCCCTTACGGAGTCAGAAGTTTTATTCTTCCTTGAGGTTGGCAGCAACATCTTTTTGTAAATCAGATGGACTCTTAAAATTCAGAACCCCCCCCCATGATGAATTAAAGGAAATTTCAGCTTTTAGCCAAAATCATTCTTCTAGTGTTTGTGTAGCTCTTTATTTTTTTTCAGTGTCATTTTTCTGCTTCGATGCTATCCAGTATTTCTTAAATTGTAAAAAAAGCTCCTGATGATCAGGATTCACCCTCTGGCTGCAGAATCTTTACAAGGAAACATTTTTAACACTGTGTTTTTCTGTTGTGTTTGCTGTACCCTCCATGGCACCTTCACTGCATGGCTCCCTGTCTTTAGGCCAAGAGAATTTCTCTTTCCTAAGTGGTCTGAAAGTGTCAGATTTCTTACTTCTTTGTCTAGTTTGTGGGTGGCACTGGCAGAGCAGATGTTTTGCTATTCTCCGAGAAATATATTATTGTTCTTGCTAATTCAATATATGATTGTGTATGTGAAGGAGCTTTTTGATTAAAAACGACAACAACAAAAAAAAATGTATATGGCTATCTGTATATGTTAAGAATGACTGGAGTTGGAAGAGTCTGAAAATGGAAAACATTGTAGGATTTGGGCTGTGGGCAGCTACAGCGTGGAGCTCACCTGTGCCAGCGGAGCCGAGGTGAGCTGAGCATCCCCCGATGGTTCACCTGAACGGAGCCCGTCCGGCCGCGCTGCTCTCGGAATGTCCAAGCCCGGTCCCGGGGGGTTCTGCAGAGCGGGACACGGAGCTCCAGGAACTCTCGGTGTCGCCTGCACGGATGCCCGGCGAGCCCCGGGGAATCGCGGCTGCGGCGGCGCTGGAAGCGCCCGCGGCTCCCTGCGGGTCCCGGCGCTGTCCCCACGTCCTTGTGTCGCCTGGGAAGCGGCAGCGCACCCGTGACACCTCAACAACTGCGGGAGCTGTGCCCGTGCGGTGCCCTCACCCCCCCGTTCCCGAGCCCCTCCGCCAGGAGCGCCCTCCGTGTGCCGGGAATTCGGGAGAGCCCCCGGCACTGACCCCAGCGTAGCTTTCCCGAGCGAGGACGGACTCACGCCCTGTTCTAGTGGGCTCCAGGTGTCTTCCCCCGCAGATCCAGCCGAAACATGGCTCAGGTTCCTCTGCCAGCTCCACCCCGCCGTGACCGTGGTGCTCTCGCCGCCCCCTCTCCCTGGAGGATGTCCCACTGACAGGAGGTGACATTTTGTCCTGTGTGTGCTCCCCGTGTTCGTTTTTTACTGTCCCGTGTGATGAAAACGAATCGCTTGTAAATTTTACTCTGCTGAAAACGTGGTCCCGGTGCAGTCATGATTTCAGGGTTATTAAAGTGGTATAAAACACGAAAAGAGATTGCTTTGCTTTCAAGAAATGTGGTTGTTAGTAAAGGGGGTTTGCCTTGAGCTACCTGTGGGGCTGCTGATGCCTAGGAGAGGTTTGTGTCCCCCAGCTGTCTGTCCTGAGTTAATACTTCATGATTTTAAATGTTCATTCCTGTTCAAGGGATGGTCTCGATAATATTCACAACTGTGGCAGATTCCTTTATCATTTTTCTGTTGTTCCACCTCCTGGATCCTTTGCCCACTTCTTAATTTAAATGAATTTATTCATTTATACTGAAAACGTATTCAGGCAGGCTGCAGACTTGTGTGACCAATGGTGTTGGAAAAGAGCAGATTCTCTTTCCCTTCTTGCAGCTGGCCTCCTTCTTTTGGTTGCAATATTCAGGCTTTACAGTTGTGTTTTACTCACAAAACCAGGAAAAGCTCATGTTTTTTGCATTATTTTATCCGATTTCAAGCAGGACTCACTTTTCTGCCTTCTCCTGTCACTTGTCTCTGTCCCTCCCATCTCTTCCCTCCCTACAGATGACAGGGAACTTCTGATAAAGGCAGAGGAGGTGATTATTCCACAGGTAAAGAATGGCAGCCTCTGCCCGTGTGAAGTCTGTAAATTGCCTAATTAGAACCATAATCCCAGTGGGAGATTGAGCAGGGGCAGAAAATACCTGAAAGACAGAGGAGGGGACAAACACCAGCCCCCACAGCTAAGCAGCCTTCCCCTCTTTGCTGGGATAATCACAAATCCAGAAGGAAAAGATTCCAAATAGCTTTGATCACCCTGTGATGCCTTTATTTGATGAGCATTTTCCAAAAAACTGCCGGGATTGTGTTTCCCAGCACACTTCTCTAGCTGCCTGAGCCTGCAGCATCCAAGGTGGGATGCAGCTGGTGTGGGGAGGGTGGTGGAGCCCAGGGACAGGGCTGGAAGGAATTGCACAGGCGCCTGCCTGATTTATAGGGGAGTCTCATTTCTGAAAGAGCTAAAAGTGAATCAAATTGAAAACAAACAAACAAAGTAAAACACAAAAAAATCCCAAACAAAAACAACAAAACAAAAAAGCTGGTTTCCTTCTTGGCTCAGTGATGCATTTCTCTACATCACCATGTAAACCTGAGCATGCACTGAGGTGCTTCTGGAGCTGTGTCCAGCTCACTGTGCTGGACTCATATCCTTTATTTCTTGCTCCTCAGCTTTCTCTGCCTCTTGGTTTGTCAATTATGGCTTCCACAGTAACCTGGCTGGGAGCGCAGCTGGGAGTAGCTTCAAAATCATTTCCCACTGCTTTTCTTGGAAAAATCCCATTTCTGGGGGTTCTCCTGAAACACAAGACATGACTTTGAGCACTTGAGACCAGCAAAGGAACCCAGTGATTCCAGCCTAGGACAAGTCCTTGGACACCCCTTGGTGCTGCTTTTGAGCAGAGACATTCAGAGACTCAAACTGGGTTTAATGGAGAATAAAGCTTTAAAACTCTGTCTGCAGCACAAAACTGGGGCTTGTTATTTAGTGGGAGTTAAGCACAAAACACTAAACCTTCATAATACAAAATTTAAAAGGCAGTGTATGTAATTTTTGCTTCTGTCCTTAATTGAGGCTGGACAGAAGGAAAAGTGAAGTATTAAAAAAATAACAGGACTCAGTAAAAGGTGAGATCTAGTACAGACATCTCACAGCTGAGGTAGGGATCCTCATGCCCTTACAGCTCAAACATTGATTTTTGATCTGTTTTAGAGAATTCAGGTATTCTAGGACATTGGAACCCACTGTGGGCTTTAGATGAGCAAACAAAACTCTCTGAAGTGAGTCTAAAGGGAAATGGTTGAAGTCTTCTTTTCTACTTGGACCTTCAACAAAGTTGGGAGGCCAAATACCACATTGTTCAAACAGGGTTATTCTTAGAGTTCTTGTCAATACAAGACATCTGAAGTGCAGCATTCCCCCGGCACAGCAAGAATTGATGAATTCTTAAAAGTGGTCTGCTGGTTTCATTGTCAGTGGGAGCACAGAGGGATCAGCCATGTGTCCAGCTGCTGTCCTGTGTGGGACCTGAGAGCAGAAATACCAAATCAGAGCGCTTATCAAGTCTTCTACTTTTTAACTTTTTCTTTTACATACTTATCACAAAAATCTCCGAAAATGCACGGTCTGCAAAAGAAGAAATGGTCACCAGCACCTTGGCATCTCCCTGTGGGTTACAAGACTGCAGCATAAGGGAAGTCAGGGTTTCTACAGCACAGACAACACTGGATTCTGCCAGAGCCAGAATGGGGATGATCAGCTCTGCAGTGATAAGCTGGGAAGTCACTGCTTAGAGTGGAGATTCCTGTGGGTTTGAAGGTGTTGCTTCAAAAGTGGCCCCAGGAGCCACTCTGCCCTCCAAGGCTCAGGGGGCACAACTTTGTGCCAGTGGGACAAACCCCACTTTTCTTCTCTTTTTCTGCAGCAGCTCTGTTCTAGGAAGGCACGACCACGAGCCTACAGGGTCAGAGCTCTCCTGAGGGCTGCTTGGATACTCTGAAGGGTGCAGGGCATGAACAAAGGGGTTTGCAGAGCAGCTGGGGCTCCTCACTGGAGCCTCTTGATTTTGGAAAGCCTTTGTATCAAGCAAAGCTCAGCACGCTGAGCTTTGAGCTGCCAATTAGAAGGCAAAGGACTGTAAATCCTCTTGCAAACACTTGGGAGCCCCGCACCAGGTGGTTCCCTGAGCTCCTGCAATCTGTTCTGGCCGGGGAAGAAATCTGCAGTGGCCCCATGACTGGGGCACAGCAGGCTGGTGGTCACAAGGGGACGGTGGTCACAAGGGGACAGTGGTCACTGGGGTCAGTGGTCACTGGGGTCAGTAGTCAGAGAGGCTGGTGGTCAGAGGCTTCTGGCCACAGGGTTCGGTGGTCAGAGGGGCTGGCAGTCACAGGGGTCAGTCAGAGGGGCTGGTGTTTGCAGGGGTCAGTGGCCATAGGGGTTGGTGGTCACAGGGGTTGGCAGTCACAGGGGTCAGAGGTCACAGGGGCCTGTGGTCACAAGGATCAGTGGTCACACGGGTTGGTGTCCGCAGGGGTTGGTGGTCACAGGGGATCGATGATCTCATGGTCAGTGGTGGCAGGGCTCGTTGATGAGAGGGATCGGGGGTCCCGGGGGATGGATGGTTGTGGGGGTCAGCGGTACGAGGGATTGGTGGTCACAGGAATCAGTGGTCACAGAGGTCAGCGGTCAGAGGAGCCCATTG